>JANAVB010000599.1:8816217-9363717 GCA_029216955.1 Iris pallida | reverse complement strand
GATCGGATCTCCGTTTTGCGGGCCCCACGGTCCGATTCAACGGAAGATTTTGTGCACGGCCTGCCGGAATCCAACTTTGGACATACGGTTTGGTTCATATATGAAAATCGGACCTGTTGACATGTAGTTTGACAACTTTAGAGACCATTGACTCTGCCACATTTTTCGGTACAAAGCGTGTCCAGCGACGGACTTCATTTTTGCCTAAAATTATCGTTTTGCCCCTGTGTCCAGAATTAGACTTAAGGACAGGCACTCCTCGCTAATTTGACTATTCTGAGAACATTGGTAATATTTATTTCATCTTTTGGAGACAGTTGTGATGACTTGGACTTTCTGACTTGTTGATTGGCGATACATTGTTGCTTCTCCGTGCAACCCCCAAGCAAGTATACCTTGCCGAACAAATACAATATTTATATGGTTTTCTCTTTTCTTATTATAGTCCTTTTTATATTGTCACATGATTTCATATTGTGATTGATTCGTCCTTGATTGCTTTACTTGTTTCTTACTTACGTGCACGTATAGAGTATTTGACATTGCTAGATTATTGGTCTCTTCGTGTTATCTTGTCTCGTGATTGAGTTGTCAGTTTCTATATGTGTCCTTGACTTGACCATTCTTGACTGAGAGTATCTTGCATTGTACTACAGTTGAGACATACTATAGATTGAGAGTATCTTACATTGTACTACGACCTATAGCCGATTCTTCTACCTTGATATCACCTAATTGACTTGACTTGAGACTTGCCATAGATTGGGAGTATCTTACATTGTACTACGACCTATAACATATATTTATTGATTGATTGACTTGACTTGCGATACTATAAATTGGGAGTATCTTGCATTGTACTGCGATTTATAGGAGTCTACTTGACTTTGTATCCTTTAGGAGAGGAGATCGATACTAGAATTGGCTAATCTTGACTGGGAGTATCTTGCATTGTATTACAGTCAAAATCTACTATAGATTGGGAGTATCTTGCATTGTACTACAAGCTATAGAGGTTAATCGATTGATTGGTAGCCAAGTCTAGTATTACATTTCCATACGACTCGTCGTCCTTAGATGTTCTCCTTGCAGTGTTCTTATCCTTCTTACATGTTATTTACTGTCATATTAGTAGGCATGTTTTATGTATCTTGCTAGTCCTTTGAGGACCTGATGATCTCTTCAGGTAGCTGATTGCACGGAGTTAGTTAGCTGAGAATGTGGTATTTGACTTCGATCGCATGATTCAGGTATTTTGTTAGTGTTATAGATTCACTATCTTTCTCGTACTTTCATGATATATCCTGCATATCAGCTTAGCTTTATAGACTCATATTATTCTTGGAGTCTAATCGGACATATATACTAGTGGGCTGCAGACCATGACCTATACTTGTTCATTCTTGTTTTATATGACTCTTATGGATTGAGATATAGTTTAGATTAAACATGATACCCTATTATGGACAGCTTATACGTACTCGAGTCGGGCTGGAGTCCGCTCGATACGTAGCTGGCTTGCTCACGAGCTCGCATCCGAAAAGCGGATACGGGTCGTGAAACTGGCTGCCGCATGGATCATCTTCCTGTGGCTAGAGTTGGCTGCAGCATGAGTTAGCTGCCTGCAGCCAGAGTTGGCTGTCGCATGGATGGACTGTCGATCTCCTCTATGTGGCTCCTTCTTTGTCTGCATGAATTTCCCTTGTGCCCCCAAAAACTCAGCGTCGTAGTATTTTTCTCTGTTGGATTTGGGAACAGTGGGGTCCTCCGCGGTCAGAAACAAAGCCGCAGGAGAGTTCTGGTCACCGTCTTGGGTTGCAGAAGGAGCTTCTTCGAGAACTTGGTCGAGGGCAACAGTTTTGTGCACCGATGCCTTGCAAGTCCTCTTTTGGTTGGCTCGCTTCTGAGACGGGCTGGCGCTCCCTTTATAGAGCAATTCTTCGAAGGCTTGTTGGTCAAAATGAACCACAAGCATCTGCTATTTAGAGCCGAGCTTGGACGCGTCAGATTGCATCACCAACTTCTCATCGGAAGAAAAGGATGTCCTCGGCAGAGTCGCCATCACGTTTGCCATAAAAAATCAAAGACAGGTATTACAGAACACTGAAATTGATTACAAACTCGTTTGTACAAAGAAAATCCTAGAAAGAAATCCTAGGAAACAATCTAAGTACAATTGTTAAGTTTTGATTCTGGGGGGTGACGGTGGAGGCTCGGGAAACTGCTATCAATCATGCCTTACTCTGTAGACTATCTGATAGAGTCTCTAGCTCGTGAAGAAATTGCTTTTCTCTTGAAGGTTGCCAGTCTTTTGCAGGGGTGTAGCACCCTGCTATTTATAATAGGATGTATTTTGAGCTACATAGACGGCTTGCGGCCACGTGGCTGATTAGTACGAAGATTCGTTCTTTGGCTGCCATTTGTCGATTTGTTGGGATTTTGTTGCAGCAAATCTGGGTAGTTAAGGACTTGGTCAGATTGCTACGTGTCCTGTTGCGTATAGTTTTCTTATTCTTCGATCATGTGGGGTCGCATGAGACTCATGTGGCTTGGATCATAGTTTCTCTTGGCTGCATGAAGTTTAGAGACTTTTGGGGTCGCATAAGGTTCATGCGGCTTAGATGACACTTTTCTAGCCGCATAGAGGCGTACGAACCCTGCTTTTGGGCGATGTCTCACGGCTTATCTTTTTGTCGAAGTGTCAGAACTGTCATGTTTTGCCAGGACTTGTCAGCTTTATCAATCGAACTGCTCCTTTTGGCCGCCTATCTTCCTTCCACAGCTATTTGTCGACGGGCCGCATATGTCTTTGAACAGTCATGCGGCTTTTCTTCATGCGGACATGTTTGGCCCAAAGTACCTATGCGACAATTTGTAATCTGCTTGAACCCCATATTTTTCATGCTTCTACATACGGGAGCATGGAAGTTGGATGATTCAGAGAAGGTATCAAAAATAGGAGTTAAATGTTGCTCAAAAGCAGTTGGTGCGTTCACTTGGGTTTCAATATCTAGATGAAATTCAAATTTTAGTCCACGATGTTCACCTCATTTTTAGTCTCGCTGAGCGTTGCTGGCCTCAACGCAACACATTTCAGTTGCCTATTGATGAAATGACAATCACACTCTGGAATGTCGTAAATATTCTAGGATTACCTATTACAGGTGAACCAATATATTTTGATACACATTAAAATCCGTGTGAAATAATCAGGAGATATCTATGTGTCACTACCACATTTCTAGTGTGAGGGTGTTTTTGACATTTTTGGGGTAATTTAAATTTATTAGAATTTATTTGAATTTATGGGAATTTTTAGGAATTATTTTGGAATTGTTTGGACTAGATTGGTTTTGACTAGTGTTGACCCTTGTAGACCAACATAGGAGCGAACCCTAGTTAGTATGGACTTGGTTAGGTTATGTGACTCTAGTCTAACCTAGCTTGACTGGTAATTAGTTCATTAGAATTAAATTGAGGAATTAGGAATTTAATGGTTTGAGAAATGGCTTATGATTTCACAAGTCATTTTATGACTTAACCTTATAGGACTAGCCACCTAGTGTAAACCCTAGTCTAGTCCATCATGGCCGGCGACCATAGCCAACCTAGGGATTCCCCCACTATATAATCGCTCCTAAAATCTAGGGCTAGCCTCTTCTTTAGGAATTTATTTCAAGAGAAGAAAGAGGTGAGTCTCCATGTTTAAAAAAACCCATAGAAAATCTATTTTAGATCATTTTTTCCCCAAACAAGTTGCATTGGATCCTAATATTACTATTCTTACTGCTATTGGAGTTTTATTTTAGTTTGAGGTTGTTTTGATTGGATTGGGATATCAAGAGAGGAGCTCAACAAAGGGGATTTTTCTTGAAAGTTCATCCATAGGTAACTTTCTCATTTCTCCATGAAACTTCGATTTCTTTTCATGATTAGGAAGCCCTAGGGGTCCCCTAAGTGTCTGCATTGGTGTCGTGTCGGGTTTCGTAAGTTTCGTGTCGTGGTACCTTGGTGTTTGTCGAAATGCTACTGAGGGCATTTCGATTTCTTTTGTGCAAAGTTTTTAAATAGAAAATTAGGTTTTATCATTGCTTATAGATTTCTATTCTTCTGTGGTGGTTATTGTGTCGGCTTGTGTCAATTTCGACGTGTGGATACGCGTGGACACGAGTGGACACGCGTGCGCACTTGGGATTGGATCCCCTACTGTTCAGGGGGTCTGGAGGACACGACACGCAACCAGGACACGTAAAACTTGACACGAGCCATGGGGCACTGACTGACATGCCACGTGTCAGGTCTCACGTGCCCACGTGGCGTATCGGGGGAGAAATCACTGTCGTACGTGGATTTCACTCGACAGTGTACTGTTAGTTACTAGCCACTGATACGACTCTCGTATCCGACACTGACACGGAGTGGACACTGGCCAGTTGGCCTATGAGATAGCCCTATAGGTGGGCTATCTATGTGGATGACCACGAGATACTGTAGTATCCTGTGTCGTGTACACGACACGAGTGTACGTGTGCATGAGGCAGTGCTCGGGACAGTGCACTGTTGTGTCTGATATTGGGTTTTCTTCATATTGGACACGGTTGTGTCGTATGTATGGACACGTGATGGACCCTGGGACACGTACACAGCATGTAATCATGTTACCAACCAATAGGTTCATGTTTTAGTTTAAATTTCCTATTCGAGTTCTCATTAACCCAAATCAACTGGTACCTACATGCTGTCAACATTTCCAGTTTTCTAATTTGAATTTGTTTGATGTTTTAACCTTTGTAATAATGTTAAATACTGGGTTTCAGATTCTAATGTGTTTTCCTACATGATTGCCTATTGTGGTTAAGTTTGTGTAGTGATTGGTGGGCTTTTGATTTTAATTTAGATATGAGAGGGTAAACTGAATTAAACTCAATTTTATGAGCCTTGATTTGGTTTTTCCTATTCCTGTACAGTTAGGATTGAACTGAAAATCCTTTTTGACACATCACACAAATCTGAGAATAGGTTTCATGTTAGGTAATGTGGTTTTGGTTAAGTTTAATTTGAAATCTGAGAATTCTTCTATGGTCATAAACCTGAGACTTCATGTAATGCTTTGATGCTTCAATGTGTTGTATGCTATGTGTTTTCTTCAAATAACTTGAACCCTATTCCTGCTACACCACACACACCCTTCACTAACACAGACTTTCCATTTGCACACACCCTCATGTATATCTCATACACACACACTCAACTACACACCTAACACCCTCATGACACCAGTCCACTTGCCTCTCCCACACCCAGCAGCACACACACACTTGACACACACACACAAGTTCACATATTTCCCATTTCACACACACTTCACTGTTTTCCTGTGCCACACACACATTTACACACCCACTCTCTCTCTCTATATTCCTATTATTCCAATTTATAGGTTGAGGTATAGGTTGTATGCAACGTATATAACATATATGTATATATGTTTAAGCCTATATATATATATATATATATATATATATATATACATGATACGTGTTGTGCCTATACCTATGTATAGGTATATGGGTACCTAGCTAGTGTATTTACATGTGGTGTTGGATGACATATAACTTTTAGTTAGCCTAGATAGCCTAGTAGTGTGTGTACTAGCTAGTGTAGGTTGAGTGACCTAGTATTAGGCTAATGTAGTCTAGTGTAGACTAGTTTGACCTAATTTAGACTTGGTTGACCTAGTTTGGCTTCTAGGGTTGACCAGAGTTGACCAAGAGTTGACTTTGGCCTAGATTGACCTAGAATCATGTAGAATGCATAGTAGGACTTCATTATACCATTTTGGACTTGTTGTGACTTGTGCTGTTCTGATTAGGAGCCAGACACCACTCCTCGGACAGTACTTTCATATTGGATACTTAGATTCCAGGCGAGTACATTCTTTGATTATTTCATATCCTGCTTAGAACTATTTCCTGTAGTAGATTACTTTACTTGTACTGTCACGTTGGTCACACGAATTGGTACTATATGGATCCCTTCTTGAGATATTATCCTTAGGGATCATCGGGTACTACATGTTCTGTGCGTTTCACTTACATGGCGTATCACTATTCTTCATTGGTTCTTCGATCACTTGTGACATATACTCTTATGATCACAGAGTCTTCCTGGAATCCTTATCCCATTTATTGGGTCTCCTAGAATCCCTATTTATGGGACATCCATGTATCACCCTTCGGGGGCCTGTGTATGGAATCATAACATAACCTGGTTGGATCCTTGTGTATTGATTGGGGATACGGGAGAGTAGAAGTGGATATGTGAATAATACACCAGTAGTGTAGCATCAGAATCATTCCATAGTGTAGCATCAGAATCATCCCATGCCATTTACATGTCCATGTTGTACTCTGATTCACTAGCCACATGTTAGTTCTCTATTTATAGTAGATATTTCTATTACAGCTTTCTCTCTCTGTTTACATACTGCACTTCTTTCAGTACTTGTATCTTACTTTACTGCATGATTATATCTTCTAATCTGCTATGAACTGTTGAGATGTACTGTACTCGCTCCTGTCCTGACTGGACCTGTTGAAAATATTACAGAGGGCGATGAGGAGGCTTGTCTGGATACTTACTACGGGGCAGCCTTAGATGACACTTGCGAGCTGGACCCTCAGGAGGACCCATCTCTAGCTGAGGATATCACCCCATTGCCTAGGCTCGATTAGTTAGGCTTATCTTACTTTATGTAGTCTTGAGACATGTTTTAGCTAGACTCTATTCTGAGTTCTGAGTTGTATATATTCTTTCATTCTGTATCTGAGACCATGTACTTCTGGATATTTGCTGGGATTATCTTAGACTACTTTTTCATCTATTGTTTTCCTTGAGTTCTATTTCATATCGTGCTATCTCTTCCTTAGTTGTGATTGAGTTTATTACGGCTATGTCACCCCCATTCGGGGAGTATAAACTGTTTAGATATATATTGTTAGATGTATGTTGACCTAGGACAGCGTTCTACCGTCGACATTGCGGCATAGGCTGGACGTACCCACGTCTCGTGCCCTTACTCTAGGGTGCGGGTCGTGACACATTTTTAGTGGTGGCCCATGCAGGTCTAGACTAGAAGTGTAGTGGTATTCGAATTAGAGTATCACTACAGCCTGCAATAGGATATAGGACATTAATTTTAAGGTACTCAATCACTTTAGGAAAAAAAAATTTATTGTCATCTAAATCCTTATTGTCAGCTGATCCTTTGAATTTTTAACTGTCCGCCTTTGTTATTTCGCTTCTTTCTCAGAAATTGCTACTCTTGTTTGTCTATCTTCAGGATGGTAGAGACTCGATCGCAACGTGCCATTCATGAGGATGCTATAGAGGGGACTGCTACCTCTCAGCCAGTACAAGAGGCCAGGGGACTGCAGCTCCTGCTACCTCTGCTCGTATTGAGACCTCGGCAGCCGCAGCAGGGGGTATGCAACCACCGACTCGGAGGCAGGACCCGGTCATTCCAGAGGATCCCTTCCAGTAGCCACCGCCTACAGGATATGTGGATGCAGCGCAGATGTTTGCGTACTTCCAGCAGTTCATGGACCGGCAGCAGGCTCGACCGGATAGGGGCATGGAGCTGGCACTTACGACGGTCGCAGCTCGACCGGTGGTTCAGCAGCCGAGGACACCGAGGATCGAACAGTTTCAGAAGATGAGCCCCAGAGACTTTCTGGGGACAAAGGGGATCCTATATGCCGATGAGTGGATCGAGCATATATAGGAGATCTTCCGCTTGGCCAGGATACCAGCAGATCTTCAGATCGAGGCCGCAGCTAGCTGGATGCGAGATCTTGCTCGCACCTAGTATCAGTCAGACCCCATGGTGGGGGTACCTGGGCAGACTTGGGAGCAGTTCAAGGGCTTCTTCAAGAAGAAGTTCTTCCCAGATTCAGCACTCAGAGCCTTGGAGTCGCAGTTCGAGAGCCTAGTCCAGGGGAGCCTTTCAGTGGAGGAGTATGCCGGGGAGTTTGGCCGCCTCGGCAGGTTTGTGGAGGGCTTAAGCAAGACGGCTAAGTCCCAGAGGTTCCGGAAGGGTCTAGTCAAGGATGTTAAGTCCTTGACCAAGGGCAACCGGGATGCTACGTTCGAGGAGATCTTGACGCGAGCCTTGCTAACAGAGGATGATCTTGAGCTTAGGCTCAAGAGGGGACGAGACCCAGTTAGGGCAGCAGCAGCGGGGGCCAGGCCAAGAGGCCCCACTTTCAGCACCAGCAGCTGAGGCAGTTTCAGCCGCAGCCGATTCAGCAGAGGCCAGTTCATCAGCAGTAGCAGCCGAGGCAGCACCAGCAGGGCCAGAGGCAGGTTATCACTTGTGTCTACTGCAAGAAGCCCGGACATGTCGCCAATGTGTGCCGGAAGAGGCTGGGCCAGTGCTTGGTGTCTGGTTCAGCAGACCACCAGATGAGGGAGTGCCGCATGGGACGAGCAGCCCAGGGAGCAGCAGTCAGAGCTCCAGCAGGCCAGCAGAGGGGACCAGCCCTACCGACGCAGCAGAGGGGACCAACCCTGCCGACGCAGCAGCAGAGGTTCGTCTAGCACCAGCAGCAGACCAGGGGAGGCCAGCAGGGGTGAGCTTTCGCCATGGCAGCTAGAGATGCAGAGGTGATAGGAGAGCTGATTGCAGGTTCGATCCTTCTCGACTCCAGTCCAGCGTTAGAATTATTCGATTTCGGTGCTTCGCATAGCTTTATATCAGTATCTTTTATGATTAGACACGGTATCATAGCTGAATCGTTGCCTAGGACTTATAAGATCACGACCGGGGGTGGCATTATCCTCGTGAGTGATGTTTGTAAGGGTCGGAGAGTAGTTTTGGGAGGCCGTGAGTTGGAGGTGAGCCTGCTCGTAATGCCATTGCCGAACTACGATATAGTACTAGTCATGGATTAGTTGAGTAGGCACCATGCCAGCATTGATTGCAGAGGGGGTAGAGTTCTCTTCAGAGCGCCGGAGGAGTCAGAGTTCGAGTAGTCCAGACGTCAGGCAGAGTAGAGCAGCGGAGTCTTTTGTGGAGTCTCGGTCGAGGAGCAGGCAATTCCACACCCCTTGATAGTAGATTATATGGATGTTTTCCCAGAGGAGTTGTCGGGATTGCCACCAGACAGGGACATAGAGTTCTCGATAGACTTGGTTCCAGGAGCGGAACCCATCTTTCAGCATGTCTATCGGGTGAACAACAACGAGCTGGTGGAGCTGAAGAAGCAGGTGGATGTGCTACAGGACAAGGGCTTCATCCGCTCGAGTTCGTCACCATGGGGTTCACCAGTGTTGCTCGTGTCGAAGAAGGATGGGTCGGTACGCATGTGTATTGACTACAGGGCACTCAACAACCTCACGATCAAGAACAAATACCTACTGCCGCGGATCGACGATCTATTTGACCAGTTGAGCGGAGCTCGGGTACTTTCCAAGATTGATCTGAGGTCGGGATATAACCAGGTGAAGGTGAAGAGGAAGGATATTCCCAAGACCGCTTTCAGGATGCGGTACGGGTAGTTTGAGTTTTTGGTTATGCCGTTTGGGCTAACCAATGCACCAGCAGTGTTTATGAACCTTATGAACAAGGTGTTCCACCAGTATCTGGATCAGTTTGTGGTGGTGTTTATTGACGACATGTTGGAATATTCCAAGACTGAGGAGGAGCATGAAGAGCATTTGAGGATCGTGCTGGAGACTCTCAGGAAGGAGCAACTTTACGGGAAGCTCTCCAAGTGTGAGTTCTTCATGGACCGGATGGACTTCTTGGGGCATGTGGTGACTGGAGATGGTATCTCGGTTGACCCCAAGAAGATTATAGCAGTTGAGGCATGGGCAGCGCCGACTTCAGTTGTAGAGATCAGGAGTTTTTTTGGGCTGGCAGGATATTATCGGAGATTCGCGCAGGATTTCTCCCGGATTGCAGAGCCGTTGACTCGGTTGACCCGAAAGGATGCTGAGTTTGTTTGGTCAGAGGAGTGTCAGGCAGCTTTTGATGAGTTGAAGAAGCGTCTTACGATAGCTCCGATTCTGGCGTTGCCTTCAGGATCAGGTGGTTTCACTATTTATAGTGATGCTTCAGGGAAGGGGCTGGGTTGCGTCTTGTAGCAGCATGGAAAGGTGATTGCCTATGCTTCCAGGCAATTACGTCCCCATGAGAAGAACTACCCTACCCACGATTTGGAGCTGGCAGCAGTGATATTTGCTCTGAAGCTGTGGAAGCATTATCTGTATGGTGAGAGGGTGGAGATCTTCACAGATCACAAGAGCCTAAAGTATGTGTTCACTCAGAAGGAGTTGAACATGAGACAGCGCAGATGGCTAGAGTTGATGAAGGATTTTGACATCCTACTTCAGTATCACCCAGGGAAGGCCAATGTGGTTGCCGATGCCTTGAGTAGGTATCCGACAGCCATGTGTTTGACCATGGATCGGCATTTGCTTGCTGACTTGGAGAGCCTTGGGATTGAGGTGATCGTGCCCGAAGTGCAGATGCAGTTATGGGGGATGCAGATTCAGTCAGACTTTGGTGGAGAGGATCAAGTCGGCACAGTTTGAGGACGTTGCTCTGCGGTATCTCCGAGAGCAGGTTCGAGCAGGATTGCTGGAGGGCGAGTTTTCTCTTACAGAGGATGGTGCCTTGAGGCATGGTTCCAGATTATGTGTGCCCAGTGGAGATCTCAGGAAGCAGGTTATGCAGGAGGCCCACCGATCTCAGTACTCTCTACACCCGGGTGCCAATAAGATGTACCGAGATCTGCGGGAGCATGTTTGGTGGTCAGGGATGAAGCGGAAGGTGGCTCGCTTCGTGGCTAGTTGCTTGGTCTGTCAGCAGGTCAAGGCAGAGAGACAGAGGCCCGATGGATTGTTGCAGCCGCTGCCCATTCTCGAGTGGAAATGGGAGCATATCACTATGGACTTTGTTTCAGGCTTGCTGCGTACTCCAGGAAGGAAAGACGCAATTTGGGTCATTATTGACAGGTTGACCAAATCGGCCTACTTTTTGCCATTCATGGTGGGTACGTCTACAGAGAGGCTGGCGGAGATGTATATGCGGCAGATAGTCAGGATTCACGGGGTTCCAGTCAGCATCGTCTCAGATCGGGATAGCCATTTTACTTTCCATTTCTGGAGGAGTCTGCAGACCAGCTTGGGTACTCAGCTCAAGTTCAGTACTGCATACCACCCCCAAACGGACGGACAGTCAGAACGGACTATTCAGACACTTAAGGATATGCTACGGATGTGCATCCTGGACTTTGGAGGTTCCTGGGAGGATCATCTTCATTTGGTGGAGTTTGCCTACAACAATAGTTTCCAGGCCAACATTGAGATGTCACCTTTCAAGGCTCTGTACGGGCGTAGGTGTCGTGCACCCTTATCTTGGGATGATGTTGGTGAGCGAGCTTTACTTGGGCCAGAGATGGTTGTTGATGCAGCCGAGAAGGTGAAGCTCATCAGGGACAGACTTCGCGTGGCGCAGGACAGACATCGGCACTGGGCCGATGGCCACCGGAGGCCGTTGGAGTTTGAGGTACAGATTAGAGTGGGATTAGATTTAGGTTTGTTTGTTTATGATTTTTGATCATGTTTGTTTATTATAATTAATTGAGACCTTGCTTGTGATTACGTCACCAGGTTTTCTTGAGGATATCTCTAACTCGTGGTATGATACATTTTGGTGTAGGCGGGAAGCTTAGCCCGCGCTTCATCGGCCCTTTCGTTATCAGCGGGAGAGTCGGTGACGTTGTATACAGGCTAGACTTGCTGCCTGTGCTAGTGGGGGTCCATAACGTATTCCATGTATCACAGTTGAGACGGTACGTGGCTGACCCTAGCCATGTGCTCGATCATTCAAAGATAGAGGTTGGGCCTTCTCTCAGCTATCCAGAGCAGCCAGTGGAGATTCTGGATCGACGGGAGAAGGTTTTGAGGAACCAGGTGATACCCTTGGTACGCATCGCATGGAGGCATCATTCTCCAAGAGAGTCTACCTGGGAGCGGGAGGATGAGATGCGTGAGCGCTACCCTTATCTTTTTGGACCGTGAGGTATGCTTTCTATCCTTCTCATCAGTTGTATTTCGCCTTTCAATTTCGAGGACGAAATTCTTTTAAGGAGGGTAGATTTGTCACTACCACATTTTAGTGTAAGGATATTTTTGACATTTTTGGGGTAATTTGAATTTATTAGAATTTATTTGAATTTATGGGAATTTTTAGGAATTATTTTGGAATTGTTTGGACTAGATTAATTTTGACTAGTGTTGACCCTTGTAGACCAACATAGGAGCTGACACTAGTTAGTATGGACTTGGTTAGGTTATGTGACTCTAATCTAACCTAGCTTGACTTAAGTTAGTGGTAATTAGTTCATTAGAATTAAATTAAGGAATTAGGAATTTAATGGTTTGAGAAATGGCTTGTGATTTCACAAGTAATTTTATGACTTAACCTTATAGGACTAGCCACCTAATGTAAACCCTAGTCTAGTCCATCATGGCCGGCCACCATAGCTAACATAGGGATTCCCCTACTATATAATCTCTCCTAAAATCTAGGGCTAGCCTCTTCTTTAGGAATTTATTTCAAGAGAAGAAAGAGGTAAGTCTCCATGTTTAAAAAAACCATAGAAAATCTATTTTAGATCCTTTTTTCCCCAAACAAGTTGCATTGGATCCTAATATTACTGTTCTTGCTGCTATTAGAGTTTTATTTCAGTTTGAGGTTGTTTTGATTGGATTGGGATATCAAGAGAGGAGCTCAACAAAGGGGATTTTTCTTGAAAGTTCATCCATAGGTAACTTTCTCATTTCTCCATGAAAATTCGATTTCTTTTCATGATTAGGAAGCCCTAGGGGTCCCCTAAGTGTCTGAATTGATGTTGTGTCAGGTTTCGTAAGTTTCGTGTCCATTTGGACACGTACCAAAGGTAGTACCTAGGTGTTTGTCGAAATGCCACTGAGGGCATTTCGATTTCTTTTGTGCAAAGTTTTTAAATAGAAAATTAGGTTTTATCATTGCTTATTGATTTCTATTCTTCTGTGGTGGTTATTGTGTCAGATTACGTCAATTTTGACATGTGGACACGCGTGGACACGTGCGCAAGCGCTCGGGATTAGATCCCCTGCTGTTCGGGGGTCTGGAGGACAGGACACACAACCAGGACACGTGAAACTTGACACGAGCCATGGGGCACTGACTGACACGCCACGTGTCAAGTCTTACGTGCCCACGTGGCGTGACGGGGGAGAAATCTCCGTCGCACATGGATTTCACTCGACAGTGCGCTGTTGGTTACTAGCCACTGATACGACTCTCGTATCCGACACTGACATGGAGTGGACACTGGCCAGTTAGCCTATAAGATAGCCCTATAGGTGGGCTATCTATGTGGATGACCACGAGATACTGTAGTGTCCTATGTCGTGTACACGACACGAGTGCACGTGTGCACGAGGCAGTGCACTGGACAGTGCACTGTTGTGTCTGATATTGGGTTTTCTTTATGTTGGACACGATTGTGTCGTATGTATGGACACGTGATGGACCCTGGGACACGTACACAGCATGTAATCATGTTACCAACCAATAGGTTCATGTTTTAGTTTAAATTTCCAATTCGAGTTCTCATTAACCCAAATCAACTGATACCTACATGCTGTCAACATTTCCAGTTTTCTAATTTGAATTTCATTGATGTTTTAACCTTTGTAATAATATTAAATACTGGGTTTTAGATTCTAATGTATTTCCCTACATGATTACCTATTGTGGTTAAGTTTGTGTAGTGATTGGTGGGCTTTTGATTTCAATTTGGATATGAGAGGGTAAACTGAATTAAACTCAGTTTTATGAGCCTTGATTTGGTTTTTCCTATTCCTGTACAGTTAGGATTGAACTGAAAATCCTTTTTGACACCTCACACAAATCTGAGAATAGGTTTCATGTTAGGTAATGTGGTTTTGGTTAAGTTTAATTTGAAATCTGAGAATTCTTCTATGGTCATAAACCTGAGACTTCATGTAATGCTTTGATGCTTCAATGTGTTGTATGCTATGTGTTTTCTTCAAATAACTTGAACCCTATTCCTGCTACACCACACACACCCTTCACTAACATAGATTTTCCATTTGCACACACCCTCATGTATATCTCATACACACACACTCAACTACACACCTAACACCCTCATGACACCAGTCCACTTGCCTCTCCTACACCCAGCAGCACACACACACTTGACACACACACACAAGTTCACATATTTCCTATTTCACACACACTTCACTGTTTTCCTGTGCCACACACACATTTACACACTCTCTCTCTATATTCCTATTATTCCAATTTATAGGTTGAGGTATAGGTTGTATGCAATGTATATAACATATATGTATATATGTTTAAGCCTAAATCTATATGTGTATATATATATATATATATATATATATATATATATATATATATATATATATATATATATATATATCCATGATATGTGTTGTGCCTATACCTATGTATAGGTATATGGGTACCTAGCTAGTGTATTTACATGTGGTGTTGGATGACATATAACTTGTAGTTAGTCTAGATAGCCTAGTAGTGTGTGTACTAGCTAGTGTAGGTTGAGTGGCATAGTATTAGGCTAATGTAGTCTAGTTTAGACTAGTTTGACCTAATTTAGACTTGGTTGACCTAGTTTGGCTTCTAGGGTTGACCAGAGTTGACCAAGAGTTGACTTTGGCCTAGATTGACCTAGAATCATGTAGAATGCATAGTAGGACTTCATTATACCATTTTGGACTTGTTGTGACTTGTGCTGTTCTGATTAGGAGCCAGACACCACTCTTCGGACAGTACTTTCATATTGGACACTCAGATACTAAGCGAGTATATTCTCTGATCATTTCATATCCTGCTTAGAACTATTTCCTGCAGTAGATTACTTTACTTGTACTGTCACGTTGGTCACACAGATTGGTACTATATGGATCCCTTCTTGAGATGTTATCTTTAGGGAGCATCGGGTACTACATGTTCTGTGCGTTTCACTTACATGGCGTATCACTATGCTTCATTGGTTCTTCGATCACTTGTGACATATACTCTTATGATCACAGAGTCTTTCTGGAATCCTTATCCCATTTATTGGGTCTTCTAGAATCCCCATTTATGGGACATCCATGTATCACCCTTCGGGGGCATGTGCATGGAATCATAACATAACCTGGTTGGATCCTTGTGTATTGATTGGGGGTACGGGGGAGTAGAAGTGGACATGTGAATAATACACCAGTAGTGTAGCATCAGAATCGTTCCATAGTGTAGCATCAGAATCATCCCATGCTATTTACATGTCCATGTTGTACTCTGACTCACTAGCCACATGTTAGTTCTCTATTTATAGTAGATATTTCTATTACAGCTTTCTCTCTTTGTTTACATACTGCAGTTTTTCAGTACTTGTATCTTACTTTACTGCATGATTATATCTTCTAACCTGCTATGAACTGTTGAGATGTACTGTACTCGCTCCTGTCCTGACTGGACCTGTTGAAAATATTACAGAGGACGAGAAGGAGGCTGGTCTGGATACTTACTACGGGGCAGCCTTAGATGACACTTGCGAGCTGGACCCTCAGGAGGACCCAGCTCTAGCTGAGGATATCACCCCATTTCCTAGTCTAGATTAGTTAGGCTTATCTTACTTTATGTAGTCTTGAGACATGTTTTAGCTAGACTCTATTCTGAGTTCTGAGTTGTATATATCCTTTCATTCTGTATCTGAGACCATGTACTTCTGGATATTTGCTGGGATTATCTTAGACTACTTTTTCATCTGTTGTTTTCCTTGAGTTCTATTTCATATCCTGCTATATCTTCCTTAGTTGTGATTGATTTTCTTACTGCTATGTCACCCCCATTCGGGGAGTATAAATTGTTTAGGTATATATTGTTAGATGTATGTTGACCTAGGACAGCGGTCTACCGCCGACACTGCGGCGTAGGCTGGACGTACCCACGTCTCGTGCCCTTACTCTAGGGTGCGGGTCGTGACACTAGGCATTACGTCCCCTACGGACCTAGGAGCAAGGAGTTTTGTCATGATAACTTGGCTTCGGAGTAACTTTATGGATTATGAGACTATCGACGGTCCAGTCACGGTCGATGATTACAGGGTATGTAATTATTTTCCAATTTTGGCTAATATTTATTAATTTTAATAGCGAGTTAATTTTAATATGTTAGTTTCATAATTTGCAGATACTTTGTTTACTATAGCATATTTGCTCTGTTTGACCTAGGCAATGTTATTTTTCGACGGATATGGAAATAGAATAAACGTACGACTACTACCTTTCTTAGATGATCTTAAAGTACCTACTCGTCATGTATGGGGAGCTGTTGCATTATCATATCTATATGCCAGCTTGACAAAATTTGCTAGATCGAATGGTTCCAAAAATTTGTGTGGGTAGGCGACGATGGTTCAGGTAATGAAAAATTAATATCTAAATTGACTTCAATTTTATAAATTTTTCTTGAATATCGAATTATTTCTTTCGTAGGTATGGTGCTACGAACATTTTTTATTGGTCGACCTGTAACCAGCATTCCAAGTGATATTGAATTTTTCTGCTTGCTACGCGATGGGCCACAAATGTAGTGGACCCACATCATAATTTACACAGAGATGTTTCACTGTATTGGGGAGAATTTGATACGTTGTAATGGAATGTGGTAACTAATAAATTTAGTATAGTCAATCCAGTTAATAAATTTGTACAAATTTATCGTGAATAATTGTCTTCCAATAGGTTATGTGGATACCCTACTCGGATGATGAAAACGGTCCAGAAATAAGAAGGACAGCGTTCGAGCTAAGCCTATACAAATATTTTATTTTTATGATCATTATACTATGTATCATCTAACAGACCGTGTTCTACGACAATTCGGTTATCGCCAGATAATCCCGGCTGACCCTCCTTGCATGAGTTATGATATAGCCAATACAAGAAACATAATTGATACTGCTAGAGCTTCCTGGTTTAGACGATTCCAGGATTATAGTGTGGCAAATCTTCCCCGGATAAGGCACCCAGATGAATGTAAGTTCTAACCTAGTAGTATACTTGGACAGATAGCGTACACAAATGTATTTGTCTTACGATTGTTCCTACGTAATGCAGATGAAGGCAACTTGGCTTATAGGCAATGGTGGGGAGCGCCTCGTATAACTAACAGAGCATACAAATTTCAGGAGCCACGGTTCAAGTCTAAAGTCGTAGATGAAGCTACTCTGCGAGCTTTTGTTGATGGCATATCTGAAGCGGTACGCCTTTACGACTAATCTAAAATGAGAGTTAGATGATCACAAATTTCATTTATAGATTTCAATTGTCAGGCAATTAAGGGACAGCAATATATCCAAAAACCAGAGAGCCATTTGTGGCCGTATGGACGGGAGTGGATACACGATATTTTAATCGTATAGATTCACTGAGTCTTGGATAGGATCCTGATATGCCTCCATTGCATACACGTATCTCTGCCGATTATCCGGGTGCCACTGTACCCCTGAGACGTTCACGACGTCAGAGGGCGGATGATCCAGAGGACGAGGCAGAAAAGGGTGCTACTGGAGAGGGCGCTGCTAGAGAGGGCAGCAGCCAGCGGTACCATAGAGAGAGCAGCAGCCAGCAGTACCATGGAGAGGGCAGCAACCAATGGTACGCTCTAGAGTACACTAGCCAGCAGTACGCTCTATAGTACACTAGCCAGCAGTATGCTCCAGAGTACACTAGCCAGCAATACGCACCAGAGTACACTAGCCAGCAGTACGCTCCAGAGTACATTAGCCAGCCATAAGTTCTATAGTACACTAGCCAGCAGTACTTTCTACTGTACTAACTTTAACTATTTGTCCTTTTCCTATGGATTTGGCGTATACTCTCCAATGACAATTCTGTTTATCACATTTATATATAATTCCATGGGAATTATTCATAGCACTGGCTGAACTACTAAAATTATGCTGAATTGCTAAACTACTTATAAAACTTCTAAATTTTGAACAACTGTCGAATATTTTCCCTACAAATAATTCAGGAGTGCTAGAATTATTAATATCATCATCATCTATCTTATAACCATTATTTTCAATTAAATCGTTACTATTTTAATTGTCCTCATCATTATCATCATTATCATCATCATCATCATCATCATCATCATCATCATCATCATCATCATCCTCATTATGTTCATCTAGTAAGGGAGCAATTATTTGAGAAGAAGAACTAGCACCCATGTTAAGATGTGGGTAGTTAGAAACAAATTCATCATTAGTTCTATTAACAAATAATGAAACTTGAGTAACATATAAACTAATATAAGGTGATTGTGAATTAATCTCAAGAATAAAATTCCATGCTTCTTCACCATCTATCAAAAAACATGTGGAACCAAAAACAGACTTTAAAATAAATTGATAATTAATAGAAAAATGCGCTGAAATTAAATTGCGTAAATTTTCTAAAGTAATATGGTGATAAGTTATAAAAAATTGGGTGTCACCTCCTTCGTAAGTTAACCCATTTACTCTACCACCATGTGAGCATACTATTTTAATATTATGATCTATGAGAAAGAAAAAGTAGTTTGAGAATGTTTAGCTAATAGAGAGTGAGAACTTGTAAGAGGGAGAGACTAGCTTCCGTAAGGAGTTGGAAGATTGTAAGAGGGAGAGACTAGCTTTCGTGAGGAGTTGGAAGCTTGTAAGAGGAAGATACTAGCTTCCGTGAGGAGTTGGAGCTTTCAAGCTTCAGAGAAGTGCTTATGTGAGAGATAGGAGAAAGAGTAATGTGTTTGTGTAGAGAGAGAGTTAAGCATTGCAATAAATAGGAAGAGAAAAGAGACGTTGAAATGTAGCCGTTGAAGGAAAAAAAGAGAGACGTTGAAGTAGAACGTTGGATGTGTCGGCACGCCATCAATGATGGCGCACTCTACGAAACTCCACCAATGGTGGCACGCCCAAGTCTACACATCATTCAGCGTACCATTAATGATGGTGCACTCCACCTGCCATCACTCCACCACACTTCCAACACACAGCGCGCCCACGAAACTCCACCAATGGTGGCGCACCCTGACACTCCACCAATGGTGGCGCACCTTACACTCCACCACCATACCTCCAACACACAGCGTGTACTCCCAAGACACAGCGCGCCATCAATGATGGCGCACCCTTGTTTATGCGCCACCAATGGTGGCGCGCCTTCGTCTGTTTCTGTCTATATTCACGAGCGCGCCATGGGACATTTCGCTTCATTACCCAAAATGCAATTTCACCAAACTTCTTACTTTTTGTACAATTTCGGTAAAATTCTTTACCCTATATTAAAATTTCTGAAGAAGAAAAGCCCATTCCATCAGAAGCTGTGAGTTTGCCAACTGGTGAGGAAGCTCCTATCCTACGTACTAGTTGTTGGCTGTGTGTGCTTTTAGGTACACACAAGACAAAATCTGAACTTCTCATTCATTAGTCCCACATCGGCTATGGAGATTGAAGTGGTTGGGTTTATATCAACTTCTCCTATTTTGCTTCATTGTAATATTGTGGAAGACCCATGGACTACATGCGCGTGATGCTGTAGTCCTTTTGCTCCTCATCATTTAATTTTTTTATCGTTACTATTCATTAATTTCGTAACGTTTGGATACATGAATTCATGTCCAGATTCAATGTATCACATTTTTATCATGTGCTGTAATATTTGTAACGTTAGATTTTAATAGGCGATTTTAATATCCCTATTATTTCCATCCGTTGGCAATAGCCTATATATTGAGGTTTCCTCCTCTTCTCTTGGATATGGAAAATATCGTTACGAAAGATCTCTCTAAAATTTTTGTCTCTCTCCAAATACTGTTCTTCTTTTGTTGCTCTGGGCAGATCTAAGTCGAGTGCCACTCTCTCTACGTCGTGTGCGGCAAGAAATTTTCGGTGGAGCAAAATTTTACCACTAGTAGCATTCGGATACAATCTGCACATAGATCCGGACTAACTCTTAGGACAGTGCTACGTACACGACTAACATTTACTTAATTTTATTTTGTTACACAATGAAAATAATTTTTTTTGAAGAAATTACAACACTAGCAGCCTGGATGGGCACTCTTCTGAAACTTATGTTAGAAAAGATTCCATCAAGGCAGCTGATGGAGGGTTGATTAGGAGAGAGGAAACTACAAATTCAAGTGTCCGTGACAGGAATTATGTGAAGCCCATGCCTATTTTTATTTTTTATTTTTTTATTAATTATTTTGTTAAGCCTTAAACACAAGCCCTCAATCATTGTAGCCCAACCCGATAACTTAAACCCAATGGTTTTATACCCGACCCAAACCCATCTACCTCCCTACCCGTCCAACCCATGACCACCACTCCCTGGTCCCGTGTGTAACCCCCTCCTCTTCCGGGTCTAGAGAACTCACGAGAGAATAAACTCTCAGAATTCTCCTTTTTCTCCAGAAGCTTTTTCCTCACCACCTTCTTCAAATATCTATAACTTCCATTCTCCTCCATTATTTTCTAAAACACAACCACCACCGAACTCCCCTCGCCGTCCTTTCCGTTTCTAGACCACTCTCGCCCCATTATCGTCGCGTCCCGTCGGACCCCGTTGCCGGCGACCCCGCCCGACGACCCATCGATCCGTGCAGCCCCATCTGGCGTTTCCCCACCCGCTCGGCCCGACTAGTGTGTGCCTTCTCGGCCACCGCGCCAGGCCAGCCCCCGACAGCGCCTCGCCGAGGCTAACCAGCGCCTCCCGTGCGCGTGCCCCGTCATCGCGTATTCGCCCTGTTTGTGCACGTACCCGTGCTTGTCGTTCCCAGTGTTGTTCCGAGTCCGAGGTCTCCCCTCGATACTCCTTCGTGCAAGCCTTGGGTAAACCTTTTCCCTTTCCTTCTGTCATTCTTCACAAAACCCATATTTCACTTTTTGGCCTTATAGACTGTTCTGTAGATTAATATTAGTTTCTGTAGATTGTTATTTAGTTTCTGTGTGTTATTAATAGCAATGTTGGTAATAAATTCCTTTTAGGAAACTTTGTTTAGGTTGCTGGTTGCATAAACTTTAAATAATTTAAAATGTGGATTTATGAATTAGATTATTTTTGTGGTTATAAACTTGGTTGTATGTATATCTAAAAACCTAGAATTTATTTAGTAGATTATTTACAAAAGTCTTTATTTTATTTAGGCATTAGTTAGTAAATAATGGACTAGAATTATTATTCTTTAAGTAAAAGTTTCGTTAGAAAGATATATAATAAAATTAATTTCAAATAGATAATGATATATATATTATAAATTCTCTTTTAAATTTTTTTAAATCAAAAAGGTTTTTCGGTAAATACATTAATAAATAAAGCTAATTAATTTCTATAAAACGAATTATGTGTTAAATTGATTATTTTAGTAAATGGTATTTAGTAATAAAACCCAAAATCTTTTATAGTAACTTAAAACAATTATTTTGGTAAAATTATATATTTTATGCATTAATTTCTATTTTAATAATTATAGGTGATTTTCTATGTTATTTACGAACGTGATTAAAAGATATAATTTTAAGGAAAACTATTTTTGTTAAATAATTAATCTCGATAAATAACTTCTACTTTCAAATATTTTTAGATAAATCTATTTTCCTACAAAATTACTAATTTCAAAGAAATATATTTTTTAAGTAATTTTCCTTGATAATTATTTATTTATGAAAAAACCTATATTTACTTAAACGGTTATATATTAATTTTATTTTAGTAACAAAACCTACTTTATGTACAAATGATTTTCAATTAGGATCACCAATCTGTAGACTTGGCCTAGTTTTGTACCTTATATTTAGGACGTAATTCTGGTTACTAAAACTGGCGTTACGATTTTGTAGGTTTGGATCTGTAAAGCCTAACAATCACTTTCTGGTTGCTGCCAAGTCAATGAATACTCTGACGCAAGTTTCATATATATTGCATATCTGTGTTTTATTTTGATAATTAAATATATGCATCAGTTAGTTACATGTAGTATAGTTACACTGATTCACCGTGGATCCCTCTCAGACTCCACATAGGTTGATGGATTGCTAGATGGCTATCTTGACATGTTAGTTATTGATTATTAACTCATTGACTTATTGACTTGGAGATTACTTGGGGGAGTAGTATAACGTCTGTGACCAAAGCTAAATCTCGCTCGTTTCTCGTCTCGCGCTAACCCCTACTACACAGGGGGTTGAGCCGTACCGTATACTATTCGTTTTGGCCAAAACGTTAGTATACATATTACCTCTATCCCAGCCGGTCACAGGTTTAAGCCCCCTAAATTTTAGGGTTTATTTTAATTTTTTTAAATGAACTACTTTCAAGAAATGTTTTATTATTTAATTGTTTTGATTATTAATGTTCTTTTCCGTGACTTTGACTTCTGGAGCGTCAGGGATGCCAATCTCTGTAAACTTTCTTTACGAGTTTTGTAGTAGACAAGATTATCTTTGTTTTGATATATCATGTCCCACTTAAACTCTTTCTCTTGTGCTCTTTTGTATCGCGCAACTTCGGGACAACTTAGACTAATTAATCGTTGAATAATTATTCCCACTTTTATCCATGATCACCGTTTGCACGTTACCGTGACTTTTGATTTAGGAGCACAAGACCAGTCATTTTCTCAGAACTAACTTCTCATGCATGACCTACTCGAGACGCTCTACACCTATGACCTTCGTGTCCCATTCAGACACTCCATTTTGTGCTTCAATTGCTTCGCATAACTTTCGGATCAATTTAGACCAATTAATTATCTACCGTAAAACCTGATTTAATTTCCAATTTAATTTCAGAACCAGACATCGATCCAACCTAGTCGACCCAAAGTATGAACATGGCCCATATGAAGCCTATATAACACCCAGTTTTTCAGAAGAGGGTAATTTTAAAATTTTATATTTATAATTATTATTTATTGATATTTATTTATATTATGATTATTGGTGATTTTTAATAGTGTAACCTTGCAGACTGGTTGAACTAGAGCCTAGACATGTGATTCGGCTACTTTGTTTACCTTTTCTAGTTTGAGGGTATTTTTGACATTTTTGGGGTTATTTGAATTTATTAGAATTTATTTGAATTTATGGAAATTTTTAGAAATTATTTTGGAATTGTTTGAATGAGGGTTGACTAGGTTGACTTTGACTAGCTTTGACTGTGTGACCTAACCCTAGTTGAGTTGGACTTGGCTAGATATGAGACCCTAGGTTAAGTTAAGTCAACCATACTCTAGTTAGTGAAACAATTAGAAATATAGAGATTAGAATAGAAAGATTTTGATCACAAGTCATGACTTGTGATTTTTGAGACATTATTTTATGACTAAGCCCAAAGCCCATTAGCAAAATGCCCAACCCTAACCCTAACATTATTTGTCCAGCCACTTAACCCATCCTTGGGATTCCTATTCTATAAATATTCTCTTAGAAATTAGGGCTAGCCTCTACGGAAGAACAAGCTTTAGAAAGAGGTAATTTCTCAACTTCTAAAATCCCTAAAAATTCTATTTTAGCTCCATTTTCCCTCAAACAAATTGCAATAGGTTTTAATTTAAGTATTCTTGCTGTTGTTACATGTTATTCTCAGATTCAAATCATTTTGGAGAAGTTTGACTCTCAAGAGGAACACCTCTCTTTAGAGCTTTTTGGGGATTTTGATACATAGAGGTAACTTCCAATCTACACCATAAAATTTTGGTTTTATTGCATATCTAGGGAGCCCTAGGCCTAACCTAACTGTAGAAATAGGAAACCCTAGAATTTGAGTCCAATTTGTATCATATTTGGACACGTATCAGTGTCCCTATGCAACTGTTTGATAAAATGCCCCAATGGGCATTTCGACCTAATTTGTAGAAACTAATTGAATAGGAAATTAGTTTTTGGGGTTGCTTATGCATTTCTTTGGGACTGGGGGTGTCCCTGTGTCGTATCGTGTCGAATTCGACACATGAACACGCGGGTGCGCGCGCGTGCGCGGGGTTGTGCGCGTGTCCTGCTGTTCGGGAGCTGCACTGGACACAATACGCGACCACTGGACACGAGATTCGACACACCCCATGGGGAACTCACTGACACGCCACGTGTCAAGTTTCATGGGCCCACGTGGCGTGTCGAGGGAGTAATCCTCCTTGCACTGGTCGGGGCTGTCAGTTCTAGTCGGGATTTCTTGACACTGATACGGTTTTCGTATCACTCACTGATACGACTTGGAAACGTATTAGCTAGCCTATTGTGTAGCCCTATAGGTGGTCTACCTAGGTTGGTGTGCACGAGTCCTGGGTTGGACTGTTTCGTGTGCACGACACGCGTGCACACGTACACGATGTAATGCACTGAACAGTGCCTATGTGCACTGTTTCGTGTCTGGAATTATTTGGACACGTTTGTGTCCTTTTGTTTGGACACAAACACTTTGTATGACACATATACACTGTATATCTTAATTACCAACCTATTAATTTGTATTTTAATGTGTTTTCAATAGGTATTTTCTCATTTACCAAATTCTGAAACAGTGTACCAATTTTCTGATTTTCCAGTTTTTAAACATGAACCTTGTCATTAATTTTAGACCTATTTAATACTGTTAAATATTGGTTTTAGTTCCTAAATGGGTTCTCCTATAGGTAATCTAGTTGTGTGTCAAATTTTGTGTTGTTTGGTGATTTATTGCAATCAAATTATGGTTGGGAATGTGTAGGCTGAAATGGATTCAGTTTTCTGATATTGTGATTGATTTTCTTTCCTTCCTTGCTGTTCATATTCCAGGATTCATACACATTACTCCCACATCACCCCCCTCTCTACACACAGGCATTCACACACACTCACCCTCACTCCTCTCTCACTCACACACACATATTTCACTTAATTACACCCTCATAAACCTGTGACACTCTCACACACATTCCCTCTCTCACTCACAGTTTACACACACAAACATAGTAGCTCCACTCTCTCTACACACACACACACACACATGCTCTCTCTCTATATATCTATGAATATATATCCTATATATGTCATATGTACATATATGTAAATAATGTATTGTGAATATATATATTGTACATGAATATCTATCTATATATGTAAATCATATTTGTAGTATAAGGTATATGCTAGCCTTGAATTCTTATAGTGTGTATATGGTATTTAAGCCAATATATATATATATATATATATATATATATATATATATATATATATATATATATATATATATATATATATATATATATATGAAGTTTCTAATGTATTGTACTATAACCTAGTATGTGTGAGTGTAATATATGTAGACTATGTGTAGGTATCCATGTATATGGCTACCCTATGTGTATAGATTTGTAGTGACTAGGTTGAGTTGTGGTGTGTACTAGCTAGTATGAGTTGTAATGACTTGGTATGTTAGCATAGGCTAGTTTAGCCTAGTTTAGACTAGTATAGACTTGATTAGCCTAGAATGACTTGTTTGACCTAGTTTAGACTTGTTTGACCTAGTTTGACCATAGTTGACCAAGTTTGACTTCTAGGGTTGACCAGAGTTGACCAAGAGTTGAGTTTGGCCTAGATTAACCTAGACTCATGTAGAGTGCATAGTAGAACTTCATTTTACCATTTTAGACTTGTTGTGACTTGTGTTGTTCTGATTAGGAGCCAGACACCACTCCTCGGACAGTACTTTTATATTGGACACTCAGATATCAGGCGAGTACATTCTCTGATCATTTCATATCCTGCTTAGAATTATTTTCCTGTATTAAATTACTTTACTTGATACTGTCATGTTGGTCACACGGATTAGTACTATATGGATCCCATCTTGAGATGTTATCCCTTCACAGAGCATCGGGTACTTTATGTTCTGTGCATTTCACTTACATGGCATATCACTATGCTTCGTTGTTTCTTTGATCACTTGTGATATGTACTCTCATATCACAGAGTCTTCCTGGAATTCTTATCCTATTTACTGGGTATCCTAGAATCTCCTAGAATCCCCATTTATGGGACTACTATGTACCACCCTTTGGGTGCTGTTACATGGAATCATAACATAACCTGGTTGGATCTTTGTGTACTGATTGGGGGTATGGGGGAGTAGAAATAGACATGTGAATACTATCCAAGTAGTGTAGCATCAGAATCTTTCCATAGTATAGCATCAGAATCCCCTATGCTATTTACATGTCTATATTATACTCTGACTCACTAGCCACTGTGTAACACCCAGTTTCTAAAATGAGGGTAATTTTGAAATTTTATATTTTAATTTATTTAATTATGATATTTAAGTGATAATATGATTTTTGGTGATTTTTTTTAATCATTTAAAACTATTTTAAGTAATGGCTTATGATTTGGTGTTTGACTAGTGTAACCTTAGAGCCTAACTATGTGATTAGGATGTTTGACTAGTACATTATAGCCTAGAGGGTATTTTGGGCATTTTAGGATTTATTTGAATTTATTATGAATTATGGGAATTTGTGTGATTTTTAATATTAATTAAATATGGTTATGAGTTAAGTTAGTCATGACTAGTTGAGACTTGTGGACTAACCTAGAACTAACCCTAGTTGGTAACCCTAGTCTAACTCTAGTCAACCTACTTTTAGTCATTAGAGATTGGTCTTAAGGTAGGAAGGATTACTTTAGTAAAACTAGTTCATGACTTGTGGCATAAGTCAATGACTTATGATTTACCAATTTTAAAGCCTAGTGTTTAAGCCATAGGCCCATGACTTAGGCCCAAAACCAAATAAAACCCACCTATGATAGCCAACCTAGGGATTCCCACCCCTATTTAATGCCTCTTTCATTTAGGGTTAGCCTCTATTGGAAATAGATCTCAAGTTTTGGAAGAGGTAAATCCCCAACCTTAGAAATTCCTAATTAATTCATTTTAGCTCCTTTTTAGTCCTAGTCTTTTGCAATAGGATCTAATTTATGTTTATATACTGATTTTGGAGGAGCACCTCAGTTTGTATGCAATTTGGAGATTTGGAGTTGCCATTTGGAATCCCCTCTTTGAAGCTTTTCTTGAGTTTTGATACTCAATAGGTAAATCATCTAAACTCATAGTTTTTCCTGATTTCTTTGCATATAAGGTTAGGATTTAGGGTTTCCTAGCTGTCCCCAAAATTTGGACACAATTCGTGTCCATTTCGTGTCCATATCGGACACGTATCATGGTAATACACTAGGTGTTTGTAGAAATGCCACATAGGAATTTATTTTCATATTTTTGAAATATAATTACATGGATTTGTAGATCTTGATGTGTGTGTCAATATTTGTGAAGGTGTCCTAGTGTTTTAGTGTCCTATTGTGTCAGGATTTTATGTTGGACACGCCGTGCACACACGTACACTGTGTCCTGCTCCTCGGGCTCATTTTTTCTCGACACAGGACACTTCGTGTCCTGATTTTTGGCGTGAGCCTAGGGGCAACGACTGTCATCGTGCTCCCAAAATTTGGGAGCACCTCGTGGAGTGTGCGTGGCGCAATCGCCCCCGCACTGGTCGCACGAGCCACGCGCGGGCTGCTGTGTGCGCAGAGTTTGCGTACTGATACGCAGCTGACACGGACACGACACGCGTCGTGGTCACTGTGCAGGCGGTCCTGGGGGTAGCCCTACCCCTGGCGCACGTGTACACAAGGCCACGTGTCACCACGTGGCCTGTGTCACGCGCGGGACACGTGTGCACGCGTGCACAATAATTATTCGTGCACTGTTTGGTTCTGTGTTCGTTTGACATTCTAGACACGATTCGTGTCCAATTTTTGGACACGAGGACCCTAACTAGTATCCTCACATGTATATCATCAATTACCAACCCTTTATTTGTACTTTTGATGGAGATTTGAATTCCAATTTTCGAATTCCCATTGTACACTGTTAGAATACTGATATTCTGATACTTTTTCTGAATGTTATTCTGAAATTTACTTCGTTTTCTGATTTATTATGATTGAACACCAGTAATTAATTCACCTACATGTTTGAGGAATAGATTACATAATTTATTGTGGTTTTAGATGTGATTTTGGGATCGAATCATTGAATTCCTATTTAGCTTGATACTCGACTGATACGGCCTGGGTTTGTTAAACTCTGAAAATTTCTGATTCATTTTCCTTCCTGTTTTGGGATGTTAACTGTTAATGTAGTACACCCACATAACTGTTAGCTGATAGGAGATTGTTAGGTTAGTTTTGATTTTATTTTTGTATTGGAACTTGTGATTTGGGAGTTGTGTTGGGGGTTTCCTGTCAACAGGTTCAGGAAACTGAACCTGAGGGTGATTCTCTAACACATATGTGATTCCTAACACTGTAACACTACACACAGGCACTCATTAACTCACACTCTCAAACCCACATGTTATACACACACACATTACTGAGTTTCCAGATTTTTCCTTACCATGCACTCTCTACACATCACACACACACAGTCCTATCTAAACACACCCACTTCCTCACATTCCTGTCAATGTATCCACCTTGTTTTCCCTCACACACACAACCACACATCATATACACACACATATGAGTTTGACTCACACACACATATGAGGATTTTCTGTCACCTAGCTTGGATTGACACATTAGTTGACCACCCCCCCACAGATTTTTCTATCACTCACTGTCAACACCAAGCCTTTGGTGTTTCTACACACTGTGAACACTATCTTCTCATATGTCCTCAGGTTCAAACCTGAGAATTGTTATCTACACACTGTCATATGTTTCCTGAGAATTTCCCCTGTGTAAGAACAAAACCTGAGATCATATCCTGTTTTCACAGGCTCTTCCCTCACATCCACACACAAATCTGAGGCTTGAACTCACTGAGTTCCTCATTTGCACACAGCCTACGTCCCATTACACACACTGTTCACTCCTATTCACTCACACATTGCACTCCTCTCCCATATCCTCACACACACATAATCCTACATATACACATAGCCTTATACACACACACATATGAGCTGTCACACCCTCACATTTTTCCCCTCACATATCCTCACACACACATGCCACTCTCTGAGTTCCTGTCCCAGACTCCACCCTCACACACACATCTATGTTACCCCTTAACCCCCCCTCTATTTCTCTATGTATAAATACATGTAAATATATATGTATGTATGCTATATGAATGTATGTAAATATGTATATATAGTGATATATTGATATTGATATATTGATATTGATATTTGATATTGATATTGATATTGATATATGATATTGATATATTGATATTGATATATGAAAGTGATATATTGATATTGGTATATGATATTGATATATTGATATTGATATATTGATATTGATATATGGTTGGCATAGGCTTGGTATAGGCTAGACTTGGTTGAGTCTAGATTGGACTAGATAGACTAGTTTAGACTTGATGAGCCTAGATTAACTTGTTTAGACCTAGTTTGACTTAATTAGACTAGAATTGACCTAGTTTGACTGTTAGGGTTGACTAGAGTTGACCAAAGGTTGACTTTAGCCTAGATTGACCCCAAACTTCATGTAGATGCATTGTAGCAGTCTATTTCCTTATTTTAGACTTGTTGTGACTGGTACTGTTCTATAGGAGACAGACACCACTCCTCGGACAGTATATTCTCTTCGGACGTTCAGGATACCAGGCGAGTACATTCTCTGATCATTTCATATCCTGCTTAGAATTATTTTCCTGCTTTAAATTACTTTACTTGATACTGTCACGTTGGTCACACGGATTGGTACTATATGGATCTTTTTATGAGATGTTATCCCCCTCGGGAGCATCGGATACTGCATGTTTTGTGCGTTTCACGAATCATCACGTATCTCTATGCTTCCTCTGATTCACGAATCGCTTGTGACACATGTACTCTTATGTTCACAGAGCCATCATAAATCACCTTCACGTATCACTCATTTATGAGCCATGTGAAGTTTCACGAATCTTAACATAATTTGAACAGATCTTTGTGTATCGATTGGGGATGGGGGAGTAGAAGTAGACATGTGAATATTATCCCAGTAGCTGTAGTCATGAATCACTCTCTTAGCTGTAGTCATGAATCTCCTATGCCATTCACATGTTTATATTTTACTCTGACTCACTAGTCACTATTAGCTCTCTATGTATAGTAGATATTTCTATTACAGTTCTCTCTCTGTTTACATACTATTTTTCCTCAGTTCATGTATCTTACTTTATTGCATGATTATATTTTCTAACCTGCTACGATCTGTTGAGATGTACTGTACTCGCTCCTGTCCTGACTGGACCTGTTGAAAATATTACAGAGGATGAGGAGGAGGCCCTATGTACCACCTATTACGGAGCAGGCTTAGACGACACCTGCGACCTGGTTCCTCTGGAGGATCCAGCTGCAGTACAGGATGCTACTCCCAGAGTCTAGGCTAGATAGCTAGGCTTTAGTTTTCTTTCAGCTTTGTTATTTGATTTTCAGTTGCTCTTCTGAGATTTTGTTATATTTAGAGACTTGTATTGAGCTGGATGTTCTTGAGTTGTTATCTTAGACACTTAGATTTTCTCCCTCTTATTTATATTACATTGTGCTTTTGATATCTCTATCTACCTTTACTATTCTGTATCTGCCTTAGATGTGATTGAGACTGTTCTGTTATGTCACCTCTATTCGGAGTGTATATACTGTACATGTACCTTTTTATTGTTAGATGATTGACCTAGGACAGCGTTCTACCGCCGACACTGCGGCGTAGGCTGGGCGTTGTTACGTTCTCGTACCCTCACAGTGGGTGCGGGTCGGGACACGTTTTTAGTGGTGGCCCATGTCGGTCGAGTTTATGTAGTGGTATTCGAACTAGAGTACCACTACAGCCTGCAGTAGGATTAGGATATTTTGAAGGTACTCAATCACAAATAGGAAAAACTCTTATTCAGATTCCGTATATCTACATTTTGCCGCTTATTGTCTTCCTTGAATTTAAACTGTCCTCCTTTAGTATTTCGACTCATTCTCAGCAATTGTTTCCTTTTGATCTGTGTCTCCAGGATAGTTGAGACGCGATCGCATCTCCAGGACCAGGGGAACGTCGATGAGAGGTCTGCCATCTCTCATGCTCAGCAGCCAGCCCCTGGTACCGCAGCCCCAGTCATGCCAGCTGGGGTAGGTGTTTCAGCAGCTTTTGGAGGAGCCCCACCAGCAGTGAGGCATGAGCCGAGTCTGGTGATTCCGGATGTACTTTTTTAGCAGCAGCAGCCACCTGCAGGAACAATTGACGTCGTTCAGCTGTTAGCCTTCTTCCGGTAGTACATGGAGGGTCAGCAGACCCAGCAGCAGGGCCAGACAGCAGAGCTCACACGAGGCATTGAGCTGGCAATGACTGCGGTAGAGAGAGTCATAGCTCAGCCAGCGGCAGCCCCGCAGCCGTACCAGCCACGGGAGAAGGGCATCCAAGATTTCCTGAAGATGCACCCGAGAGCCTTCCGAGGGATAGAGGGGATCTTGTATGCCGACGAGTGGATCGAGCATATGGAGGAGATATTCAGGTTGGCTGAGATCCCGACGAGGCTCCAGATTAAGGCAGCGGCCAGCATGATGCAGGATCTGGCCCGTACATGGTACCAGACCGACCCAAGGGTCGGTACAGCAGGACAGACTTGGACAGCATTCAAGAAGCTGTTCAAGGAGAAGTTCTTTCCAGATGCAGCGCTGGGAGCCCTCGAGACCCAGTTCGAGGCCCTAGTCCAGGGGAACCAGTCCGTGGAGGAGTACGCAGGAGAGTTCTGCTGCCTGAGCAGATTTATGGAGGACTTATCAGAGACAACGAAGGCCCGGAGGTTCCGGAAGGGCTTGGTAAAGGAGGTCAAGTCCTACACCAAGAATGCCCGCAGCACTACATTTTAGGAGATCCTGGTGGACGCTTTAGCTGCAGAGGATGATATTGAGCTTAGGCTCAAGAGGGGACGAGACTCCCAGGGAGGCAACAGTAGCGGAGGACCGGCCAAGAGGCCGTACGTTCAGCATCAGTTTCAGCAGCAGTTCCAGTGTCACGGCCATTAGCAGGGACAACAGCAGCCCAGACAGCATCAGGCACCCAGATAGCAGGCAGTCAGTTGCCCCTACTGCAAGAAGCCGGGGCATGGATGGGGTGAGTGCAGGAGGAGGCTGGGCAGGTGCCTACTATGTGGAGCAGCGGACCACCAGCTGAGGGAGTGTTCCCAGTACATAGGTACAGCACCAGGAGGAGGAGCCAAGGCTCCGTAGGTCAGTAGCGGGGACCGTTACCGACGCAGCAGCAGAAATTTGTGCAGTATCAGCATCAGGCTGGAGGAGGCCAGCAGGGGCGAGCTTACGCCATGACAGTCGAGGATGCTCAGGCAGTGGGAGAGGTGCTAGCAGGTTCTGTTCTTTTCGATTCCATTCCCATCTTGCCTCATTATATCTATCTTGAAATTCAATTCCATTTGTTCTTATCTGCTTTCTTATCTGTTGATAAGTTTTGATCTGGCATTTCTTTTTGATTTGGTTTTCTTCTGAGATGAATCATATGGGCTAGGTGATCCAGTTATGGAATCTAGAATCTTCGGCAGTCGTGTTTAGCTGGCATAGTGAGGACATATAGTCAGATTTAGGACGTATTTCTCGGGTGTAGGAATTTAAGGTTTTCGCTGCCAAGCATGCGGCAATACAAAAATTTTAAATACCATAATTCTAGATGTATGTGCCTTAGTCGAGGACTCTGTGATTATCGTAGCCTTGCTCACTAGCACGATAAAGATTCTGAGTATCATGATTTTGGACAGACGCATATGATTATCTGACGGTATGTTTGAGACTCTGATTGTGGGGTGTTTGACCTAGAAGACTACTACCATTTTAATTTCGAGGACAAAATTTTTCTAAGCAGGGTAGACTTGTAACACCCAGTTTCTAAAATAAGGGTAATTTGAAATTTTATATTTTAATTTATTTAATTATGATATTTAAATGATAATATGATTTTTGGTAAATTTTTTTAATTATTTAAAACTATTTTAAGTTATGACTTATGATTTGGTGTTTGACTAGTGTAACCTTAGAGCCTAGCTATGTAATTAGGATGTTTGACTAGTACATTATAGCCTAGAGGGTATTTTGGGCATTTTAGGATTTATTTGAATTTATTATGAATTATGGGAATTTGTGTGATTTTTAATATTAATTAAATATGGTTATGAGTTAAGTTAGTCATGACTAGTTGAGACTTGTGGACTAACCTAGAACTAACCCTAGTTGGTAACCCTAGTCTAACTCTAGTCAACCTACTTTTAGTCATTAGAGATTGGTCTTAAGGTAGGAAGGATTACTTTAGTAAAACTAGTTCATGACTTGTGGCATAAGTCAATGACTTATGATTTACCAATTTTAAAGCCTAGTGTTTGAGCCATAGGCCCATGACTTAGGCCCAAAACCAAATAAAACCCACCCATGGCAGCCAACCTAGGGATTCCCACCCCTATTTAATGCCTCTTTCATTTAGGGTTAGCCTCTATTGGAAATAGATCTCAAGTTTTGGAAGAGGTAAATCCCCAACCTTAGAAATTCCTAATTAATTCATTTTAGCTCCTTTTTAGTCCTAGTCTTTTGCAATAGGATCTAATTTATGTTTATATACTGATTTTGGAGGAGCACCTCAGTTTGTATGCAATTTGGAGATTTGGAGTTGCCATTTGGAATCCCCTCTTTGAAGCTTTTCTTGAGTTTTGATACTCAATAGGTAAATCATCTAAACTCATAGTTTTTCCTGATTTCTTTGCATATAAGGTTAGGATTTAGGGTTTCCTAGCTGTCCCCAAAATTTGGGCATAATTCATGTCCATTTCGTGTCCATATCGGACACGTATTATGGTGATACACTAGGTGTTTGTGGAAATGCCACATAGGAATTTATTTTCATATTTTTGAAATGTAATTACATGGATTTGTAGATCTTGATGTGTGTGTCAATATTTGTGAAGGTGTCCTAGTGTTTTAGTGTCCCATTGTGTCAGGATTTTAGGTTGGACACGTCGTGCACACGTACACTGTGTCCTGCCCCTCGGGCTTATTTTCTCTCGACACAGGACACTTCGTGTCCTGATTTTTGGCGTGAGCCTAGGGGCAACGACTGTCATCGTGCTCCCAAAATTTGGGAGCACCTCGTGGAGTGTGCGTGGCGCAATCGCCCCCGCACTGGTCGCACGAGCCACGCACGGGCTGCTGTGTGCCCACAGTTTGCGCACTGATACGCAGCTGACACGGACACGACACGCGTCGTGGTCACTGTACAGGTGGTCCTAGGGGTAGCCCTACCCCTGGCGCACGTGTACGCAAGGCCACGTGTCACCACGTGGCCTGTGTCACGCGCGGGACACGCGTGCACGCGTGCACGATAATTATTCGTGCACTGTTTGGTTCTGTGTTCGTTTGACATTCTAGACACGATTCGTGTCCAATTTTTGGACACGAGGACCCTAACTAGTATCCTCACATGTATATCATCAATTACCAACCCTTTATTTGTACTTTTGATGGAGATTTGAATTCCAATTTTTGAATTCCTATTGTACACTGTTAGAACACTGATATTCTGATACTTTTTCTGAATGTTATTCTGAAATTTACTTCGTTTTCTGATTTATTATGATTGAACACCAGTAATTAATTCACCTACATGTTTGAGGAATAGATTACATAATTTATTGTGGTTTTAGATGTGATTTTGGGATCGAATCATTGAATTCCCATTTAGCTTGATACTCGACTGATACGGCCTGGGTTTGTTAAACTCTGAAAATTTCTCATTCATTTTCCTTCCTGTTTTAGGATGTTAACTGTTAATGTAGTACACCCACATAACTGTTAGCTGATAGGAGATTGTTAGGTTAGTTTTGATTTTATTTTTGTATTGGAACTTGTGATTTGGGAGTTGTGTTGGGGTTTTCCTGTCAACAGGTTCAGGAAACTGAACCTGAGGGTGATTCTCTAACACATATGTGATTCCTAACACTGTAACACTACACACACAGGCACTCATTAACTCACACTCTCAAACCCACATGTTATACACACACACATTACTGAGTTTCCAGATTTTTCCTCACCATGCACTCTCTACACATCACACACACACACAGTCCTATCTAAACACACCCACTTCCTCATATTCCTGTCAATGTATCCACCTTGTTTTCCCTCACACACACAACCATACATCATATACACACACATATGAGTTTGACTCACACACACATATGAGGATTTCCTATCACCTAGCTTGGATTGACACATTAGTTGACCACCCCCCCCCCCACAGATTTTCCTATCACTCACTGTCAACACCAAGCCTTTGGTGTTTCTACACACTGTAAACACTATCTTCTCATATGTCCTCAGGTTCAAACCTGAGAATTGTTATCTACACACTGTCACATGTTTCCTGAGAATTTCCCCTGTGTAAGAACAAAACCTGAGATCATATCCTGTTTTTACAGGCTCTTCCCTCACATCCACACACAAATCTGAGGCTTGAACTCACTGAGTTCCTCACTTGCATACAGCCTACGTCCCATTACACACACTGTTCACTCCTATTCACTCACACATTGCACTCCTCTCTCATATCCTCACACACACATAATCCTACATACACACATAGCCTTATACACACACACACACATGAGCTGTCACACCCTCACATTTTTTCCCTCACATATCCTCACACACACATGCCACTCTCTGAGTTCCTGTCCCAGACTCCACCCTCACACACACATCTATGTTACCCCTTAACCCCCCCTCTCTATTTCTCTATGTATAAATACATGTAAATATATATGTATGTATGCTATATGAATGTATGTAAATATGTATATATAGTGATATATTGATATTGATATATTGATATTGATATTTGATATTAATATTGATATTGATATATGATTTTGATATATTGATATTGATATATGATAGTGATATATTGATATTGGTATATGATATTGATATATTGATATTGATATATTGATATTGATATTGATATATGGTTGGCATAGGCTTGGTATAGGCTAGACTTGGTTGAGTCTAGATTGGACTAGATAGACTAGTTTAGACTTGATGAGCCTAGATTAACTTGTTTAGACCTAGTTTGACTTAATTAGACTAGAATTGACCTAGTTTGACTGTTAGGGTTGACTAGAGTTGACCAAAGGTTGACTTTAGCCTAGATTGACCCCAAACTTCATGTAGATGCATTGTAGCAGTCTATTTCCTTATTTTAGACTTGTTGTGATTGGTACTGTACTATAGGAGACAGACACCACTCCTCGGACAGTATATTCTCTTCGGACGTTCAGGATACCAGGCGAGTACATTCTCTGATCATTTCATATCCTGCTTAGAATTATTTTCCTGCTTTAAATTACTTTACTTGATACTGTCACATTGGTCACACGGATTGGTACTATATGGATCTTTTTATGAGATGTTATCCCCCTCGGGAGCATCGAATACTGCATGTTTTGTACATTTCACGAATTATCACGTATCTCTATGCTTCCTCTGATTCACGAATCGCTTGTGACACATGTACTCTCATGTTCACAGAGCCATCATGAATCACCTTCACGTATCACTCATTTATGAGCCATGTAAAGTTTCACGAATCTTAACATAACTTGAACAGATCTTTGTGTATCGATTGGGGATGGGGGAGTAGAAGTAGACATGTGAATATTATCCCAGTAGCTGTAGTCATGAATCACTCTCTTAGCTGTAGTCATGAATCTCCTATGCTATTCACATGTTTATATTTTACTCTGACTCACTTGTCACTATTAGCTCTCTATGTATAGTAGATATTTCTATTACAGTTCTCTCTCTGTTTACATACTATTTTTTCTCAGTTCATGTATCTTACTTTACTGCATGATTATATTTTCTAACCTGCTATGATCTGTTGAGATGTACTGTACTCGCTCCTGTCCTGACTGGACCTGTTAAAAATATTACAGAGGATGAGGAGGAGGCCCTATATACCACCTATTACGGAGCAGGCTTAGACGACACCTACGACCTGGTTCCTCTGGAGGATCCAGCTGCAGTACATGATGCTACTCCCAGAGTCTAGGCTAGATAGCTAGGCTTTAGTTTTCTTTCAGCTTTGTTATTTGATTTTCAGTTGCTCTTCTGAGATTTTGTTATATTTAGAGACTTGTATTGAGCTGGATGTTCTTGAGTTGTTATCTTAGACACTTAGATTTTCTCCCTCTTATTTATATTACATTGTGCTTTTGATATCTCTATCTACCTTTACTATTCTGTATCTGCCTTAGATGTGATTGAGACTGTTCTGTTATGTCACCTCCATTCGGAGTGTATATACTGTACAGGTACCTTTTTATTGTTAGATGATTGACCTAGGACAGCGTTCTACCGCCGACACTGCGGCGTAGGCTGGGAGTTGTTACGTTCTCGTACCCTCACAGTGGGTGCGGGTCATGACATACTGTTAGTTCTTTACTTATAGTAGATATTTCTATTACAGTTCACTCTCTCTCTGTTTACTTACTGCATTTCCTTCAGTATCTATATCTTACTTTACTGCATGATTATATTTTCTAACCTGCTATGAACTGTTGAGATGTATTGTGCTCGCCCTTGTCCTGATTGGACCTGTTAAAAATATTACAGAGGACGAGGAGGAGGCCTGTGTGGATACCTTCTGCAGGACAGCTCTAGCTGATGACTTTACCCTACTGCCTAGACTAGCTTAGTTAGGCTTTATCTTATTTATGTTGTCTTCAGACTAGTAGTTAGACTTTATTTCTGTCCTTGAGATATGGGTTGTATATTCTTTCATATTCAGTAGCAGAGACCTTGTACTCTGGATATCTGCTGAGATGTTATCTTTAACTATTTTATCATCTGTATTTTCTTGAGTTCTATATCATATCGTGCTTCTTCTTCCTTAGTTGTGATTGAGTTTACTTCTATCATGTCAACCCCCATTCGGGGAGTATAAACTGCTTAGTATATTATTGTTAGATGTTGTGACCTAGGACAGCGTTCTACCGTCGATACTGCGGCGTAGGCTGGGCGTTGTTACGTTCTCGTACCCTCACAGTGGGTGTGGGTCGTGACAGCCTACTACCCACATGATATTTGTGTCCAATTTATTTGAATCCCTGCATGTTACTTATTTACCCATGATTATAATTACCCATTTAAATTCAATTATTGTCCCATGTCCGATTTTGACCCGACCCGGCTCGACCGATCCTGAACCCAAGCTCCATGTTATCCTCTCATGACTACCCAAATATTTTTTTTTCTATTTTAAAATATCTCTTCCTCTCTTTACTTTACAAATATCCCATATATATATATATATATATATATATATATATATATATATATATATATATATATATATAAAATATATATATATATATATATATATATATATATATATATTCCCCTCTACGCCGCCCCCTGGGGCCCCTTCCCCACTTCCCTGTCTCAGTTGGGCCGGCCTCCTCCGCCCGGAGGACGCCCCCTCCCTCCCCCCCGTCCACTTTCTTCCTCCCCTCTCTTACCCACCCTCCCTACCCTCACCCCCCCGCCCGCGTCTCTCCGGCTCATCCACCGGTCCCCGGCGACGGTCGCTGCGCTTGGGCGGGGGGCCCAAGGAAATCTCGTGATGCGTGCCCACTCCTTTGGGCAGGGCAGGGGCAGCGTGCCTGTACCTCCTCGGTTTGCGTGGCCTCGGGCCACGTGAGGAGCGTTGGGAAGTGTGCCCTGTCTTCCGTTGGCCTGAGAGCCCCATGTTTTCAAAATTTCAAAATTTTTCGAAATTTCGAAATTTAATTTTATGTATTCTCTACATTGCTCTCCAGGGCATTTTGTGTTTTGGACCCTGGCACCTGTACTGCTCTTTATGAGCCACTTTTCCCATTCAATAAAATGCTGTTAGTTATATATATATATATATATATATATATATATATATATATATATATATATATATATATATATATCATTCTATCTCCTCCTTAAAACACTCCCATACACCTCACCCCCTCTCTCCGCATACCAGCACAACACTCCCCCCTTCACCCGACCTATCTCTCTCTCTCTCAACTTCCTCTCTCTTCAAATATCTCTCTCTACTCTAACACTCTCTCTCTCTCTTCATATATATGATATATATACACAACACACACACACCTCACCCTTTCTCTCACCAGTAAACAAACACAACCCCCTCCCCTAGCCGACACCCTCCCCTTCATCAACACCACCACAAATACCCACAGCCACCATCTCCACCTTCTTCTTCTCCTCTACTCCATCATCACCATCATTCTCACCATTATCACCATCTCCATAACCACCATTACCAACTTCATCACCCCCGCCGCATGCCGCCACGGCCACCACCACCGCCACCGTCGGCGTGCCACCGTCGTGCCCCGGCCTTGTTTCCCCCTTTCCTGTGCAGTGATGGCAGCATGCAGCAGAAGCAGTATGCGTAGTAGCTGTGCGCGCACGTGCGCTGCTGCGATCTCCGCACGCCGCCACGTGGCCGGCCTGCCACCGCGAGCTCCCCACACCTTCGACGAACTTGGGCGACCACCCTGGGTGAGTCCCCGGTCTCCCCAATGCGTGAAACATACGATTCGTGCGTTTGGCACGAGATCCCATCGGCGCGCGCGAGTTTGGAACTCAAAATTTGTATTTTGTCGCGGCGAATTTGTGCACATTTTTCGAGAGATCCGACCATTGGATCAGCGAACTCTTTGCTCCGTCACAATCACGGTATATAGCTCTTTACTCCCCTCAAGTTTCGTCCGTTAATTTCGTCTTTTGGTACATCAAAACTGGCCACCAAGTTGATACTTTAAATTGTACTGTTTTTGGACGATTTTATGGAGCCGACTTCGTCAGCTCATAACTCCGCCGTCATAGCTCCGGTTGGCACGCTACTAGTTCCTGTGCATAGCTGGTATAACTCTTTTCTTCCTCCTTAAGTTTTGTTTCATTGTGAGCACGTTTTGTTGGCCCAATTCGACGCTAAAGTTGGCCGTCCGAATTTTTAATTTTGCACTTTTATTCTATTTTTGAATCCGGGACTCCGAATTCAATTTTTGACACTACCAGTAAATTCGTGGCATCGTTCTGGGACGTTTTTATATAAATTTTGCTTGATTTGGAGAACGTGGGCCCTGGCACGCATTTCGATACAAAGCGGGTCCACATTCCGAGTCAACGGGTAACTTTGAGATCGGCTCATCGGAATCCAATTTTGTATATACTATTGAGTTCGTATCGTTATTCTGGACTCTTTAACATATAATTTGTTGAGTTTTAAAGACATTTGGTCCTGTACGCATTTTCGTGCAAATTGGATTCCAAATGTCCGCGTCAACGTGTCATTTTACGATCGGCTCATCGAAATCAAATTCTGGATATACCGTTGAGTTCGTGTTGTCATTCTGGACTCGTTGACATATATTTTGTTAGATTTTGTGGACTTTGGTTTCGACATGCATTTTTGTGCAAATCGGATACCAATATGCAGGTCAACGGACTATTTTGTGATCGGGTCATCGGAATCCAATTTCAGATATATCATTGAGTTCGTATCATCATTCTGGATTCGTGGACATATAATTTTTTAGGTTTTGTAGACTTCTATTCTGACATATTTTTTGTGCAAATTGTGTCCAACGACAGACATCATTTTGACCCAAAAATTACCATTTTACCCCTGTATCCAAATTGGACTTATGGGTAGGCTAATCTAGCTAATTTGACCATTCTGAATGCGTTGTTGATATTTGTTTTGTCATCTGACGACATCTGTCGATTTTGTTTATGTGTCATCCTTAATTTATAATTAATTATTATTATTAGTGTATATATTTACATGTTTGGATTTTATAAAACTCTAAAATGATCTTTGTGTTTCTAAGGGTTCTAATGGTTGTTTATAGGCTTAGTGTCACCCCAAATTGATTTTCTATGATAGCACATCCCTTAGCTAGTATCCAGCTAGGAGTCGTGCCACACCACTAGTGTAAAATCTTGAACATAGTTTAGAGACTGAGATTGTGTATCATTTTGACAGGACACTGGACATCTGTATCTTCATATTCTTACTCTTGCTTTGTTCGAGGCAAGTACCCCTACAAGATTATTTACTGCGTATAACAATAAACTGTGATTAAATCATGTTAAAATACTACTTTCTGGATAACTGCAAGTCATATCTTCACATACTTTTTACTGGTTCTCAGTACATGTCATGCTTTACACTGCTCTGAGTATCCACTATATTTTATACTGCTCTCAGTACCTACCATGCTTGTACTGCTCCTAGTATCTTTCACATGTTTTATACTGTCCTCGTATCACTCATATGTTAATAAAAACGGGTTAAGGAAAAACTGTTAGTACTGTACTTGATCATGCCCCCCTTCTCCGTATGTATTTACCGAGCACTGTTACATTCTATATGTAACTTTATCGTATGTCTGATCCCGCATTTGTGTATGGATATACACCAATGCCGTTAAGGGTACGTATGTACACTTCAGAAAATTAACATGTACCACTGTACATCCTATTTTACCTATTGACTGATCACTCACCTGCTATAGTTTTAAACTTTAAAACGAATATGTTTGCCATGATGAAATGTATCTAAAAATTAGATAAATCAAAATATGCCATAATTACGTTATTTCATCTTTTTCCATCACATGATCAGTATTATACGTTTGTAGTACAAGTACTTGCTCCCGTCCTGACAGGATAACTTTGTAGGTTCACTTTTCGAGTAGGAAATGCTGTGTGATTCATATTATGGTACTGTATTTGAGGACCTGGCCTTAGCTCCAGAAGAGGCCCCAGCGAGGAACCTTGCTTAGATATCTTTCATGTATTTTGAGACGTAGACTTTGTTTTGAACTTATATTTGGATACTGGACTTTGTTTCCAGTTAGATACTTTGGAAGTGTATTATTAAGTCTGTACTTATTTTACTTTCGCTTATAGATGCTGTGTTATGATGAACGTATTAAACGTGATATTAGAACTGTTAGCAGCTTAGATCCTTTATTATCTATTCTTAGAACAGCTTACTACGCTTTAACCAAGCGTAGGCTGGATATGGCTCGGCCCGGCCTAACAATTTGGGTATCGGGTCGTGACATGTTTTTAGTGGCGGCCCATGCAGGTCCAGACTTAAGTTGTTTGGTTACGTTATTGTACCAAGCATGCCTGCAACTAGGATATTAGGACAACTTGTTAACACTAGGGACAACAATTAGAACACCTAGAGGATTTCTAGGATTGCAACATAGGAAAACTCATCACAGCATACGACCGTTAACTATATTTAGTCTTTTGCTTGAAATTCAGTGGGTTACAATTTTAACCATGAAAGTACCCTTGGGATGACCCCTGAGGATCTCACTCTAATCTTATCTCAAAATCTGTTTCCACATATTTTTATTTAATCTTCCTTAATTCATTGTTGAAATTGATTTCTGATTTTCGTTGTTGACTTTGATCTTGCATCGTGATAAATTTTGTGGATTACATTGTGATATATCTTGCTAAGGTAAATGTCTGCTTTATTTAGGGAGTTTAGAATTTATCGCAGCCATATTAGCTAGTATAAAAAAAACATAGGGCCTGATTTTGAGGATACTTATCTTAGTTATGGAATTTAGATTTTCTCGCAGCCATACCAGTTGGCGTGGCGAGGATTCTAGATAACATGATTATAGGGCATATACCTTAGTTATGACACTATCGTTTATTGCACCTAAGCTTACGGGTGTGGCAAAAATTCTGGCAACATGATTTCAGGAAGACGTGTATGGTTATCAGATCATATCTCAACTTGGTTTACTTTGTTATGACTGAATGAGCAAGAATAAATTCTTATTATCATTCTTCCCCGTCTTGATTAACTCTATCCTATCTACATCTACAACTAGGAATACAGGTTCTCTAGGACTCTCCAACAAGATTGCTTTCATATTATCTTTTTGGACATAATTATTTTTGTGTTCCATCTTTCCTGTGACTTGACTAAACCCTTCTTCGTTAACTTCTTGGGTAATTCTTCTCGTTATGCATCTCGTTGTCTTCGTACCATTCTTGGAGATATTTCGACCAACTTTCCTGTCTTGCTTGACCCTTTAACTTGTTTGGACGCTGTTATGGATTGCTTGACCCAGTATTAGGCCTTGTTACCTTCTACTTGATAGACGACCGAAATAGCCAAACCTTGTTAACTGATTCTATAGCATAACTATAAATGTATTGTGTGATTGTGATAAATACTTTTCCTAGGGATTGGTTAGATTGAGCTTATAGGACAAGTATGAGTAACTGACTGTAGTAGACTTGAAAACCATTAAGAACGATTGTATTGATATTATAACTCGATGATAGGGTATCTAAGATGGGGAAATGGGATAGTATATTATTGTGACTATGGATTGAGGATTAAAAATCTTGTGCTTAGAATTTGAGGATTGAGTATTCGTAGGACTTTGATGACCAAGTAATTATTGGTTATCTATAAGCTGATTACATGTGATTAGAGGGTAGATCGATATGTGGAATGATATAGAATAAGTTAGAATGAGATATAATATTGTGTACGAGATCGGGAAGATATCAGTTAAAAAAACAAGGAACAAGACAAAGACATATGTACATTGGTAATTAATAAATCAGAAGTTTTGAAATCGAGGATTTATATTCGGAGGAGTTATTAAGTGAAAAGAAGAATGCTCTACGCCAAGGATAAGTATTGAACGTATACTTTCAAGAAGAAACTGTAGGAAAGGATTGACGACAAATAATGCAAAGGGCTAGTGGATTGATAGAATAAGGATACTTAGGATATGATAAGGAAATCAAATATTTACAATTAAGGTTGGAAATATGGTTGATGATCAAGCATTGTAGGTTTATAAACATATCCAGAGAATGACCTATAGTTTAGGGTATACATAAATGTTTATGTTAGTATGGAAGATTCTAAAGGATATATGACGAAGTTTATGATAGAAGGACCTTGTTGAACCTAAACTAAAAAGATTGTAAAGAGAAACAGAAGAGATGATCACAAGGGTAACAGATTGAGTATCGTAGCCAGAGCAGCTATATGTTATAGTTTGACCTACAGGATGATTTTAAATTTCGAGGACGAAATTCTTATAATGTGGGTAGGATATAAGCCTCCTGAATTTTAGGGTTTATTTTAAATTTTCTAAATAAATTATTTTTAAGAAATGTTTTATTATTTAATTATTTTGATCATTAATGTTCTTACCCGTGACTTTGACTTCTGGAGCGTCAGAGATGCCAATCTCTGTAAACTCTCTTTACGAGTTTTATAATAGACAAGATTATCTCCGTTTTGATATATCATGTGCCACTTAAACTCGTTCCCTTGTGCTCTTTTGTATCGCACAACTTCGGGTCAACTGAGACCAATTAATCGTTGAATAATTATTCCCACTTTTATCATGAATCATCGTTTGCACGTTACCGTGACTTTTGATTTAGGAGCACAAGACCAGTCATTTTCTCAGCACCAACTTCTCATGCATGACCTACTCGAGACGCTCTACACCCATGACCTTCGTGTCCCACTCAGACACTCTATTTTGTGCTTCAATTGCTTCACACAACTTTCGGGTCAATTTAAGCCAATTATTTATCTACCGTAAAATCTGATTTAATTTCTAATTTAATTTCGGGACCCGACATCGATCCAACTTAGTCGACCCAAAGTATGGACATGGTCCACATGAAGCCTACTACCCACATGATACTTATGTCCCATTTATTTGAATTTCCGTATGTTACTTATTTATCCATGATTATAAATACCCATTTAAATTCAATTATTGCCCCATGTCCGATTTTGACCCGACCCGGCTCGATCGAACCCGAACCCATGCTCCATGTTGTCCTCTTATGACTACCCAAATACTCCACACAATATTTCTCTTTTTTTCTATTTTAAAATATCTCTTCCTCTCTTTACTTTAAAAATATCTCATATATATATACACATATATATTAATATCTTATTCTCTCTCCTCCTTAAAACACTCCCATACACCTCACCCCCTCTCTCCCCATACCAGCACAACACTTCCCCCTTCAGCCGACCTATCTCTCTCTTTCAACTTCCTCTCTCTTCAAATATCTCTCTCTATTCTAACACACTCTCTCTTTCTTCCTATATATGATATATATACACAACACACACACCTCACCCTCTCTCTCACTAGTAAACAAACACAACCCCCCCTCCCCTAGCCGACACCCTCCCCTTCATCAATACCACCACAAACACCCACAGCCACCACATCCACCTTCTTCTCCTCCTCCACTCCATCATCACCATCATTCTCACCATCTCCATAACCACCGTCACCAACTTCATCACCCCCGCCGCACACCATCTCTTCCACCCCCGCCGTACGCCGCAATGGCCACCACCACCGCCGCCGTGCCCCGGCCTGGCTTCCCCTCCACCCCCCGCTCCGTGATGGCAGCACGCAGCAGCAGCTGCGATAGCAAGCAGCAACAGCAGTATGCACAGTAGCGGCACGCGCACGCATGCTTTCGCGGTCGCCGTACGCCGCCGCGTGGCCGACCCACCACCGCGAGCTCCCTACGCCTCCGACGAACCTGGGCGACCATCCTGGGTGAGTCCCCGGTCTCCCCGACGCGTGAAACACACGATTCGTGCGTTTGGCACGAGATCCCGTCGACGCACGCGAGTTTGGAACTCAAAATTCGTGTTTCGTCGCAGCAATTTCGCGCACGTTATCGTTGGATCAGTGAACTCTTTACTCCATCACAATCTCAGTATATAGATCTTCACTCCCCTCAAGTTTTGTCCGTTAGTTTCGTCGTTTGGTACATCAAAACTGGCCACCAAGTTGACACTTTAAATTGTACTATTTTTGGACAGTTTTGTGGAGCCGAATTTGTCAGCTCGTAACTCCGCCGTTGCAGCTTCGGTTGGCACGCTACCAGTTCCTTTGCGCAGCTGGTATAAATATCTTCCTGTCCTTTAAGTTTCGTTTCATTATGAGCACGTTTGGTTGGTCGAATTTGACGCCAAAGTTGGCCGCCCGAATTCTTAATTTACACTTGTAAAATTCTATTTTTGAACTCGGGACTCCAGATTCAATTTCTGACCCCACCATTAAATTTGTGGCATCGTTCTAGCACGTTTTCATATAAAGTTTGCTTGATTTGGAGAACGTGGGCCCTGGTACGTATTTCGGTGCAAAGCGGGTCCCACATTCCGATTCAACGGGTCACTTTGAGATCGGCTCATCGGAATCCAATTCTGGATATACCGTTGAGTTTGTATCGTCATTCTGGACACGTTAATATATAATTTATTGAGTTTTGAAGACATTTGCTCTGGCACGTATTTCCGTACAAACCGGATTCCAAATGTCCGCATTAACGTGTCATTTTGAGATCGGCTCATCGGAATCCAATTTTGGATATACCGTTGAGTTTGTGTTGTCATTCTGGACTCGTTAACATATACTTTATTAGATTTTGTGGACTTTGACTTCGACACACATTTTCGTACAAATTGGATACCAATATTCAGGTCAACGGACTATTTTATGATCGGGTCATCGGAATCCAATTCCGGATATACCGTTGTGTTCGTATCATCATTCTGGATTCGTGAACATATAATTTGCTAGGTTTTGTAGACTTCTATTCTGACATATTTTTCGGTGCAAAGTGTGTCCAACGACGGACATCATTTTGATCCAAAAATTACCATTTTGTCCATTTGTCCAAATTGGACTTATGGGTAGGCTATCCTAGCTAATTTGACCATTCTGGACGCGTTGCTGATATTTGTTTTGTTATCTGACGACATCTGTAGATTTTGTTTATGCCTCATCCTTAATTTATAATTAATTATTATTATTAGTGTATATATTTACATGTTTGGATTTTGTAAAACTCTAAAATGATCTTTGTGTTTCTAAGGGTTCTAATGTTGTTTATAGGCTTAGTGTCACCCTAAATTGATTTTCTATGCTAGGACATCCCTTAGCTAGTATCCAGCTAGGAGTCGTGCCACACCACTAGTGTAAAATCTTGAACATAGTTTAGAGACTGAGATTGTGTATCATTTTGACAGGACACTGGACATCTATATCTTCATATTCGGATTCTTGTTTTGCTCGAGACAAGTGCCCCTACAAGCTTATTTACTGCATATAACAATAAACTGTGATTAAATCATGTTAAAATACTGCCTTCTGGATAACTGCAAGTCATATCTTCACATGCTTCTTACTGGTTCTCAGTACATGTCATGCTTTTATACTGCGCTGAGTATTCACTATGTTTTATACTGCTATCAGTACCTACCATACTTATACTGCTCCCAGTATCTTTCACATGTTTTATACTGTCCTCGTATCACTTACATGTTAATAAAAACGGGTTAAGGGAAAACTGTTAGTAGTGTACGTGATCATGCCCCCTTCTCCGTATGTATTTATCGAGCACTGTTACATTCTATAAGTAACTTTGTCGTATGTCTTATCTCCCGTTTGTGTATGGATATACACCGATGCCGTTAAGGGTACGTATTTAAACTTCAGAAAATTGACATGTACCACTGTACATCCTATTTTACCTATTGACTGGTCACTCACCTGCTACAGTTTTAAACTTTAAAACGAATATGTTTGCCATGATGAAATGTATCTAAAAATTGGATAAATCAAGATATGCCATGATTACGTTATTTCATTTTTTTCCATCACATGATCAGTATCATATGTTTGTAGTACAAGTATTTGCTCCCGTTCTGATAGGATAACGTTGTAGGTTCACTTTTCGAGAAAGAAATGCTATATGATTCATATTATGGTACTGTATTTGAGGACCTGGCCTTAGCGCCAGAAGAGGCCCCAGCGGGGAACCTTGCTTAGATATCTTTTATGTGTTTTGAGACGTAGACTTTGTTTTGAACTTATATTTGGATACTGGACTTTGTCTCCAGTTAGATACATTGGAAGTGTATTATTAAGTCTGAGCTTATTTTACTTTCGCTTATAGATGCTGTGTTGTTACGAACCTATTAAACGTGATATTAGAACTGTTAGCTGCTTAGATCCTTTATTGTCTATTCTTATAACAGCTTACTACTCTTTAACCAAGCGTAGGCTGGACATGGCTCGGCCCGGCCCAACAATTTGGGTATCGGGTCGTGACAACAGGTCCTGTTATATACTCAAACACTAGCTTAGCATTGCATCATTCTGGACATTGACATCATCTTGCTTGTTGGTCTTTTTACTATTAAATACAAAAAAATATTGCTTCTTTAACTGTCTCGCACTTTACATTTATTATTAATTTAGAATTGCTAGATGTGGATGAAATATGTTCTTGCTCCCTCCTGACTGGAGACCCAACATTTTTAGGTGATTGCGATGAAGAGGAGCTGCCTTACTGCACTTTCTACGGGATAGACTTGGTTCCCGCATAGGCTGAACTAGGAACCCTTGAACCTTAGAATGTTGGCTTAGCACTTTTCTTTACTTTCCTTTTCAGAATCTATTGTAATAAAATGAATATTATTGTTGTTTGTTTTATTTCCAGACTTTTTCCAGTCGAATAAAATATTTTATTTCTGTTAGATGTTTCTGCATGTTGTATTTCATTGCTTGATACAGCTTGCTGTCGCTGTCTCACAACGGTGCAAGCTGAGCATGATCCGACTAAATCCACTACATTGGGATCGGGTCGTGACATGCCTTTAATGGTGGCCCATACATGTCAATTCTGTAAATTTGTCTGGTCAACTAAGTCTGGACCAACCTGTAGTTCTATAATTTGACCTAGATTTAGATGAGACTTTAGAAAAATAGAGTTAGAAACAGCTAGAACACTTAGATAACATCTACCTTGTTACATTATAGGACCGAAATTATATACTTTAATAACATCTGTCCGCGGATGGCGAACGGTAAGATTACTCGTTCTGGGCCTGCTGATGAGGAGGTTTCATCCTATGAGAATACTCCAACTCAGGCTCTGTCAGACCCCTCTCCGTTGCAGCTTACTGATCGTCCTCACACTACACGGCCTCCGCGTGCTGCTTACACTTCCACAGTATATGCAGCAGCACCGATCCCTCCGAGGACCGCAACCCCACCTGTTGAAGCGGTTTCTTCAGCTACTCCACCAGCACCAATGGACAACGCTGACCTCGTAAGCCTGCTACGAGGAGTACTTGAGGGCGAGAGAGATCAAGCAGAAGTGAGTCGCTAGCAGACCGCGATTATGAAGGAGGGCATGGAGAATGCCCATAATGTCGCCCTGGCAGTGTTGCAAACATCACAGACAGAGAAGAGGCCTGCCAAGGTAAGAAAAGTGAAATTGATAATTTATGTTTTATTGGAGAAATATAGATGCTGATGTAGCAGTCCTTTAATTCAGGAGAAAGTTGGGGACATCGAGAGCTTCAAGAACTTGAGTCCGCGACCTTTTAAAGGGACTGAAGTTCTAACCTACGCGGACGAGTAGCTGGATGACATGTAGCGACTCCTCAGCGTTGCTCGCATTCTACCTGGACTTATGGTAGAGGTTGTAGCTCTACAGCTTCGAGATGTTGCTAGCATATGGTTTCGGAGCGAGCCCAGATTTATGACTGGAGGAACATCCTGGCGTTCCTTCAAGAAGCAGTTCAAGAGAAAGTTCTTCCCAGAGGCTACCTTGCAAGCCATGGCAAGGCAGTTCCACGACCTGAAGCAAGGAGACCGTACTCTGGAAGAGTACGTATTGGAATTCAACCGGCTAAGCATGTTTGTACCCCGCCTAGTTGCAGACCCAGAGGAACGTGTCCAGAAGTTCCGACATAGATTGCGGGAGGAGATCCGCACTCATGTTGCTGCGAACGGAGCTAAGACGTTCGACAAGATGCTTAAGGTGGCCCAAGACGTAGAGGCCAGTTCAGCCGGCCGTACCAAGAGAGAGCACCCTGGATCTAACAGCCACCACCAGGAAAGTTCCAAGAGGACCAACACCAACAACAAGCCCTCTCAACAGCAGCATAAGGCACCCTAGCAGAACCAGCCGAAGACGGTCACTTGCACCTTTTGTAATAGGCCTGGACACTCATCAGATGTCTGCAGGAAGAGACTGGGCCACTGTCTTGCTTGTGGGTCTGCTACCCACCAGATCAGAGATTGCCCCATAGCATTCAGAGCTGGACCTGGACAGCAAAAGGGTCCACTTCCTTCCCAACAGCAGCGGTACAACCAGCACAGGGTCGGGCAAGCTTTTGCCTTGGCCATTGAGGAGCCTGAGGCATAACCAGAACTAGAAGGAGATGTCATCGCAGGTGCCATTTTATTACACTCACACCCGGCTTTATGTCTATTCGATTCTGGAGCATCGTACAGCTTTATATCTTCAGATTTTGTCGCTGCTTATCAAATAGACGTAGGGTGTAGTAAGATGATTTGTAGAGTTATGACTAGAGGGGGACCTATCCCTCTCACTGAGACTTGAACCTGCCCTATCACCATTTCCGGTCATACCTTCTTAGCACCTCTTCTTATTATTCCTCTCCCTAACTATGATATAGTATTGGAAATGGATTGGCTGAGCATGCAACACGCCCTGATAGACTGTCATCTGGGTTGTGTTATCTTTAGTCCACCTGGAGGACCTGAATTTGAAGTTGTTCGAGCACTAGAGAGCTTGGAGTGTGTCACCTCCACCTCCATCACCGAAGATTCCAGACCCCTTCATCCTCTAATAGTGGAATTCTTAGATGTCTTTCCTGACAATCTACCCGGATTAACCCCTGATCGAGACGTGTAGTTCACTATCGATCTTGTACCTGGCTCATCCCCTATTTCACAGAGAAGCTATAGAGTTAACCCTAAGGAGGCTAAGGAGATGAAGGACCAGATAGATGAGCTGAAGGCCCAAGGATTTATCAGAGATGTAGCTTCGCCCTGGAGATCACCAGTTTTGTTTGTGTCCAAGAAGGATGGATTTGTACGAATGTGTATAGATTATCGGGTATTGAACAACATCATAATCAAGAACAAGTACCCTTTGCCCATGATCGATGATCTTTTTGATCAACTAAGCGGAGCGACGGTTTTTTCGAAGATCGACCTCAGGTCAGGATATCACCAGGTGTCACGCCCCAGAACCAGAATACTGGAGAGCGGGGGCAGACATAGCCAGCTACGTATAACGGAATGGGATCCATACCGCTATACGGTCACGGCTGTCTAGATATGTGAGGGTTTCACTACAATCCATCAGTCTCTTAAGGTCATAAAATAGCCTATTGTCTCAATCTCAACCAACTAATAATAATCACAAGATATCAGATCTCCAAATATACAATTGTAAGGCATCCCAAACATTACATATCCAGATGATCATGAAGCTAGTCGTTACAAAATATGAGGACTAGCAAGAGTTCAGTCATACATGATCAACCCCCGGGGCTTGTCAATCATGTTACAGCCCGTAGGCAGACAGTAAGTAAGTACAATCGAGCTAACACTTGCTCGTCGGCTAAACGCCTCAAAAGAATAATTTACAATATTACAGTGGGAGAACAAAAGAAGCCCACTCGATGCCCTGGTTACGCCTGGTGACCACCATCGGGCTGGAAAGCAGGGAGATCCTTTGGTGCTGCTCCGGTATCTGGCCATACAAAACCAGCTGGGTCAGACCCCAGAAAGAGCAAGTGCCACAAAGGAGGCTTCACTTGAGAACTAAAACTAGCAAATTAGCACAATAATATAACTACATAATAAGAGACAGTAATTTAAGAAAAAGCATGATAGGTAATTATAAAAGACAATCTTGCATAGAATCACTAAAAGACAGGACATATGGAAAAGCATGCCAGGATGATATACGATGAGATAACCATGGGACTATTCAGATAGCTAGGTTACAACCCGTAAACCAAACAAGGACCGGGGTTGTAACCCTTCGTCTGAACGGAACTTGGTTTCTCTCACCATTTATCGGCAAGATAAACATAAGAAATCAGGTCAAGTAACAATCTGGAGTGACAATCATTATAGTGACAATCTGGAGTGACAATCATTCAATCATTCTGGTACAATCTTACAATCAATCAATTCTAGACAATACTATACTGGACTAGACTCCATCCAAGCAATCACGGCCAATCATTGCCTACGACTTTCTACATTAACTAACTAGGGTTATCACAATCCTAGTTACTAGCAAGATGCAATGAGATGCTCCAAGTAGTCACAGGCCCTGCAGCTATCCAGGTTATCCAGGCAATCACTATAGTGACAATTTAGAGAGTTCAATACATTAGAGTGACAATAGAGTTCAATCATTAAAGTGACAATCAAGAGTGCCCTACATAACAGTGGGCTGGAAATGTGCCCTACTCGTCGGCAGGCTACAAGTCCAAACATTTGCGGCCGGGATAACGGGATCACCTGTAACTGGGGAACATCTCTTCATGACTAGTGAATTATACCAATTATTAACCTTAGTCCATTTTAGTAGGTACTCCTGACCGTGGTACTCAGGAGTCCCCTCCTAGACATGATGCAAGACAGGACTGGATTATTTGTACAAGCACAATCGCCCACGGTGTCAGAATTAATTAAACAGATCATGTCATGTCAGGTAGCCGTCGCAATAGCTATTCAAGATATATCAGGTCAGGTTATCATGCCAAGTGTACTTTGTCAGGAGTGCACCACGACGGGCCACTATCAGGTCATGTCAGGCTATTATATCAGGAGTGCTCCACTACGGGTCACTATCGTGTCAGGCTCAGTTATCAATTCCAAACATATTAAGTAAATTCATGATTATCAAGTTCAGGACAAAAGGCGTAAGGATATAAAATGGACGTTAAATATCTAATAAAATATCAATATACAGGGCTATAGAAGATCAAGGGTAATCAGGCTACGCTCAAGCCAGGCTATGCTCAGGCTAGCGTACGCTCAGGACTGCGTACCAAAGGATCCATACACTTCCAATGGGAAGCGTACGCAAGGGACAGCGTACACAAGGGCACACTCAAGCTACAGGTCAGCGTACGCTCAAGCTAGCGTACGCTCAAGACTGCGTACGCTCGAGCTAGCGTACGAAAGGGGCCAGCGTACGCCTTGCTCGCTTAAGCTAGCGTACCAAGGCACGCGTACGCTCAAGCTAGCGTACGCTGAAGACACGCTGCCAACAGGCAGCGTATCAAGGTGAGCGTACGCTCACTAAGGAGCAGCGTACGAAGGCTAGCGTACGCTCGCTAAAGAGCAGCGTACGAAGGCTAGCGTACGCTCACTAAAGAGCAGCGTACGAAGGCTAGCGTACGCTCACTAAAGAGCAGCGTACGAAGGCTAGCGTACGCTCGCTAAAGAGCAGCGTACAACTCAGCGGCGTAAGCTAAAAAGCTAGCTCACTGTTCACTGTCTTCTCCAAATGGCAAGAACAACAAGAACTCTAAGGTTAAATCTAAGCTTCAATTGTCCAGATCTTGGTCAAAATAAGTCCAAATCCAACTTTTCAAAGGTCAAAATTGGGTAGAATAAAATTCTCTACAGCATGGAACCCTCAAAACTTGAAAACAAAGAAGTTTGATGGATCAAAACCACCAAAATCCGAAAATAGCAAAACTCTAGATCTACAAGAATCAAAGTCTCAAAATGGAAAATGACAAGTTCTAATATGGTTTAGAATCATGAGAAGAAGCTAATGGAACCATAAAAATGAGTTCTCTTGTGGAAGCAAGTTGCACTTGCCTATGGTTGGGGAGTTGTGGAGAGGAAGGAAGAAGAAATAAATGAGAGTTATGGAGGAAGGAGAAGGTTGGTGGGGAAATAAATATCATGGGTGGTGGTAGGTAGGGGGTTCACCTTGGTCCATGATGGACAAAGCAACCAGCCGGCCAAACCAAGTCAACCCAAACCGAGAGTAAACCAAGCCCAAATAAACCAATGAACCATTAAAACCAATTAAAGTATCAATGCCAATAAAACCATGCCAATGCAAAATAAACCAAGACAACTAACCATGAATAAATAAAATATGGGTCCAAAACACATATACGTACACTAAATACGTATCACGAATTTGGGACATTACACCAGGTCAAGGTTCGAGAGGCGGACATTCCGAAGACGACATTCAACACCAAGTATGGACAATATGAATTCTTGGTCATGCCCTTTGATCTTACTAATGCCCCAGCTGTGTTCATGAATCTCATGAACAAGGTCTTCCATGAGTACTTGGATCAGTTTGTTTTCGTCTTTATTGATGATATTCTGATCTACTCAAAGACCCAAGAAGAGCATGAAAAGCATCTACGGGTTGTCTTGGAGACTCTGAGGAATGAGAAGCTATATGGTAAGCTTTCCAAGTATGAATTTTTCTGAGATAAAATAGATTTTCTTGGGCATGTTATCACAGGAGAATGGGTATCTGTGGACCCCAAGAAGATAGCAGTAGTGGAATCTTGGACAACCCCCAGCTCAGTGGCAGAGATAGGAAGTTTCCTGGGCTTAGTAGGATATTACCGAAAGTTTGTGATGGATTTCGCGAGGATTACGGAGCCAATGACGAAGCTCACCAGGAAGAACGAAGAGTTTGTTTGGACTGAAGCATGTCAGGCGTCATTCGAGGAACTGAAGAGAAGGTTGACAACTGCACCTATCTTGACGCTACCATCCGGATCAGGTGGTTTCTCCATTTACAGGGATGCTTCGTACAAAGGATTGGGTTGAGTGCTACAGCAACATAGAAAGGTAATTGCCTATGCTTCCCAGCAATTATGTAATCATGAGAAGAATTACCCGACACATGACTTGGAGCTAGTAGCAGTGATCTTCGCCTTAAAATTATGGAAGCATTATCTCTATGGCGAGAAGGTGGACATATACACAGACCACAAGAGTCTCAAATATGTCTTCACTCAGAAGGAGCTCAACATGCGCGAGAGGCGATGGTTGGAGCTCATGAAGGATTTTGACATCAATCTACAGTACCACCCGGGTAAGGCTAATGTTGTCGCTGATGCACTTAGCAGGTGTCACGTCCCAGAACCAGAATACTAGCAAGTAGGGACGGACAAGACCAGCTATGCAATCCCAAAGTACACCAGTACTTTGAAATTACGTATAAGTTATCAAGACATGAGGGTTACTTCTACAAGCCAACCGTCGATCCTAGGTTAAACAATCCTAGGTATCTCAATCACAGGCAATTATACAAGGTAAAAGAAGTATGATCATCAGACATACAATAGGAAAGCATCCCAAACCATTTATACATGGATGATCATGAAGCTAGTCATACCAAAATAGAGAACTAGTAAGAGTAATAGTCATACATGATAAGCTCTAGCTATAGTTTAGAATACGCACATCATGTTTAGGCCGGTAGGCTAAATATCAAGAACCAAAACACGAGCTAAATATTTGCTCGAAGGCTAAACGCCACATAAGAATAATGTACATATCAGGTGGGAGAATGAAACAAGAAACCCACTCAGGTACTCTGGTGCTCCGAATGGTTACCGTCGAGTAGATAGTACGGAAGATCCTCTGGGCTCCTCTATCAGATCTGGCCAATCAAAACTAGTGAGGTCAAACCCCCAATAGCAAGTACCACAAAGGAGGCCAAACTATGAACTAAAATCAGCAATCACTAACATCAACACTTAGATATACAAATGAGTAAGAGCAGATCGAGACTCGTGCACTACCAATGCAGTAATCCCGAACATAGAAAGACAATAAGTAAGCATCTTGGAGCATAAAGTAATTAACATGGGACATAATGTAAGTGTAGATATGTTAAGTAAACAGAAGCTTGAGAATATAAAAAAGCAATTGGACATGTGAACTTGTGAGATAGCCGGGTCATAAGAGCATGATGACCCGACATAGGGATCATGTATAGCTTGAGAAAGAACTGAACATGTGAGCATGTGAGATAACTGAACATGTAAGCATGTTAGAACAAAAATAGAATGACAATGATGGAAAGACTTAGAAACTATTTCGGAAGTCAAGTTGCAACCCTTAAACCAAACAAGGACCGGAGATGTAACCCTTTTCCAGAACAGAACTTAGCCTCCGATCATTCATTGATAAAAGTAAAGCATAAAACATAGTGTACTGAAATAAAAATACGAACACTGCCTAGACAAAACTAGAATGGACTAGACTGACTCCATCCATCAATCACGGCCAAGCAATGAGTACAGCTTGATACTTTAACTAACTAGGGCTATCACAAGCCTAGTTACTAACAAGATACAAAGAGATTTCCAAGTCCAGTTACCCACCTGCTGCTACCAGAGTGACCCCAGCAAAAGAAAAACAAGTATAGCAGACACACTGCAGTAATATATATGTGTCCTAAGGAGCTGCCCCACACGACGATGGACTGGAAGTGTGTTCATCATGATAGATAGCTCCAAATCCCATGTATATATATATATATAAAGTCGGGATCAAAGGGAAAACAGGTATCTGGAAAAGTCTCTCCATGAACTACTTAATCAATCTAGTCATTAATCCTAGCTAGATTCAGTCTGAATCCCTGACCGTGGGAAATCATGAATTCATGTCTTAGACATGATGCAATACAAAACATGTAGCTTGTGCAAACACACTCAAGAGAAATACCCACGGTGTCCAAATCATTCATTACTTGTAAGCCAATAAAGTCGTCGCAACAGCATTCATGGTTCATGTCATATTATGTCATGTTACTTGTCTGGAGTGCACCACGACGGGTCACTATCATGTTAAGAGTACTTATTAGGGTGCGCCACGAAGGACCACAATCATGTTAAGCAAAGAAGTGACATGTAACTTGAGTGCACCGCAATGGGTCACTATCGTGTTAAGCAAAGAAGGAAGATATATATTATGAGTGCACCACAACGGGTCACTATCAAGATAAGCAAAGACACAGACGTAAGAAAGCTTGTAGATAGATCTTGATAAAAGGAGCATCATAACATATGAGAAGGAATAAATAAGGTAACTACTTGGCCTAAAACACCAATTAAATTTGTGCTAGTGTTAAGAGTATGAAAGGGGTACGATCATTCTCTAACTGTACAATATTGTCAAATCATGTTAAGAAATTCATTTATCAAAGAAATATCAAGCTATTTAGTAGGGTCGTCACAATTTAGGCCAAGATAGAAAATATGTATTACAATCATAAGCTCCATATCAAGAATGAAAGAAACTTGCATAAAATAGTTGGTAACATATTCTTGAAGCCAAGGAAAAGATCTACAACTTTCATGTTGGAAGTTGGGAGAAATTCGGGCCACAGATTAGCCAAATAGGACATAAAACAACCAAAAACAGCCAAAACAGGCACTATACGACATTCTGCGACACTATGCGGCCTTCTGTGGCACTATACGGCCTCCTGCGGCACTATGCAGCAGGCTGCACTATGCGGCATGCTGCATCACCATACGGCACTATGCGGTAGGCTGCACTATGCGGCACTATGCGGCAGGCTGCACTATGTGGCAGGCTGCACTATGTGGCGGGCTGCACTATGCGGCACTATATGGCAGGCTGTACTATGTAGCAGGCTGCACTATACGGCACTATTCATGCAGTACTATTCATCGTCCCTGCCAGAATCAGGACAGATGAACTAAGAAATGCTCAAATCTTATTTTGACCATAACTTCCTCAAAACAAGTTAAAATCTAACTTTTCAAAGTTCCATTTTGGGTAAAATCGAATTCTCTACAACATAGAACAATCAAAACTTAAAAATAATAAAGTTTAGTAGATCAAAATCCAAGAAAACTGAAAAGACTATAAACTTATATCTACAATAATTCATCCATGAAAATCAAAAACTTCATGTTCTAAAGATGCTTAGAATCATATAAGAAAGAGTTTAGAACAAACAAAATAACATTTGTCCAATATTTGGCAAGGTGTAATTGCCTTAGGTTGGAGGAGAGAATGAAGAGGAAGAAGATGAAGAGAATGAAAATAATAGAGGAGAGAGAGAGGATTTGGATTTTATACAAACCTTCTCATCTCAAACCCACCTAAACCAAATCAAGCCCAATACCAAGTTGAACCGAACCAAATTAAACCAAGTCAAGATTTACCTATACTTTAGAAAAATTCAAAATATTCAAAAATCAAGAAATATAAAATACGGCTCAAAATACGTGCCCGTGCATAAATACTGATACATAGAACTGTCAAAACGGGCCAGGCCCGTTGGGCCGGCCCGCCCCGCCAATAGAAAAGGTGGGTTGGGCTATACAATTAGAGGCCCGTTTCACAGCGGGCCTCGGTGGGTTGGCCCGTGCAGGCCGCGGGCTTAGGCGGGGCGGGCTAGCCCGCGGGCTTCTACTGTTGTGTATAAATAATAAATGTGTAATAACTTAATACTTAATACTTATATTATATGATAAATATTGATATATCAACACAACTACACAAGCCAGTGAAGCGGCTGAAGCCACTAGGCCCACTACTATTATTTTTTTTCACTTTTCACTCTTCAGTATTTCTATTTTCTATTCTAAAGTAACCAGCCGGTCCTAGGCCCCTCCCTAACCCTAGTCTCCTCTCTCCTGATCCTGAAGTCTTCGGAGCGATGCAGCGTCGGCGAGCATCCCGACTCACGTCGTCACGTCGCGCGCCTGAGTCTCCTCTCTCCTGAGTCCCGAGTCCTCGACTCACGCGCCTCCCGCGTCATTGCGTCAACGACTCCCGACCTCTTCTCCCGTCCCGACTCCGAGGTCTCCGATCGAGCATCCCGACTCCCCGACTCCCGACTCCCGACCCCGAAGGCCGAAACCGAAACGTCCTCTCTCTCTCTCTCTCTCTCTCTCTCTCCCCGAAAAATTATAGAAAAGTGAGATAGAATTTTGGAAATTTTATTATTTATTGCTGCAAATTAATATGTTAATTTTGTTAATTTTAAAGAAGTTATTTATCATTTCCAATTGTCTATTTGTCTGTATTGGGAATCTGGGATAGAATATTGGAAATTTTATTACAGGCTATACCAATACTATATTTCTTTATATTATTGTAGATTTGAAAAACAAATGGAGTCTACTACTTTGAACGAAAGTATTAATTTAGAAAATATTGAAGAAGAAACTAAGTGTGATGACAACATCGACAAGGGGAAGCCTAGGGAAACATCTGATGTTTGGAATTATTTTACGAAGAAAATGATTGGTAAAAATGATATTTGTGAATGCAAGGGATGTAAAAAAATTATAAAAGTAGAGGCAAAAAATATGGAACATCTACATTAAGGCATCACAAGGAAAATTGCAAATTGTTGAAGTATCATGATGTAGGACAAATGTTTGTTGATCAAGATGGGAAGTTAAAGTCTAAAAAGGTTAATCCAAAAATTGCACGTGAGTTACTAGCAGCAGCAGTTATTAAGCATGATTTGCCTTTTTCCTTTGTTGAATATGAAGGTGTTAGAACTTGGCAAAAGTATGTTAGTCCCATGCTTCCTTCTATTTCCAGAAATACGCTTGTTTCTGATATAAACAAGTTATATTCAAAGGGGAAAGCCAAACTTAAGCAAGTTTTGTCTAATCTTCCTCATAGAGTGTGTTTAACTTCAAATTTGTGGACTGCTTGCACAAGTGAGGGTTATATTGTCTTGACAGCACATTTTGTGGATGAAAATTGGAACTTGAATTGCAAAATACTTAACTTTGAACATATGCCTCCTCCACACTCCGGGGTTGAATTGGCTGCAACACTATTCAAATTTTTGAAGGAATGGGGGATTGAGAAGAAGGTTTTTTCTTTGACCTTGGATAATGCATCTAGTAATGATTCTCCGCATAAAATTTTAAGAAATCAACTCTCTTTACATGATAGTTTGTTGAGTGATGGTGAATTTTTTCATGTTCGTTGTTCGGCCCATATATTAAATCCCATTGTTCAAGATGGTTTGAAATTGTGTTCTGATGCTCTGCTGAAGATTAGAGAATCTGTGAAGTATGTGAAAGGTTCAGAAAGTAGGATGAAAAAGTTTGAAGAATGTGTGACGGCAGTTGGTGATATTGACACTGGTGTGGACTTGAGATTGGATGTTTGTACTCGATGGAATTCAACAAATTTGATGTTGGATAGTGCCATTAAGTACAAAAAAGCTTTTGTTTCTCTTCCATTAAATGATAGGAATTATAAGTGGTGTCCTTCAAATGAAGATTGGAAAAGAGGAGAAAAATTATGTGAGTTCCTTGAGCCATTTTATGAGACTACCAACTTGATTTTCGGTTCTTCTTATCCTACATCAAACTTATATTTTTTACAAGTGTGGAAGATCGAAACTTTGTTAAAAGAGAACTTGTTAAATGAAGATGCAAAGATAAGTGGTATGTGTGGAATTATGATTCAGAAGTTCGACAAGTATTGGAGTGAATATAGCATTGTTCTTGCATTTGGGGCCATTCTTGATCCACGAATAAAACTTCAAATGTTGGAGTATTTCTATTCAAGGGTTGAGAGTGATTCTACTAAATGTCAAGAGAAGATGTCACTTGTGAAAAGTAAATTGTACAAGCTTTTTGAGGGTTATGTTAATGGAAGCAACACAAGTTCTTCTTCACAATATTTTTCTTCTTCTCACTTGTTGGCATCAAATCAAAGTGGAAGGACTAAAAGTAAGGGCAAAAGACTCTACGATGTGAGTAATCTTATGTATCTTTTCTTCTTTTTATTTGTTTATATGTCATAGTATATGTATGTATATGACATTAAGATATTTAATTAATGTAGGAAATTAAGGATTATGAAAGCCAATCTATTACAAGTGCTGGAAAGTCTCAATTGGATATATATTTGGAGGAGCCAAAACTTGAGTTCTCATATTTTGAAGATTTGGATGTTTTGGCATATTGGAAGGATAAGAAGAATCGATTTCTCGATCTTGCATTGATGGCATGTGATGTTTTGGCTATCCCAATAACTACAGTTGCATCGGAATCGGCTTTTTCTATTGGTGCTCGTGTGCTCACCAAGTACAGAAGTTGCATGGTTCCTGAAAATTTTCAAGCTCTTATTTGCACTCGCAATTGGTTGCATGGTTTTGCATCTAGTGGTGGTAAGTAAGATTATTTTATAGGTTTTTAAATTATATCTTAGTTTGTGTTGCATGATTTTGAATTTAATTATTTTTAACTATTTTTATGTATTTTGTATATAGATGATGATGCAGATGCAAGTATGAAGACAATCGAATCGAGTGAGGCTTCCAATGTTATGAGGCTTCCAATGTTAAGGAGGATATTGAAGAAGGAAATGAAGATGATTTTGATGATCTAATGGAGTAATGGTTCATGAAATATAACTTGAGATTTTTCTTCTGTAAGTTTAGCCTCTTTTTAAGAACTTTCAGGTTGGAAATATAACTTCAGATTTTGCTTCATGAAATATAACTTGGATTTACAATTGGTTATTTGCAGATTTTGCTTCAGGAAAAATAACTTGGTTATTTGCAGATTTTGCTTCCGAAATTGCTTCAGACTTATGATACCTGGCAAAGATGATATGTGTATTTCTTTTGATGATATATGGATTTACAATTGGTCATTTTGTAGATTTTGCAATTGCCTGGCAAAGATGATATGTGAATTTGTTCCAAAGATGATATGTGTATTTCTTTTGATAATTTGCTTGTCACCTGGCAATTTTGATCCTGGCAACGAATGATGATCTAGTAAATTCTAGTGAATTCTGAATTCAGACAGAGTTAATACTCTCTTATATATGTTATGAATGAATTGGACATATCAGACAGAGTTAATACTCTCTTAAATGATGATCTTTTGATGAACTTTCAGGTTAGAAATATCAGTCTAGTGAATTCTGAATTCAGACATAGTTAATAATCTCTTATATATGTTGTGAATGAATTGATCCTAGCATTTTTTGATGATCTGTGTATTTCTTTTGATGATTTGCTTGTTACTTATGTTATGAATGAATTGATCCTGGCAATTTTGCTTCTGACAAATGCCAATTTTGTTTATCCCATCATTTTACTTATGAATGAATTTTGCTTCACTGCCAATTTTGCTTCTGCCAACCAAGTTGGAAACTTGGAGTTGGAATGATATATTAGTCCTGACTGATGAAGGCTGGAATGATATTTTACTGCTGATTGATGAAGGCTGGAGTTAAAAGTGAAAAATTCTTGCTGTTGTCATTGATAGAAGAGTAACAAGCAAATCATCAATTGATCCTGGAAGGCTGGAATGATTTGCTTTATCAACTACATGCTTTTCAGCTTCAGGATTATTCAGAATTTCATTTCGGACTATATATTTTTCTTTATAAAATGATATATGCATGGTACGGACCGCCGGCGGGTTGGCCCGCCTGGCCCGCGGACCGCCGGCGGGTTGGGCTAGGCTGGGATTTTCAGGCCCATTCAAATGGTGGGTTGGCCCGCCCCGCCCCGCCAAATAGTGGGTTATGGTGGGTTACGGGCCGGCCCGCCCCGTCGGCCCGTCCTCGGAATTTCCTAAAGCCAGTCGAGTAAGATAACTAAAACAAAAGCTCAAGAAAACACAATCTATCTCTAGAAAATGTAGCATGGCATATAAGTAATTAGAGGCAACTGTAATGTAAATAAATGTGTAAGCAATAACACAAGCACAATCAAGAAGGGCTGGAGGCATAAGAATAAATGTGTCTCCTGAGACAGTTTGTCATGACCCGCTCCCGAATAATCGGATACGAGTCGGACACGCCCAGCCATCGTCGATGGACACGACGAAGTAAGCTGTACAATACTAAGAAAAACTCCAAGTCACAATGTAATATAAACAAAACATAGCTTTTATAATGTTCCCAGAAAATCACTAATATCCATCAAGTGTTTAGTACAAAATCAGCCAGAGACAAATCCGGTCAAATGAAATAATATATAATAATGAATATCTACAATACAATCTCCAGAAAAATAAACTAAAATAAAAGCTGCAATATCCAAGCAATCACCAGCTCCATGTAATCTCCCACTCACCTGCAACGATCCTATCAGAAAAAGAGCAAAGTACAACCCTGACCAGACAATATATAATGTAATCTGTAATCCAGAGTACAAGGTGAAACCAGAATACCAGAATACTAGAAATGGAATGAAACTACGGTACCAGAGATGAAATGTAAAAACTGCAGGCAATGGACGACAATCAATATGCTAGACAATGAACACGGCTATCAATGTACAAGGCAACGAATCACGACAATCAATATGCAATTGTGACAAATTTTGAAATATTAAAACTAATGTGTGACCAGCTTATGAGCAATCAATCAATGAGGCAATGAGTCAATGAGTCAATTCTACAAGGTACGGCTTCATCGTACGTGACGTGTACGATTAGGCTATCCACAATTACCTATGTTGGGTGTGGTCACACAAAAGCTAATATTTCCCCAATCCCCGCAATAAACAATGACGCACAAGCAATAAACAATAGTACAAGACAATTGTGTGTAATTCGTGTCCGATATGAGAACATGGCACATGAAGGTAAGACAGAAAACAAAGTACAAGTCAAGTCAGTGTACTTGCCTCGGTTTGGCTACACGTGAGTAGTACTGTATGGTTGTAAATCACCTGGTAATAATTTGTACAAGTTATTTAGGGTTTAAATAATGCTATTTAGCTAACTAACTTAGATAATTTAACTATTTCTAGATAAGAACAAGTTAACAGTATTTAGAAAATAATATAGTTTTTAATCACCAAAAATACTCATGAAAACATATACTATAAAATTTTAGAACTATTTAGAAATATAAAAAAAATTTGCTAGAAGAAAAGTATAACTATATAAACCCTTTTTAAATAGCTTAAATTATCAATTATAATTAGTAAAAAATCATTTGTTTAGAACATATGTATATTAGCCTTGATAATTATTTATTAGAAAAATACCTAGAACCATATTATTTAAGGAAAACATTTACTCCAAACCTACTCAACACAATTCAGCCTAAGCCCATCCCATGCTATCTTAGCAACTAATTAAAACAATACCCTAATTTTCTGTATTTTGCCACTGGCCGGCTTAGATTGGCCCAGGCCCAACTCTTCAAACAATTTATCAATAAAACTATTTAAACTTCAGCCCATGATATAATTCCCAGTCCCAGCCCATCCTTTATTAACCTAACATATACTCTGGTATACATTATTAACAATTTAAACCATAAATTTGTAAACAATTTCCTAAGCCCGAGTCTGTGGCCCAAAACCAGGCCTAATATCCTCAATACAATCCCATTCCTTCTCTCTCCTCTCAGTTCCATGAATTTTCCATAACAAAACTCTCAGGCGAAGGTTCGAGAGACAGCTCGTCTCTTGTCTTCTCCGGCGAAGAGGCTCAGTCTCCGTCTCCTTCAACCCCGCTTCGTCTTCGTCTCCAACCCAACTCACCCTCGAACACTTGAGAACCCCCTACGTCTTCCTCAGCTTCTCAACCTTCTTCCCAGAGTAAACCCTAACCCTAATAGTTTCCTCCATGGCCGCAAACCCATGCTCCTCTCTCTTCTTCACTCTTCTTCTAGTCCCTCGCAGCTCGAAAACCCTAACCCAGTCCAACTCTCCGTCTTCCTCAGAGACCAACCCTAACCCTAGTAGATCTTGCCATGGCCTAACCCAAATCTCACTCTACCATGGCCAAAACCCTAGTCTCCATGGCCGTTGTTCATCTTCCCATGACCAGAACCCTATATCTGAACTCTAGGTCTAGAAACACCCACCCCAGAAATCCTCTGTGAAACCCTAACTCTAGGATCCTAGCAATCAAGAAAAAGGGCGAGTAGATCGATGAAAGATGCTCACCTAGCCGGCGGGGACGTCGATCTACAACGCGGAGGCAAAGTACGGCTCCGACGGCGAGACTCTGAGGACGAGGGCTCCGGTGACAACTTCAGGACTCCTCGGCGAGGTGGTGAGGGTCAGATCCTGACAGCGTGGCGATGACAACGAGGAAGACGGCGGCGAACTCTGGCTCGGCGGAGACTCTGGAACTGAAGGGCGGTGCGCACAGGACTCGAGGCGTCAGCTCAAGTCTCAAAGGGGCGGCAAAATGATGGCGGTGGCGCGGTCTTTAAGGATCGTCGGTGGCGCGACAGTCGAGGTGAACTCGACAGTCGAGGCGAGCCCTGGCGGTGCACGCGGCCCAAGGTGGCATCGCGGTCTCCGAGTCTCCTGCTCCGTACTGATGGCGGTGGTACGAGGATCGAGGCATGCTCTGCTCGAAGGGTCAGCCCGGATCTCCAAAAGCTTTACTGCGGTGGCGCTCCGGCAAGGTGCGGTGGCACTCCGGCGAGGGATGGCCGGGCAGAGGAGAGAGAACAGAGAGAGATGAGAGAGAGAGTGTGACGTGTAGAGAGAGAAAAAGTGAGGTGTACTGTGTGGTGTCAGAAAATATTGGAGTCCGTGCCATTTTATAATAAAATATTCTGTGTGTGTGCGTGTGAGCTGGAAATGGCAGAACTGTAAATTAGTGTAGATCTGGGGGTAATTAAAATAGTGGCAGTGTTGGTAAATACGTGTAGATTTGGGGCTAAGTAGAATAGGTTGTAACAGAATTAGTTAGAGGCAATTCAATTTCAAACAAAGTTTTTCAAAATTCAAATGATTCCCTCCAGCAGTTTTCGAAAAGAACAGATATAAATTTTAATAGAAAATAGAATTTTAACAGATTTTTCAATAGATTTAAATTCAAAATAGCAACAGATTCCAAAATCAAATATAAACAGGTTTCAAATAGGAAATTCCAAAACAGCTTTCCAATAATCAGCAATTTAACTACATCATGACTAATTACAGAATTAGTTATAACAACCATAATCATAATCAAAACTGTATTTAATTCTCCTAACTGCTCATTAACAAATAGTTAATTAAAACCAATATTTTCTTTTAGTTTAATATAACATAATTCAGATATTCAAAAGTTTATAAATTAACTAGGAACAATATTAATACTTTTCAAATTGAGGAAAACCCGAAATTCATTTTAATCGAAATTAGATTTTCGTAAGGAAACAATATTCAAATCCAAAGAAAATTAGAAAAATCTCAAAATTTACCCAATATGATTTTTGGGAGTTACAAATCTACCCCCTTACAATAATTTTGTCCTCAAAATTTCAATGGTTTTGCAATATACAAAATCAAACAAAATTTATAAAAGACAACTGAATGATTTATTTATGTAGTAAAAATAATAAGGACTAACAAGTAGCCACTAGACAATAGGAAAGACTGTAAATACAAGAAAACTCAGAGACAAGCCTAAAAATAGGCAATATAAAAGAAATACAGCTACTACAAGCAAGTAAAAGATAACGGTCCATTCGACTGCGCTCCTGCAGCTACTACTGATCCTCAAAGATCGGGTCCTCCTGCTGCTGCTCTGGTGCTTGCTCCTGACGAGTGAAAGCTGCAGGGCAATCTCTTACTTGGTGAGTGACAGACCCACAAATCAAGCACTGTCCTAACTTCTTACGGCATTCATCTACACGGTGTCCCGGTCTATTGCAATATGCGCAAGAGAAGTACATCGGAGTCTGAATCTGCCTCTGCTGCCTCGGCGATGTCGGTGCTCGAACATGATGCTGATGCTGAGGTGGCCTCTGCTGAGTGTCGGTCTGGGAACTGCTGGCGCCAATATCTCTGTCCCGCTTAAGCTTCGGGTCCATCTCCTTTTCCACTCCCTAAGCAACTTTAAGAATGCTCGCATAGGTCGTGGACTGACTAATAGCTACTGTATGTTGCAGCTCCCTGGTGAGACCCTTCTTGTACATCCAAGCCCTCTCCTTCGGCGTGCTGACTAGGTTCTCTACGAACCTGCTGAGTCGGGTGAACTCGGATGTATACTGGGCCACTGTCATATTCCCTTGCTGTAATGCTTCAAATTGCATCCGAAGCTCGTCCCGCTCCACATCCGGGAAGAACTTCTCCTAAAATAGCAGTTTAAAATCCTTCCAAGAAACTCCGGTCTCTACTAACTGGGGCTCCTCCCGGTACCAAGCCATAGTAATGTCGAAAAGTCGCATGCTCGCAACTTTGACTTGCAAATCATCCGGGATCCTCACCATCTTCAATGACCGTTCAACATTCTCCAGCCATTCGTCTGTGTAGACTATTCCCTCATTGCCCCAAAAATCTACCGGACAGAGGAACTGATAGTGCTTGGCAGACCCTGGCCTCGGCGCTGCTAGTGCCGGCGGTGCTGGTGGAGCTGGCTCTCTGGTCCTGAGTGCGTCGACGATAGTCGCTCTGAACTGCGCAGCTTGCTGATTCTGGACCTCCACGAATTGCTGGAACATGGCCATCACTTGCGTGCCATCGAACATCATCGTCGGTGGAAGCGGCTGAGGCGGAGGCGGTGGAAGCTGCTTCTGTGCACTGGGTGCAGGCTGCTCACTGGTCCCAGCGTTCGTCTTGGCGACCGTCCTGCAAAAGAAATAAACCGTTGATTGTTATATCCTATAAAAATCATAAGCTATCCTAAAATTATAAGTAAAATCAAATTTTTTCAAATTTTTTTAAACATCAATAACCATAAACCATTAATCATAAACTATAAACCATTTTCCCGCGGTTCCTATGCTGTGATGAGTTTTCCTTAGCTTCCGCTGGTCCCCCAATAACACTTTATAGCATAAATGTCATTAGGATAGACCTGCATAGGACACCACTAAAAACATGTCACGCCCCGCTCCCGAATAATCGAATACGAGTCGGACACGCCCAGCCTTCGTCGATGGACACGACGAAGTAAGCTGTACAATACTAAAAAAAACTCCAAGTCACAATATAATGTAAACAAAACACAGCTTTTATAACGTTCCCAGAAAATCACCAATATCCATCAAGTATTTAGTACAAAATCAGCCGAAGACAAATCCGGTCAAATGAAATAATATACAATAATGAATATCTACAATACAATCTCCAGAAAAATAAACTAAAATAAAAGCTGCAATATCCAAGCAATCACCAGCTCCATGTAATCTCCCACTCATCTGCAACGATCCTATCAGGAAAAGAGCAAAGTACAACCCTGACCAGACAATATATAATGTAATCTGTAATCCAGAGTACAAGATGAAACCAGAATACCAGAATACTAGAAATGGAATGAAACTACGATACCAGAGATGAAATGTGAAAACTGCAGGCAATGGACGACAATCAATATGCTAGACAATGAACACGGCTATCAATGTATAAGGCAATGAATCACGACAATCAATATGCAATTGTGACAAATTTTGAAATATTAAAACTAATGTGTGACCGGCTTAGGAGCAATCAATCAATGAGGCAATGAGTCAATGAGTCAATTCTACAAGGTACGGCTTCATCGTATGTGATGTGTACGATTAGGCTATCCACAATTACCTATGTTGGGTGTGGTCACACAAAAGCTAATATTTCCCCAATCCCCGTAATAAACAATGACGCACAAGCAATGGACAATGGTACAAGACAATCGTGTGTAATTCGTGTCCTATATGAGAACATGGCACATGAAGGTAAGACAAAAAATAAAGTACAAGTCAAGTCAGTGTACTTGCCTCGGTTTGGCTGCACGAGAGTAGTACTGCATGGTTGTAAATCACCTGGTAATAATTTGTACAAGTTATTTAGGGTTTAAACAATGCTATTTAGCTAACTAACTTAGATAATTTAACTATTTCTAGATAAGAACAAGTTAACAGTATTTAGAAAATAATATAGTTTTTAATCACCAAAAATACTCATGAAAACATATACTATAAAATTTTAGAACTATTTAGAAATATGAAAACATTTTGCTAGAAGATAATTATAACTATATAAACCCTTTTTAAATAGCTTAAATTATCAATTATAATTAGTAGAAAATCATTTGTTTAGAAAATATGTATATTAGCCTTGATAATTATTTATTAGAAAAATACCTAGAACCATATTATTTAAGGAAAACATTTATTCCAAACCTACTCAACACAATTCAGCCCAAGCCCAGCCCATGCTATATTAGCAACTAATTAAAACAATCCCCTAATTTTTTGCATTTTGCCACTGGCCGGCCTAGATTGGCCCAGGCCCAACTCCTCAAACAATTTATCAATAAAACTATTTAAACTTCAGCCCATGATATAATTTCCAGTCCCGGCCCATCCTTCATTAACCTAATATATACTTTGCTATACATTATTAACAATTTAAACCTTAAATTTGTAAACAATTTCCTAAGCCTGAGTCTGTGGCCCAAAACCCGGCCCAATATCCTCAATATAATCCCATTCCTTCTCTCTCCTCTCAGTTCCATGAATTTTCCAGAACAAAACTCTCAGGCGAAGGTTCGAGAGACAGCTCGTCTCTCGTCTTCTCCGGCGAAGAGGCTCAGTCTCCGTCTCCTTCAACCCTGCTTCGTCTTCGTCTCCAACCCAACACACCCCCGAACACTCGAGAACCCCCCTACGTCTTCCTTAGCTTCTCAACCTTCTTTCCAGAGTAAACCCTAACCCTAATAGTTTCCTCCAAGGTCGCAAACCCATGCTCCTCTCTCTTCTTCACTCTTCTTCTAGTCCCTCACAGCTCGAAAACCCTAACCCAGTCCAACTCCCCGTCTTCCTCAGAGACCAACCCTAACCCTAGTAGATCTTGCCATGGCCTAACCTAAATCTCACTCCACCATGGCCGAAACCCAAGTCTCCATGGCCGCTGTTCATCTTCCCATGACCAGAACCCTATATCTGAACTCTAGGTCTAGAAACACCCACCCCAGAAATCCTCTGTGAAACCCTAGCTCTAGGATCCTAGCAATTAAGAAAAAGGGCGAGTAGATCGATGAAAGATGCTCACCTAGCCGGCGGGGACGTCGATCCACGATGCGGCGGCAAAGTATGGCTCCGACGGCGAGACTCTGAGTACGATGGCTCCGGTGACAACTTCAGGACTCCTCGGCGAGGTGGTGAGCGTCAGATCCTGACAGCGTGGCGATGACAATGAGGAAGACGGCGGCGAACTCTGGCTCAGCGACAACTCTGGAACTGAAGGGCGGTGCGCACAGGACTCGAGGTGTCGGCTCGAGTCTTGAAGGAGCGGCAAAATGATGGCGGTGGCACGGTCTTCAAGGCTCGTCGATGGAGCGACAGTCGAGGTGAGCTCGACAGTGGAGACGAGCCCTGGCGGTGCACGCGGCCCAAGGTGACAGCGCGGTCTTCGAGGCTCCTGCTCCGCACTGATGGCGGTGATGCGAGGATCGTGGCGCGCTCTGCTCGAAAGGTCAGCACGGATCTCCAGAAGCTTCACTGCGGTGGCGCTCCGGCAAGGTGCGGTGGCCCTTCGACAAGGGATGGCCGGGCAGAGGAGAGAGAACAGAGAGAGATGAGAGAGAGAGTGTGACGTGTAGAGAGAGAAAAAGTAAGGTGTACTATGTGGTGTCAGAAAATATTGGAGTCCGTGCCATTTTATAATAAAATATTCTGTGTGTGTGCGTGTGAGCTGGAAATGGGAGAACTGTAAATTAGTGTAGATCTGGGGGTAATTAGCATAGTGGCAGTGCTGGTAAATACGTGTAGATCTGGGGCTAAGTAGAATAGGTTGTAACAGAATTAGTTAGAGGCAATTCAATTTTAAACAAAGTTTTTCAAAATTCAAATGATTACCTCCAGCAGTTTTCGAAAAGAACCGATATAAATTTTAATAGAAAATCAAATTTCAACAGATTTTTTAATAGATTTAAATTCAAAATAGCAAAAGATTCCAAAATCAAATATAAACAGGTTTCAAATAGGAAATTCTAAAACAGCTTTCCAATAATCAGCAATTTAACAACATCATGACTAATTACAGAATTAGTTATAACAACAATAATCATAATCAAAATTGTAGTTAATTCTCCTAACTGCTCATTAACAAATAGTTAATTAAAACCAATATTTTCTTCTAGTTTAATATAACACAATTCAGAGATTCAAAAGTTCATAAATTAACTAGGTACAATATTAATACTTTTCAAATTGAGGAAAACCCGAAATTCATTTTAATCGAAATTAGGTTTTCGTAAGGAAACAATATTCAAATCCAAAGAAAATTAGAAAAATCTCAAAATTTATCCAATATAATTTTTGGGAGTTACGCAGTTAAGTCGGAGCAGGCCTATGCTGACTCCCAAAAATGGATGAGGGTCAAGTCTCAAAGTAAGTCGGTACTAATGACAGTCCAAGACATGACTCTACCCAGGACGTATCTTCGTAGTCGATACCAATGAAGTAATCACAAACCTCGACTACGAAGACAGAAGAGTTGGGGACGAAAAAACTCGCCTTCACTCACCGAATAAATCAAGCCGGCCATTGTACTCCATACGTGGATAGAATACAACATCGCCTGCAAGAACCCAAGATATATCTTGACTCTTCGTCTGAATGATAAGACTGGTCCTCCACAACTGGCCTGACAGAAGATTGCTGACCTACCATCGGCAGAACCCAAATAAGGTAATCGGAAGGATTAGGAACAGTGTCCCAGAAAGTTAAAGGGCACAAGGATCAAATCGAGGGAACGAGAGAGATCAAAGATCAAGGCAAATTTCAGGTCAAAGGATCAGAGATATAGAATAATACAAAGAATATCAATAAAGGATAATTGTGACTGAGATAACTAAACATCAGTAACCCCCACATATCTAAAAAATTAGACCTGTATGGGCCACCAATAAAACCTATGTCATGTCCCAGAACCAGAATACTAGCAAGAAGGGACGGACAAGGCCAGCTACGCAATCCCAAAGTACACCAGTACTCTAAAATTATGTATAAGTGTCAAGACATGGGGGTTACTTCTACAAGCCAATATTCGATCCTAGGTTAAACAATCCAAGGTATCTCAATCACAGGCAATTATACAAGGTACAAGAAGTATAATCATCAGACATATAATAGTAAAGCGTCCCAAACCATTTATACATGGATGATCATGAAGCTAGTTATACCAAAATAGTAGTTATACCAAAATAAAGAACTAGCAAGAGTAATAGTCAAACATGATAAGCTCTAGCTAGTCTAGAATATGCACATCATGTTTAGGCCCATAGGCTAAATATCAAGAACCAAAACATGAGCTAAACACGTGCTCGGAGGCTAAACGCCACAAAAGAACAATGTACATATCAGGTGGAAGAATGAAACAAGAAATTAACTCAGGTACTCTGGTGCTCCGGATGGTCACCGTCGAGTAGATGGTACGAAAGATCCTCTAGGCTCCTCCATCAGATCTGGCCAAACAAAACCAGTAGGGTCATACCCCCAATAGCAGGTACCACAAATGAGACCAAACTATGAACTAAAATCAACAATCACTAACATCAACAATTAGAGATACAAATGAGTAAGAGCAGATCGAGACTCGTGTACTACCAATGCACTTATCCCGAACATAGGAAGACAATAAGTAAGCATCTTGGAGCATAAAGTAATTAACATGGGACATAATGTAAGTGTAGATATGTTAAGTAAACAGAAGCTTGAGAATATGTAAAAGCAATTGAACATGTGAACTTGTGAGATAGCCAGGTCATAAGAGCATGGTGACCCGACATAGGGATCATGTATAGCTTGAGAGAGAACTGAACATGTGAGCATGTGAGATAACTGAACATGTAAGCATGTTAGAACAAAAATAGAATGACAATGATGGGATGACTTAGGAACTATTTCGGAAGTCAAGATACAACCATTAAACCAAACAAGGACCGGGGTTGTAACCCTTCTCCAGAACAGAACTTAGCCTTCGATCATTCATTGATAAAAGTAAAGCATAAACCATAGTATACTGAAATAAACATACGGACACTGCCTAGACAAAACTAGAATGGACTGGACTGATTCCATCCATCAATCACGGCCAAGCAACGAGTACGACTTGATACTTTAACTAACTAGGGTTATCACAAGCCTAGTTAATAATAAGATGCAAAGAGACTCCCAAGTCTAGTTACACGCCTGCTGCTACCTGAGTGACCCCAGCAAAAGAAAAATAAGTATAGCAGACACACTGCAGTAAGATACATATGTCCTAATGAGGTGCCCCACTCGACGGCGGGCTAGAAGTGTGTTCATCATGACAGATAGCTCCAAATCCCATGTATATATATAAGGCCGGGATCAAAGGGGCAACAGGTAACTGGAAAAGTCTCTTCATGAACTACTTGATCAAGCTAGTCATTAATCCTAGCCAGATTCAGTATGAATCCCTGACTGTAGGAAATTAGGAATTTATGTCCTAGACATGATACAATACAAAATATGTAGCTTGTACAAACACACTCAAGAGAAACACCCACGGTGTCCAAATCATTCATTACTTGTAAGCCAATAAAGTCGTCGCAACAACATTCATGGTTCATGTCATGTTACTTGTCTGGAGTGCACCACGACGGGTCACTATCATGTTAAGTGTACTTGTTAGGGTGCGCTACGATGGGCCACAATCATGTTAAGCAAAGAAGTGACATGTAACTTAAGTGCACCGCAACGGGTCACTATCATGTTAAGCAAAGAAGGAAGACATATATTATGAGTGCACCACAATGGGTCACTATCAAGATAAGCAAAGACACAGACGTAAGAAAGCTTGCAGATAGATCTTGATAAAAGGAGCATCATAACATATGAGAAGGAATAAATGAGGTAACTATTTGGCCTAACTCACCAATTGAATCCGTGCTAGTGTTAAGAGTATGAGAGGGGTACAATCATTCTCTAACTGTACAATATTGTCAAATCATGTTAAGAAATTCATTTATCAAAGAAATATCAAGCTATTTAGTAGGGTCGTCACAATTTAGGCCAAGATAGAAAATATGTCATGCAATCATAAGCTCTATATCAAGAATGAAAGAAAGTAGCATAAAATAGTTGGTAATATATTCTTGAAGCCAAGGAAAAGATCTACAACCTTCTTTTTGGGTGTTGGAAGAAATTCGGGCCACATCAGCCAAACAGGACATAAAAACAACCAAAAACAGCCAAAACAGGCACTATACGACATTCTACGACAATATGCGGCGCTCTGCGACACTATACGGCCTCCTGCGGTACTATGCGACCTTCTGCAGCACTATGCAACCTCCTGTGGCACTATGCAGCCGTCTGCAGTACTATGTGGCAGGCTGTACTATGCGGCAGGCTGCATCACCATGCGGTACTATGCGGCAGGCTGCACTATACGGAACTATTCATGTGATACTATTCATCGTCCCTGCCATAATCAGGACAGATGAACTAAGAAATGCTCAAATCTTATTTTGACCATAACTTCCTCAAAATAAGTCGAAATCTAACTTTTCAAAGGTCTATTTTGGGTAAAATCAAATTCTCTACAACATAGAATAATCAAAACTTGAAAAAAAAATAAAGTTTAGTATAACCAAACCCAAGAAAATCGAAAAGACTATAAACTTAGATCTACAAGAATCTATCCATGAAAATCAAAAACTCTAAGTTCTAAAAATGCTTAGAATCATGTAAGGAAGAGTTTAGAACAAACAAAATCACATTTGTCTAACATTTGACAAGGTATACTTGCCTTAGGTTGGAGGAGAGAATGAAAAGGAAGAAGATAAAGAGAATGAAAATAATGGAGGAGAGAGAAAGGAGTTGGATTTTATACAAACCTTCTCTTCTCAAACCCACCTAAACCAAACCAAGCCCAATACCAAGTTGAACCGAACCAAATTATACCAAGTCAAGTTTAACCTATACTTTGGAAAAATTCAAAATATTTGAAAATCAAGAAATACGAAATACAGCTCAAAATACGTAACCGTACATAAATACTGATACAGTTAGACGAGTCTCACAATAGGTACCCGATGGCTATGTTCTTGACAAAGAACCGTCACTTGCTGGAAGATATGGAGAAGCTAGGTTTGGAGATCGTGCTACCAGAGGAAATCGTGCTAAAGTTTGGGAAAGAAGCAGTTGTACCAGGCGTGGACTCGTCTATGATGCAGCTTCAAGTGCAGTCAAGTCTGATCAGCAGAGTCAAAGAGAAGCAATTCCAAGATGAGATACTATGCACGTTAAGAGATCGAGTGCTAGCTGGAATACTCGAAGGATTTTCTATAGCTGGAGATGGAGCATTGAGGCACGGCACGAGACTTTGCGTACGTACTGGCGAACTAAGGAATGAGTTGATGAAGGAGGCGCACCAGTCGCAGCATTCTATACATCCAGGAGCTAACAAGATATACAAGGACATGAGGACCCATGTATGGTGGCTTGGAATGAAGCGAGACGTGGCAAGTTCGTCTCTAGATGTTTGATCTGCCAGCAGGTGAAGACAAACCGCCAGAGACCAGCAGGTTTGTTGCAACCTCTTTCCATTTCGGAGTAGAAATGGGAATATATTACCATGGATTTTGCGATAGGATTACCCAGATCCCAAGAAGAAAAGGATGTTATATGGGTGATAGTCGACAGACTGACCAAGTCTGCCCATTTCATTCCTTTCAAGGTTGGTTTATCCACGAAAAGGTTAGCAGCTCTTTATATGTGGAACATTTATAGGTTGTATGGAGTTCCAGTCAGTATCGTATCTGACAGGGATACCCAGTTCACCTCGCACTACTGGAAGAGTCTGTAGGAGTGTTTGGGCACGCAGCTGAAGTTTAGTACGACGTACCACCTACAGACCGATGGCCAGTTTGAACGGACTATTAAGACGCTTGAGGACATGTTGAGATCTTGTGTCTTGCAGTTTGGTGGATCTTGGGAAGATCATCTATACCTAGTAGAGTTATCCAACAACAATAGCTACCAGGCCAGCATTCAAATGACACCTTTTGAGACTTTATACGGTCGACGTTGCCGTACTCCACTAGCATGGGACGATGTTGGAGATCGAGTCTTCTTGGGACCAGAGATGGTTACGGATGCAGCCGAGAAGATGAAGATGATTAGAGAGACACTGAGGATTGCACCGGACCGTCAGAAACATTGGACGGATAGCCGACGCCGAACCTTAGAATTTGAGGCCGGAGATCAGGTATTTGTCAAAATATCACCTAATAGGGGCACAATCAGATTCGGCCAAGCTGGGAAGCTGAGTCCTTGCTACATCGGTCTATTTGAGGTTTTGAGCTGAATCGGAGAGGTAGCATACAAGGTGGATCTACCTTCTGTAGAGCCTAAAGATCAAGTTGTGCCATGTTTTTACTACCCAGCAATCAAGTTGCGCCACAGAAATCAAGTTGCACCACTATTTTGAAACATAAAGATCAAACTGTGCCACTAATTAGGTTGCGCCTGACAACAGACTGTGCCCAAATCATATTGCGCCCGAGCCTACGTGGCGACTGACATTAATTGCCATCATTGCCTGACACCACTGACAGCTGACAGCACGATAAACGAAGAAAATCTCTTCGAATCCCTCAAAGCATGCCGTTCGAGAAGATTTGGTTGACAGCTGTCCTGCACATCCTGCAAGTTGTGCCTAGGCACAATCCGAATAGATTTCCTACATACTCTATGAGTTGCACCTAGGCGCAATCTGAACAAATTCTCGTCATACATTCAAATGCTACCACATGCCTATGCACTGAGTTATGTCTAGGCGCAACCCAATCAGGCACAGTTTGACTTGTTGACTGAAGCTCGCGCAACCTGACAAAGTTAAGACAACTTACATTCTAATACAGGATGACGTGGCGCACGTGCCACTAATATCTCAAAACGTGTCCACTAATCTGTACACGACTATGCGCATCTCAATCACATTATGCCATGCATCTAAATACAGTTAGTACACGATTGTGTAACTGAATGGAAGTTGGCACAACATAAGGTTGGCGTAACCCAAAGTGGCGTAGTTCAGCCTTGCACACATCAGAATAACTGCTAAAACAGTTATTTTCAAAACTCTATAAATAGAGTTTCCAATCATTATCAAGGCAACACAGAGATCAAGTACTCTTACAAAAGTGCTGCTGCATTCTCCAGAGGCTCTAGTCTTTAAGTTCACATCGTCCAAGGGATAAAGTGATCGTCTTCTGATCATATTCCTACAGTTGTACTTCCCCAAAATTCATTGTACTTTTATTGTACACTTGTACTCTTTTTGTAAGTTTGTTATAAACTTTTGTTTTTGCAAACAAAATGGCGACTCTGCTGGAGACGACTTTCTCCTCCGATGAGAAGGTGACAACTCAATGTGATACTGCGTTGATCGGCAAGACGCAGAAGACTTTCGTTGTTCAAGTCAACCAGACAGCCTATGAAGATATGATCAACAAAAAGAGCAACAAACGTGTTGTGGCTATCACCAAGAACAAAGTTGTGTGGACTCCTAAGTCTTCCACAGTTGATGTTGCCCAGGCGCAACCTACTTCTATTGCCCAGGCACAATCTGTCTCTGTGGCTCAGGCGCAGCCTGCTCCTGCTGTCCGTGCACAGTCCACTCTTCCTGCTGCCCGTATGCAGTCCACTCTTCCTGCTGCCAAGGCGCAGTCCACTACTCCCTTTGAGGCCAAGGGGCAGTCTGTTCATGCTTCTGCCATGGCACAATCAACTCATCTTTCTGCCAGGGTAAAATCTGTTGCTAGGGCGCAACCAGTAGCCCATGTGGCTATAGCGCAACCTAAGCAATCAGTTGTCCAGGCACAGTCTGCTCACTATGCTGCTCTGGCACAACTCAAAGGATCTAGTCTTTTGGCTATTCCCTCATCCAATTCTCTAGTTCTGAACTTGGAGAAATAATATTCTAGTGCTAAAACTAGACAGAACAAAGGGAAGAGTCATGTTACACTTCTTCAACTGGTGCAACCTGTGCCTAAGGTGGTCCCATAACAAAACAGAGGGAAACGCTTCTTAGCTAATCCTCTACAAAATAAAGAAAAGCACCCTTTGGTCTTTTCTCAATCTTCCCTAGTCTATGACTCAGAGAAAGATATATCAGATTTTATTCCCTTAAACAGAGGTTTTCAGATCTCTGTCAAAGGAAAGAATGCTGATCAAAGAGGTATCTTGCCTAACCCTATGGGGACTGTTCAAGATCTTCCAACTTTGCAGATCTCAAGATCCAAGCAAGAAAAATTGACGGTACCTCAAACAGAGGCACCCGGAGTAGAATTCTCTGATTTACGCGCTTATCTCAATAGGCGTCAATCAGTATCAACTTCGGTGAAACACAAGAATCCTATGCCAAAGGCCAGTATGTACCAGAAACAAAATTATAAAAAGAAGGACCCAATCACTTATGCCAATGAGTTAAGTACTTCTTTGTACACTCATGGAACTAAGCATCTGAAGAATAGGAGGCATGTTCCTAACATGATTAAGGAATATGTTCCTCCGACTTCTTCTCGTCCTGTAGTGGTAATTGATCTCCGAGAATGTCTTACACAAAGACGGAAGATCGCAGAGATGTCTCCCTTACCTCTAAATCATTCTTCAGATCGCCACTGCCTTCATGAGGTAGTCATCAAGTGTTGTTGTCAATCAGCTAAACGATCAGTCTTCGATCATCTAAACTATACTTCAATTCTTGAACCTATGACGAAAGATGAAGACGAGTTGTTATATGTGTCAACATGACTTTTCGAGATACTGGGGTAGAAAATCCTCAAAGTGTAGCTCGTCTCATAATCCGAGTCAGCAATACTTGAGACAACTCCGTAAATCCAGTGAAGGGGTCTTTCAACATACCAGATCAAAAGATCGAAAATCGGATCAAGATGTTTTCAATCAGGAAGATCTTTCCATTACTCATCTGGAAGAAGATTCTTTATTTGACTTTGACGCAGATAGTGAAAGTTCTGAACAAACTATCTCGTCGATAATGGCAAGAGCAGTGACAACATATGCCATTACAGAAGACTAAGATGCTTTTTGTTCGGCCAATCAAGAGCAACGAATTGCTGCACTGGAAGACAAATTGAAGACCATGGCTGAAATAGTCGCAAGTATGCACACAATAATCGTGGCCCAACATGCAGCGCCACCGGTTATAAATCCTGCTACAAATTCTGAGCATAGCATCTTGTATACCTGTTAATGTTGGTCTGGGGGTACCTCCTCCCCAGGTTGCTTCTGTACCAATCTAAGCTGCTCCCAATTAGTCTGGTGCTGGGGGTGGTAATTATCATGTTGTTCCTTCTCCTAACAATTCAAATCAACCCACCAATTCTCAGATATCAGGGGATGCGAATGAGGCTGTAAAACTCTTACGCACTCAGTTTGAGGCCTTCAAGCAGAAGGATGGTCTACAAAGACTTGGGATAAAACAACCTTATCCTGTAGAATGGAAGGAGGTTCAATTTTCTCTCAAATACAAGCTTCCAACCATTATGCTTTTTGTTGGCAGCACTTCTCCAAGTCAGTACATCAATCATTTTAAAGTAATGACTGGCCAATTACAGCCAAATGATGCTCTCCTTACCAGAGTGTTCGTCGGTTGTTTAGCCGTTGCAGCATACGACTGGTACCGTAGCTTACCTGATGGCTGTATAACTTCTTTTGCTGGTTTCAAGCAAACGTTTTTGGAACAATTATATGAGGGAGTTAATGATATGATGATGTCTTTCCTTATCAAGATTAAACAAAGACACAATAAATCCACAGAAAGTTTCATTGAAAGATTTCGCCGAGAGACACTTAAAATGCCTCTAGGAACTCCATCTGCTGTGACAATAGACACCTGGAAATCAAACTTGTTGCCTATTATCAGCATGTGGACGAAATCAACACAATTTCAAGATTGGCCTTCTTTCATTGTGAATGCCAAGACGGCGGAGGTTAGTGCCAAAAAGTTCAAGCAGTTAGGAGTTCAAATGACTCATCCTAATCAAGATAAACATTCTACACCCGGTGGTAATAATCGCCAGAACAACCACAAGGGTAAAGAAACATTGGCTATTAATCTCAAGGGCAAGGAATCGCTGGTTGTTAATGTTACTCAGACAGCACCTACTCCATCAGTACCACCACAGAAAGCACCTCATCCAAAAGAAGAGTATTTTTTGATGAAGATGATACTATGAACATCTTCGATTGCTTAATTAAAAGCAATAAACTTCAACTGCCGGAAGTAAAACGGCCAAAAAAGTAGGTAAAACTAATCACCCTAAATATTGTGTTTATCGCAGATTTATAGGGAATCCAACCAAAGCATGCTACGTGCACAAAGGCAAAATCCAGGAGATGGTCAATTCTGGAGCAATTACTCTTCAGCAAGATGAGAAGACTGTGACAGCCAATGTCGTCTCTGTACAGTTTGGTGATTTCCTACCACAACTTGTGCAAGATGGTGTTGTTCCCATTCCAAGGGCTACTATCGAGATTGTGAATCTTCCACCTCTCCAAAATGAAGGTCTTGTTCCAATATCTACTGATAAAGGAGAGATCATGTGGATTCATCTAGATTTAGTGGCAGACTTTAAAGTGCCTTCTTCTTCCAATCAAAAGAAGCGCTCCAAAACTAAAATTAAGATCTGCAACATGGTATTCTTTGAATCGGTAGCAGAAGAAGAAATTCTAATCGACACCAGATCTAGGAAACCTTACCTCAGAGAGTATCCCAAAACTCAAGAGAATCCTGCCACATCTCCTGATGCTCCTCCTACAACATCTTTTTCTGCTGAGAATATACCATCTACGTCCTCGTTGGTAGTGGAACCGACTCCCCCCAAACTGACATCAGCAGACAAGGGAAAACAACTTGTCCGTTTTGATAAAGCATTAAAAAAGTCTTCATCTATCGGACTTGAAAAGCTATATAATTTTGATATATTGGCTCAATTGGCTAACACTCCAGCAAGATTGTTAATCATCAAACTTTTACGTCTCTCAAAAGAAACTCGAGAGACGTTAAGTGAAGCCTTGATGTAGGCTGATGCTTGTCTTGCTCTTCTCAAGAAGCCCAAAAAGAAACCAATCAGCTGTACACATTGTCATAGTATATTTGAATTAATGTCCAATATTACTTTTACACAAGATGACATGCTCCTAGAAGACAATTGTCATGATCATCCTCTTTATTTCACGGGATATGTGAACACCATGAAAGTTGATCGCATCCTGATTGACCCAGGGTCTGCTCTTAGTATCATGCCAAAGTCTTTACTGGATGCTTTAAAAATCCCAGTGCATAATCTTTCTACAACTATCACTACCATCTTAGGGTTCAATCAAGGAAGAAGTGAACCTTTGGAGAATATACGCCCGAAACTCCAAATCGGTAATCTTCGTACCAAGGTGACCTTCTATGTGATTGACAATCATGGCTCATACAATGCTTTGTTGGGAAGACCATACCTCCACGAACACAATATTGTACCTTCTACTCTTCAGCAATGTTTTAAATATGTGGATGGCAATAGAGAAGTCCAGAAAGAAGTTGCAGACCTAAATCCTTTCAAAGGGGTTAAAGCGTACTGCAATGACTCTCGCATGTACAAAGAGAAATTCATGAAGGTGGTACTGGCAATGGATACTGATGAAGAACAGAAAGGCGTACCAAATGATACTCTGGTGATCCCTGTCAAAGGGCGTACTTCCTGTCCTCATTCTTCCAAACCATTAACTATCTACCTTCCTTCTCACAAGAAGCAGCCTCCTAGTGTTAATCAGGAACAAAGGGAGCTCACCTCTTCTGAGCCACTTGTAATCGACCTTCGTCGTAAAAAGCTCCCTCATCCTTCTCACTCTTCTTCTTCCCCTCTGGTTATCAATCTGACTAAGCCTGTTAAGGCTAAAGGTCCTGTTGTAAATGATTGTATAAAAATCAATAAAGCATCTCCTTTACAGTATACTGATGTCTCTTATTATACTCAATATTATTTGGATATGCTAGATAGCTTTAAGCCACTTACAATAGGAGTCGGACCATCTCTACGAAATGTGGTATCATTGGATTCAATTCAAGAATCGTACTTCTTAGTACCGTCTCGAAAGAAAGGTAAAATGCCTATAATTTTTAATAAACGAGAAGAACAAAAAATCATACTTGACAACGATAATACAGATGATACAGGAAGGCTATAATTACGTCGCTATAGTCCACAATCTAAGGCAATCATCCGTAAAATGGGCTATGATTTCAGAACTGGTCTCAATAGCGGTAAAGGAAGACGAACTCATCTTCGTATTTCTGTTCCAAAAGGAAAATCACAACAATATTACAGTAAAGCGAAGCGGGGATTAGGTTATACTTCACCACTTCCAACTCCAGAACCTTTCGAATCTGATGAAGATAAACGATCTAACTCTTCTGATTCCATTTCATGGAATTCTGATACCAGTATTGGTCATGTTCATCGAATAACAGTGTCTTCTAATATGGTGTCTGTCGAATTCTCAGAAGATGACGAAGATGATATTGAGGAAGATCCTGAAGTATACCCTTGGACACAAAGGATGGACAATCAGTGGAAACTCCGTTTTGAACAACGAGAGCCACCTACTGAGGATCAACTAATTCAGATCGATGTTGGAGAGAAAGAGGTGCCATGACTAATCTTTATTAGCAAAAATCTTCCAGAGGATGATGAACAAGAATTGATTCACCTCGTTCGTGAATATTTCGATGTCTTCGCCTGGAGCTATGAAGATATGCCAGGATTAGATCCTCAGGTCGCAACTCATAAACTTAACATCTTGCCCAATGCTAAGACAGTCAAACAACAGTAACGGTGATTCAAGCCTGAAATGATGGATGTGATTGATGATGAAGTCAAAAAGCTTATATCTTGCGATTTTATCAGAGAAGAACAGTATCCTGACTGGGTAGCCAACATTGCACCAGTATTAAAGAAGACTGGGAAAGTTAAAGTATGCATAGACTTTCGAGATCTTAATGATGCTTGTCCTAAAGATGAATTTTCTCTTCCAATTACCGATGTTATGATCAATAATACTTGTGGATTCGAACGGATCTCTTTCATGGATAGATTTTCTGGATACAATCAAATTCGGATGAATCCTGAAGATGAAAAATATACTTCATTCCGTACTCCTCGTGGAGTATACTATTATACAGTCATGTCGTTCGGTCTTAAGAATACGGATGCAACTTACCAATGGGCTATGAGTACTATCTTTCGAGATCATTTACGAAAGACTGTCGAATGCTATGTGGACGATATTACTGTTAAAAGTCATCTGAAGGAAGATCACATTTAAGATTTAAGAACTATTTTCAATCTAATGTGCCAGCATCAACTCAAAATGAACCCCACCAAGTCTTTCTTGGGTGTCTTTAGTGGTAAATTTCTCGGATTCGTCATTACCTCTAATGGTATACACGTTGATCCTGAGAAGATCAAATCCATTCAAGAGATGCATCCTCTACGCAACTTAAAAGAGCTAAGAGGATTTCAAGGTCGACTTGCGTACATCAGGCAGTTTATTTCAAATTTATCTGGATGTTGCAGACCATTTACTCAGTAAATAAAGAAAGGTGTATCTTTCGTTTGGACGGAAGAATGTCAAAGAGCATTTGATGATATAAAGTGGTATTTGATGAATCCACCGGTCCTAGTACCACCAATTTCCGGAATACCATTCTTGATGTATGTCCGGGCGATGGACCATTTATTAAGAGCGTTGCTGGCTCAGACAAACAAAGAAGGTCGTGAACAAGCCATCTACTATATTAGTCGGACGATGATTGGAGCCGAACATCGTTATAGTCCGATGAAGAAGGAATGCTTAGCCTTAATGTTCGTTGTTCAAAAGACAAGACATTATATCATCGGCCAAACTATTCATCTTATATCCCAAGTCAATCCTCTTCGAGTCTTAATGAAGAAGCCAGTACACTCAATTCTAGGATTGCTACATGGGCTATATTATTAGCATAATATGATATGGTCTATGTTTCCTACAAGTCTGTAAAAGGCCAAGCACTAGCTGATTTCTTAGCATCTCATCCTGTTCCTGAAACATCTAAACTTTATGATGAGATTTCAGATGAAACATTAGAATCAAATATGATCTCAGAAGAATTTTCTACTTGGCGTTTATTCTTCAACGGAGCTTCGAGAATTAGACCTGGAGGTACCCTTGTCGCTGGAGTAGGAATTGTTCTTGTTTCACCAGATGGATTAGCTATTCAGAGAGCTCATTCCTTAGATGAGTCATGCTCCAACAATATAGCAGAATACAATGCTTTGCTCATTGGACTTCAATTAGCCAAAGAACTGGATATTGAATACCTCGAAGTATATGGCGATTCTAAGCTGATTGTTAATCAGATTAGAGGCATATATGAAGTTCGACATCAAGATCTAGTACTATACCATGGAACAGCAATCAGAATAGCTTTTTCGTTCAAAGGGTTCTTCATCGAACATGTATGTCGAACATGCAATACAGAAGCTGATGCCTTAGCTAACCTAGCTGCAGTATTGGCAGTTCCAGTCAAAAGACAACAAATGGTTGTTATCTCCAATAGAGAACTATTTTGTATTGAAAATAACCATAACATTGAATTCAGTAATTCAACTGAAGTCAATGTCATTAGCGAGGACTAGAGAGCACCTTTCATCAATTTTGCAGTATATGACATATTACTGGAAGACCCTAAGAAAGCTACAAGCGTTCGTCGCCGATCGCTTCGATTCTACTATAATCATACTACTAAAACTCTCTATCGAAGAACTTTTGATGGATTACATTTGAGATGTCTTGCTGGTGATGAAGCAAAGCAGATATTATATGAAGCTCATGGTGGCATTTGTGGAGCACATTAGCCCGGTCCTAAATTACAGGATTGTATCCGGCGTATGGGCTATTACTGGCCCTCTTTGGTATCAGATGCCATTGAATATGCAAGAAAATACCGCGCATGTCAGATTCATGCAGATTTCATTCACCAACCGTCGGAGTTTCTTTATACGACTGCTGTCTCATGGCCCTTCGAAGCTTCGGGCATAAATATAATTGGTCCTATCAATCCTCCTTCATCTAAAGGACATCGGTTTATCTTGGCTATAATCGATTATTTCTCTAAATGGGATGAAGCTATACCTTTAGCCGAAGTGAAGACCAGCAGTGTCATCAACTTTATCAAACATCATGTGATATACAAATTTGGCGTACCTCGTCGAATCATCCATGATAATGGGCCACAATTCGTCAGCCAAAAATTTACCAGGTTCTGTGATGACAACAGAATGAATAATGTTACTTCTACGGCCTATAATCCTGCAGCTAACAGGTTAGCTGAAGCCTTCAACAAAACTATTATCAAACTCCTTAAAAAATTTGTTTCTATTAACAAACGTAATTGGAGTGAGAAACTTGGAGAATGTTTATGGGCTTATCGTACCACAGTCCACAATCCTACAGGTTGTATACATTTTTCTCTGGTATATGGGTGTGAAGCTGTCTTACCTCTAGAAATTTAAATTCCATCTTTGAGAATTGCTATTGCTAATGAGCTTACTATAGAAAATAATGATCATCTCCGACATCAAGAATTGGAGGCGCTCGATGAGAAAAGGCTACTAGCCCAACAACATATCGAACTTTATCAAGCCCGGATTTCAAAAGCTTTCAATCACAAAGTCAAAGTGCGAACATTTCAGGAAGTCGAGTTAGTTCTTACAGTCAGACGTCCTATAACTATGACTTACATGAGCAAAGGAAAGTTCAAATCAAAATATAAAGGTCCTTATATGGTAAATAAGGTTTTCTCAAATGGAGCCTACCAGTTAACAGATATGGATGGCAGAGTTGCTATAAAGCCTATCAATGGCAAATTTCTTAAAAAATATTATGTATAAATGCGAAATATTCTTCATTCAAAGAAATGATGTAAATAAAAGTTCATTTTTATTTAAAAGCATAAAAGAGTTACATAATATTAAGGACGGGGACGAGGAACCGATCCTTCTTGATTAAATACATGATTGGCCAGTAGTTCAAACATTTCGCTGTCTGAACACACTAGCAACTCACAGGCGGCTACCCTTACTTCTTCTTCTTCAACAGTCTTCCCAGGCTCCACCAACTTGGCGATCAAGTCCTGATCTGGTGTAGGAACAGTCGAGCTTTCACCCACTTCTTTCTGAGGAGGCACCGGTGGCTTAGCAGGAGGCGTATCGGTTGTTCCTTCAATTTTCGGAGTGAGCAAGTCTTTGGAAGATATTTTTTACAGAAAAAAAGAAGTTGATGGTATCTACGAAAATTTTGCTCTATTTATAGACAGAATGACTAGATAGTCGGTCTCGAGAACCGATGCGACTTTTTATTCTTCAAAAGAAGTCAAACTGTTCATTCATTTGTTCTCTTCCTTGAAAATTGAGATGACTGTTCGTTCATTTAGCGTCTTTTCCTCGAAAATCGAAGTGACTGTTCATTCATCCACTTTCTTTAACTTATTATTTATTCATCCATTAATCTTGGCATTTATTGTCTCTTATTTACTTTATTATAAATAATAAGAATTCATGTCCCCCATATCTATGAATTCCGATTATCTACATCAGCAACTTGTCACGTCCCTATTACCTCTGATAAAGTTGTCTATTGAAATAACAGTATTGCTAAACTTTACATTCTGTCACGTTCACATTATCTCTAAGCAGATATAATTAATATTACTATTTTTTAAATCAAGAAATATATTGATGGAACTGGAGATTCCCAGGACCCTTCCTTTGGTGTGCGTATTGATCGATAGAAAGTTAAACAGATCTAATACGTGTTCTAACCCTTCATAGACGGAAACTAGGGTTCATGAATTATACCTGCGGCGGAAAGAAGGCAAGTAATTCCTGGCAATCTCGAGAGGACGATCCCAAGATCTTCTACACTTATTCCTTCCTCGAGTTGGACGTCGTGTGGGCGACGATCTTCCAACCTTTTCTTCTCCTAGGCAGCCCTCTCTTTCTATCCTTACGTGAATCACGAATTTAGAGAAAATTTTAGATTTCTGATCAGTAATCTGGCGGCCAGAGAATAGAGGATATATATAGGCTACGACAGGAACCATGAGGAGAAATTAGGGTTAGGCCGCCTAACGGATCTGGATATCCTATGTTCAGCCCGAACACACAATCCAGGCCCATTAACAATAGCTCGGTCCACTAATGAGCTATTGTTGCACTACCTCCCTAATCCCAAATTATGTTTGTGGGCTCCTTTTATTATATGCTCGTTTGGCTCCCCATGTTAAGATATCGTATGTCCGTCGATCAAATTAAGTTACTGATAACTATATTAATTCGACATCTTTTATCCTTAAGTAGTACCGCTCAACTTTATTTGTCATGTCGGATATAATCCACCTGTAGGGTTTATATGACAATCCTTATGAGCTCCTTAAGAGGACATCATCAACCCGATGTATCGGGACATGGATTCCATTTATAATCAACAGCCCATCATACATACAATGTTATTACCCAATTCATAGAGGTTGTTGATCCATAATGCATCTCACTCTTTTATGAGTCAAAGTAATGCACACTGCATATACATATCCGTTATTATATCCGGATTAAGAGCATAAGCATCCATAATAACAGAAGTGTTTGTTCTCTTATGTAGTCAGTACAAAGAGAACAACCCCAAGTGGTCATGTTCAATACACACAAAGTGTACTAGTGTAAACCTATAGTCAAGATAGACTAATACCAGATTACACTACAACCTTTCCAATAGATTATCCAAGTCCATCTAGGTTGTGAACTATTTATATACTCCATAGGAAACTGATAATATGATCTTCTGTGTGACACCACACACCATATTATCTACAATATAGAATATCAGACATTTGCATTAATACTTGCAACAAATACAATAAGCAAACATTTGCCCATATGATTCTCATTCAAAATTTAAGGAAATAAGGTTACTACAAAAGTGATGCTTTTAGTATATAACCCAAACAATCTCCCACTTATACTCAAAGTATTGCTTTTCAGTATACTGTTACAAACTCATCTCCCACTTATACTCAAAGCATTGCTTTTCAGTATACTGTTACAAATCTCCTACTTATACTTAAAGCCATGCTGCTACACATCTGACTCCCATTCCCTCAACATGACTGTCAAAAGCCTTAGCTGGTAAGCTCTTTGTAAAGGGATCAGCTAGGTTGTCAGCTGATGCTATCTTGATTATATCAACTTTTCCTTTCTTTACGAAATCTCGTATCAGGTGGTACTTGCGCTCAATGTGTTTGCCTGTCTTATGGGCTCGTGGTTCCTTCGAGTTTGCAACTGCACCACTATTATCACAATAAAGTGTAATAGACTTAGGCAAACTAGGTACCACATCCAAGTCCAACAGAAAGTTTCTGAGCCAAACCGCTTCTTTGGCTGCCTCAGAGGCTGCCACATACTCGGCTTCCATGGTGGAATCAGCAATATATTTTTGCTTGATACTCCTCCACACAATGGCTCCACCTCCCAAAGTTAACACATAACCTGAGGTAGATTTCCTGGAATCCCTATCTGACTGAAAATCTGAGTCTGTATACCCCATGGGAACTAAACTATCTGCCTGGTAAACTAGCATATACTCTTTAGTCCTTTTCAGGTACTTCAAAATATGCTTTACGGCAGTCCAGTTCTCTTGTCCTGGGTTAGACTGATATCTGCTGACCATGCCTACGACAAAGCAGATGTCTGGTCTCGTACATAGCATTACATACATTAAGCTTCCTACTGCTGAAGCATAAGGAACTGCCTTCATGTTCTCTATCTCTTTAGGTGTCCTAGGACACTGCTCCTTTGATAGAAAAATTCCATGTCTAAAAGGTAGGAAACCTTTCTTAGAATTTTGCATACTAAAACGAGTTAGTACAGTATCGATATAGGAAGCTTGGGATAAGCCCAACATCCTTTTCTTGCGATCTCGTAGAACTTTGATCCCAAGGATGTGACCTACTTCTCCCAAGTCCTTCATATCAAACTGTTTGGATAACCATACCCTTACATCAGATAATACCTTCACATTATTTCCAATGAGCAAAATGTCATCCACATAAAGTACTGGAATACTACCATGTTTCTGTCATACTTTCTGTATACACATGATTCATCCTGACATTGATCAAATCCATAGGATTTTATCACCTGATCAAAACATATGTTCCAAGATCTGGAAGCTTGCTTAAGTCCATAAATGGGCTTCTTGAGCTTACAAACAAGATGCTCCTGGCCCTTTTTAATGAACCCGTCTGGTTGCTTCATAATCGAGACTTCCATTAAGGAAAGCTGTCTTGATATCTATTTGCCAAATCTCATAATCGAGACGAGCTGCAATAGATAAAAGAATCCGAATAGACTTAAGCATGGCTACAAGAGAAAAGGTTTCCTCAAAATCGATACCCTCTCTTTGAGTAAAACCTTTTGCTACAAGCCGAGCTTTAAAGGTTTCAACCTTACCGTCTGATCCTCTTTTTCTCTTATAGACCCACTTGCATCCAATGGCTTTTACACCAACGGGTGGTTCTACAAGCTTCCAGACCTGATTAGAATCCATAGATTCTATTTCAGATATCATTGTTTTTTGCCAAGACTCCACATCTTTATCTTGGAGTGCTTCATTGTAGGTACAGGGATCATAATCTTGTTCCTCAGGGACGAAGTCTGACGACTCTCCCAAGAACATATATCTATCAGGTTGTATCACAACCCTCCCACTACGACGAGGCACTATCGGTTGTGGTGTAACATTTGTGACACGTTGTGCAGTTACTTGTGGTTCATCCTCTTGTACTGTTGGTACTGAAGTACTTGGTGTCTTACGTCTCAGTTTTTCTAGAACAACTCTACTTGTGGGTTTATGGTTCATCACATAGTCTTCCTCTAAGAATCGGGCAATGGTGCTAACAATGACCTTCTGATCCTTAGGACTATAAAATAAACCTCCTTTCGTTCCTCTTAGATAGCCTAAAAACAAGCGTACTTCTGTACGAGATTCTAACTTATCTGCTATCCTATTCAGCACATGTGCTGGACTACACCAAATGCGAACATGTTTCAGACTAGGCTTACGCCCAATCCACAGCACTGTGGGAGTAAGAGGTACTTACTTAGAAGGAACCAAGTTCAAAATATAAGCTGCAGTTTCTAAGGCATATCCCCAAAACGAATCTGGCAAATCCGAATAACTCATCATTGATCTAACCATCTCCATAAGAGTTTTATTCCTTCTTTCGGCTATACCATTCTGTTGGAGCGTTCCAGGTGCAGTCAATTGGGATGCAATCCCAGCCTCTGATAAATAATCCCTAAACTCTCCAAAGAGGTACTCGCCACCACGATCTGATCGTAATGACTTGATACATTTTCTATGACGTTTCTCCGTTTCAGCCTTGTACTCTTTGAATTTCTCAAAGCACTCAGACTTACGACGCATCAAATAAATGTATCCATACCTTGAATAATCGTCAATAAATGTGACAAAATATTCAAAGCCACCTCTAGCTTGGATAGTCATGAGTCCACACAAATCAGAATGAACCAATTCCACCACATCTTTGGCCCTATACCCCTTTGCCGTAAAAAGCCTTTTGGTCATTTTACCTTCCAAGCAGGATTCACAGACTGGTAGTACCTCCACTTCCAATGAACTCAAAGGTCCATCTTCAACCAGTATTTGAATCCTTCTTAGGTTAATATGCCCCAATCGCAAGTGCAAAAGATATGTTTGGTTCATGCAAGATGGTTCTTTTCTCTTATTTAAGTTAGATGACATATTATTCATTTCCATAAGTTGCATTGTGGGTGAAATAGGATTAATGACATACAAATTATAAACTAATGCACCAAAATAGATAAAATGTTTATTCTTTCTAATAACAATATTGTCATTAAAATAAACTGAATATCCATCCTTAACTAACATAGAAACAGAAACTAAATTCCTTCTAAGTGAATGTGCATAAAGACAATCTCTCAATGTCAAAGACTTATTTCTACCAAAAGATAAAGTAACATCTCCTAATGCAACGACCGATACTTTTGTAGCATCATCCATGAACAAGCATATCTCTCCATCACTGAGCCGTCTGGTTTCCTGGAACCCCTGCAATGTATTACAGACATGATTAGTGGCTCCTGTATCTACACACCAGGTGCCGGTAGATAACACTGCTAAACATGTTTCAACTACTAGTAAATGAGATATACCTTCTTTGTTCCCTTGTTTGAGAAGTGGACAATCAGTCTTCCAATGTCCTGACCCTTTGCACTTGAAATATTTGCCTTTCGGCTTTTTTACCACGCCTTGAGGTCCCATGCCCTTCTTTGCTGAGTTTGCCTGTTTCTGAATGTTACTCTTCTTCTTACCGCCTTTTGGCTTAGAAGTAGAAGCTTTTTCAGAAACAAAAACATGATCACTCTGTCTAAAGAGAGATTCAGCATCCTGTAGCTCTTTTGCAAGTTTTGCCAAACTATAGAACCTTTTGTTCATGTTGTAATTAAGGCAGAAATTGTCAAAACTTTTAGGCAGAGTCCCGAGAATGATATCGACCTGGGATTTCCTATCGATTTCAGCTCCAAGGATCTCCATCTTATTAAGATGACCCATCATCTTGAGAACATGATCCCTTACTGGTGTACCCTCAGCCATTTTTGTATTCATCAAACATTTCATAGTAAACTGCCTAGCTGCTCTATTCTGATGTTCGAAGAGTTCCTTAAGGTTATACATCATGTCATAAGCTGTGGCCATGGCCTGATGCTGATGTTGCAGTACATTTGACATAGATGCCAGAATGTAACACCGCGCGATCTCATCTGCCTTTTTCCACTTCTTATAAGCCTCTTTGACCTCTTCATCAGAGTTAGCATCAGGCTTAGGTGGGCATTCCTTAACAAGTACATATTTGTACTCCTCAGCAGTCAGAACAATGTCCAAATTACGTTTTCAGTCAATATAATTAGGTCCAGTAAGTTTGTTTTCTTTAAGAATCACCATAAGTGGACTGAAAAAGCCCATTTTTGAAATCCTGAGAATCGCATAAATAAAATTATGTAGGACAAAAAAAACTTTTTGAATTAACTAAATATTGATTTCCTCAAAACAATAATAAGAAATTCACCAACACCTTGAACACCATAAATTTAGCATGCCACGATAGTGTGGACGTATACAAATTCAACGTTGTTCAAGTAGATTTTTCTTATTAATTTTACTATCATGTCAATATAACTTTATGACAAATAAAATTAATATGCTGGTCTTGCTCTGGTCATACAAATAATAGCAGTGACTCCGATGGAGAGGATACCATTAGTTGTATCTAAGTGTATACCATTACTTAATACTAGGTCCATTACCTTGTAGTGAGTTCCTTCAGATGGAGAAGTGAACACATACTAGGTAACTTTCTACAATTATCCCTAAGGAAGTTTGTACTGGTGATCCATAATTATACTCATCCAATATGGAGGAAAGTACTAAAGCCAACACGCAAGTATAATTACATCACCTACAAACCAGTAATGGAGACCATAGGATTTATACTAAATAAAAATCCTCTCCCACTTAGTTATTTAACAATGAGGGTTTTTCTACTAGTTGATATTCTGTCCATGTTGTCCATTATTAATGTAGGCTTAGTTTTTCAAAAAAAATAACCACACAATAATAAACATGCATAATCAGAAAAAGCAAAATGATAAAAATAAGATAAAATATCCAACTATTATGGTCATCTTTGCTGCTCCGTCCTCAACTATCTGAATCCAAAATCTGGCACTGCGCAGATCTATTCGGGGTTCGACCTTCATCGAAAATCATCTGTCTGTCTCTGGACTGCTTAAAACCAGCATCTCGTCCGACGTCAGAAACAGCCACCACCTCCATCACGATTGATCAAAAATAATTAAAATTACATCAATCCTATGCCTCCCGAAGGAGTTCACACATAATCTAGATTGAAAAATTAAAATAATAAGCACGATCAATCCTCATGATTTTAATTACATCCACAGCAACTACAACATCCACGACATGTCCGTGGTTTAAACAACACAATCAAAAAACATGTATTAGACCATAATAGTTGGATCTAAGATGCCTGTAAAACCGAGTTAGAACAGATCTACATCTACCGACTATTACACAGTGCAGGTTTTATTGGACAATGGCTCTGATACCAATTGATGGAACTGGGGATTCCCAGGACCCTTTCTTTGGTGTGCGTATTGATCGATAGAAACTTAAACAGATCTAATACGTGTTCTAAACCTTCATAGACGGAAACTAGGGTTCACGAATTATACCTGCGGCGAAAAGGAGACAAGTAATTCCTGGCAATCTCAAGCGGACGACCCCAAGATCTTCTGCACGTATTCCTTCCTCGAGTTGGACGTCGTGTGGGCGACGATCTTCCAACCTTTTCTTCTTCTTGGCAGCCCTCTCTTTCTCTCCTTACGTGAGTCACGAATTTAGAGAAAATATTAGATTTCTGATCAGTAATCTGGCGGCCAAAGAATAGAGGATATATATAGGCTACGGCAGGGACCATGAGGAGAAATTAGGGTTAGGCCTCCTAACGGATCTGGATATCCCGTGTTCAGCCCGAACACACAATCCAGGCCCATTAACAATAGCTCGGTCCACTAATAAGCTATTGTTGCACTACCTCCCTAATCCCAAATTATGTTTGTGGACTCCTTTTATTATATGCTCGTTTGGCTCCCCATGTTAAGATATCGTATGTCCGTCGATCAAATTAAGTTACTGATAACTATATTGATTCGACATCTTTTATCCTTAAGTAGTACCGCTCAACTTTATTTGTCATGTCGGATATAATCTACCTGCAGGGTTTGCATGACAATCCTTATGAGCTTCTTAAGAGGACATCATCAACCCGATATATCGGGACATGGATTCCATTTATAATCAACAACCCATCATACATACAATGTTATTGCCCAATTCATAGAGGTTGTTGATCCATAATGAATCTCACTCTTTTATGAGTCAAAGTAATGCACACTGTATATACATGTCCGTTATTATATCCGGATTAAGAGCACAAGCATCCATAATAATAGAGGTGTTTGTTCCCTTATGTAGTCAGTACAAAGAGAACAACCTCAAGTGGTCCTGTTCAATACACACAAAGTGTACTAGTGTAAACCTATAGTCAAGATAGACTAATACCAGATTACACTACAACCTTTCCAATAGATTGTCCAAGTCCATCTAGGTTGTGAACTATTTATATACTCCATAGGAAACTGATAATATGATCTTCTGTATGACACCACACACCATATTATCTACAATATAGAATATCAGATATTTGCATTAACACTTGCAACAAATACAATATGCAAACATTTGCCCATATGATTCTCATTCAAAATTTAAGGAAATAAGGTTATTACAAAAGTGATGCTTTTAGTATATAACCCTAACATATATCATGTCCAGTACCTCTGAATATATTTTTTATTCTGTTACTTATATCTATAACAAGATATGCAATAAGTAATGAAACCACATACAAAGTTTTTATTTTATTTCTTTTTGCAAAAAAGAAGTACATTGTAATAAAAAAAGATAACAAAATTTGCTCATTCTACTCTGAAGGATAGGTGATAAGTTCTGCAATTTGCTTCTTCAGAACTTGAACTCTTTCATTACGAGAATCTAGCACTCTCTGTCTGGTTTCAACTCTTCCTGATTCAGGATCGAAAGGTTGTAGAGCAGCAGTTTGTCGTGCTACTTCTTCATTCTGCAGACATTCAAATTTCTCCTTCTGATGCTTCAGAGCCTCTATTTGATTAATAGTAGCTTGGTGCAATTGATTTTCCCGTTCTAAGCTCTGCTTAACAGTCTAAAATTTTGCTTGAAGTTGGGCAATTTTAGCCTCCAGATCAGCAGTCTTTTTGTCTTCCTCTACAACCTTAATCTTATGATTCTCAGTAATAACAGCTGCATCAGCGATCTGGATGTCTAATTCGGAGGATTATCTAGTAAAAGCGAGCAAAAATGTCTCAAAATTGGCTTTATTAGTTTCTGCTTCTCGAGCCATAGTTTCATATTCCATGTTTACTAGTTGCTCGATATCTCCTCTTTTTAGCTCCTTGTAAGCTTTAATTGAGCTCTCCAGCTCATCCAAAATATTTTCCAAAAATGAAGCTTGAGCATCGTCTCCTTGACTGCGGATGCCTCCGATCAAGAATGTAGAGGAAGTTCTGACGGTACTAAATGGAACGTCTTCTCTCTCCATCACTCTATGAACCAGAGGTTCCAGGGATGTAAAGAAGACTCTTGTGAGGGCGGTCACTACAAATTTGTTAGTTGCCATGGCTCCTGGAGTAGCTACTATGTCTGCTGGAGTATTTACGGCTTTAGTAGATGGAGGCACTTCATTTTGAGCACTAATATGAGAAGAACTTCCCTCCCCTGCTACAGTCCCTGTAGATTCTTCTGCAAATCACATATGTTATTTACATTAGTAATATATAATGCTGAAGGCACTACGACAAATAGATCATGCTTAGAAATTTACCTGAGCTGGGTACATCACGAGGAGTCTCAATCGGTTTTACTGTCTCTGACTGAAGCTTCGACAGGGTTTCTGCAGACATGGTAGCCTAACTATTTCCTGCTCCGGATTCAGTCTGAAGTGGCAGAGTTATTGGAGTTTGATTTACTAATCCTGTTGCCACTCCAAATGTCTCAGGTTTATCAGTGATTATGGGTTCATCGATCTCAGGAAGATTGATATGTTCCTCATCGATAACCGCATTCTCCTCGTTTTTAATAGTTGAGGGATCTTCTGTAGGAACCCTAGAGGGGGGTGAATAGGGTCAAGCTAACTAATCAAGCACTTAGCATAAGCTAATTGGCAATTTAAAAATATAAGTGCAGGAGAAGAAGCAATCACAATACCGACACCCGATGTATCCTGGTATCCTCCCTAGAGGCAATCCAGTCCCGGAACTCTCTCCGGATTTAATCCACTATTTGAGCAAATAGTTACACACGAGTTTAGATCCGAAGAACTCGCCAACTTCTTATGCGAGAGCTTTAATCCGAAGGCCACTCCGACTTCAACCGAGAGTTTGGATACGAAGACTCTCCAACTTCAACCGAGAGTTTGGATACGAAGACCCTCCAACTTCAACCTTTCACAATAGGTTTTGATCTTCTTATACAATATGTAACGCCCCAGTCCTAAAATACGTAGGACTAGGTACATAGACATGCCAGCTGTATTCATACAAAGTATACTCCAATATATGGAAGTCTCGTATAAATACATAAGCTGTAAAATGCAGTAGAACCATATTAATCTCATCCACACAGAATAAATGAATAAAAGATCATATAAAGATAACAAAATTGTCTTGATACAATATGTTGGACAGAGACAAATCCACTACCAACAAAATAAGGAAAAGTACATAGAAAATGAAATGAGTGGCGAGCGAAGCGAAGACGATCCAAGTGCAATCATCCTCGCGAAATAGCAATGAACACGGCTAGAGCTAAAGCACCTGCAAAAAACAATAACACACACCTGGAGAGATAACCAGGTCCTCAGAGGGGCGTAACAAGACACATAATAGCATGCCATATAAACTGAATAAATATCGCTCAAATAAATAAGTCAATCAAATTTATAACATAGTCCAATACGCACCTACTGAACGAGCGTACCATCCCCCCAACAAAATAAGGACAGGAGATGGTAAACTAATTCACGGCGACGTATATTTCCATGCTAAGAATTCGATATGGTATCCGGACCCCAACAAGGTTCAATACCTTCTCATCGAAGTAGTAAGTCACACCTACAACCAAACAAGGACAAGATGTGACGAACTAATCTGCGACAAGTTATTGTTCCAAGCCACGGTCAGATACAAGTACCCAAACCAAAAGTACTCGTACCTAACGGATAGGGTAGCCTACCATTCTAAGTAAAATATTGTTAAGAACAATCCTTCCTACGCATGGGCCCTGGCTAAATAGGATCGACGTAGTCCCCCTTGGGCACCAGAGGCCCCATCAGGAAGAGCATGACGTTCCGCAGAATCGTCAGTGGCCGTTAGTAATCTTGGGTCATCAACCCCGTATCTCCAGCGGAGAGTCCGGGTCACAAGGGAAGTGCATCGAAGCCCATACGCTAAGGAATTGTCCTCCCCGCCCAATGCCTATTGTGTTGTATCCACAACACAAACCACTATAACCGCTAAGTCAAACTAGCATGCAACCTCTATTAGCGGTTGTTCCTATCGTACGGCTTGTACGTACTGGTGACCAGCCAATCACGTACTTCCGTGTTCTACATGCAACACACAACCTCGTGTTACAACGTGTCAATGCCAATGAATGCAACCCACAAGGTGGTCCCTTAAATCTAGGTTTAATGTAAGAAAAATAATACATAGCAAGAAAATAAATGAACAGTAAGTTCTAACAGTTATGCCATGTATCACAGTTTATTTTGCATAAAGAAAATAATGAACATGCATAAAATATGAGCTAAAATAATTAAACAGCTAATGGCAAGGTGTCTTGCCTGGTAGTATGCCTGGTGTGCTGTGATGATCAAGGTGGCACTATCTGCAACTTTGGTATAACAACTACACAAGAGGACCTCTGATGGTGGCACGGACAGTTCCATTGGGTCCAGAAGGGTTAAATTAGTTAGGGTGGACATGAGGTAGGCTTGAATTGGTAAGGGAACATGAATAATAGGCTTTAGTCAGGGACGGAAAGATAGTCGAGAGAAAGAAAAAAAATGAGATAATTAAAATATATACGTTTTTAGAAAATTATTTTTAATCCTTGTAAAACTATATCCCAAAATATTTAATAAGTAGTAAATCGTTTTAAGTCAAAACTGCAACTTACAAAAATATTTTATATAAATACTTGAAAGTAGATATGAAATTTTTGGAAACCATATGAAAATGCTTTTTAACTAAATATTATGGAGACATAAAATTTATTTATAATATTTTCAACTATACTTAAAATCCTTTTTAAAATTTTATATATACATAGAAATAAAGTCAAGATTAAGCATTTTTTAGAAAAATACGTATAAATATTCTTGTTATGAAAACTAATCTATACTGCTAGTTAGAAACCAAATTTGAGAATCAATATAGAGCTCACGCTCAATACTATATATTTATTTATAAATATTTATAAATATTAACTAATGAGAACAAAACTACTAATATTAATTATACATAACAATACTTATTCTACCTATATACTATAATACATATTGTTTGAAAATAACAATCATAATAATAATATAAAACTAATAATAGTAATAATAATAATAATAATAATGGTAATAAGAAAATCATAATAATAATCACAGTAATAAAAATAATAATAATAATAATAATAATAGTAAAATAGTATTGACAGCAGTGCCTGCTGTCCTATTCTCTCATTCGAGAGAGAATACACAACATTATTATAGAACCCCGAATTTCGAAAACACTGTTCTCTTCCCAAACAAAAGTCAACAAAACAAAAAAAACAAAAACAAAAAAACAAAAAACAACAGAAAAAGGAACACTGTTAAGAAGAAGAAGGGAAATCATGGAAGGAGAGAGAGAGAGGTGCATAGAGTGAGAGGGAGGGCTCGGAGTGAAAGAGCGGAAGAGGGGCGACGGAAGGCGCTGTCGGGAGGCGGCGGTTGGCCGACCGGGAAGTCGGAGCTCGCTCGCACGGGTCAAGCGCGGCAGCTCGCGGAGGCTTCGGAGTGGAAGGCCGGCTGCTCGTCGGCGGATCTATCGGGAGACGGTGGCTCACTGGGAGCGGGGCGGCGAAGGGAAAAAGGAAGCGGGTGGAGTCTGGTGGCGAGGGTTAGGCCACGGCGGTCCAGCGAGGAACGGCGGGGGAGGAGATCGGAGATGGACGGCGAGCGGCTGATGATGAAGAGGGGGTTTCAGCCGGAAAGGGGAGCGAAGGCCACGGCGGCGGTGAGATCCGGACGGAAGGCGGATGGGGCGAGCGGGGCTTCGCCGATGGCCGGCGCTGAGCGGGAGAGGGTCGATGGGGTCGTCGGCCACTGCAAGCGGCGGGGGAAGGACGGCCACGCGGAGGAGGCCGGAGACAAGCCCTGGTGCGCGGGTTCGGCGTCGCCGGCGGCCAGGTGAGCTGGGTTTAGGTTTTAATTTGGGTTTCCTTTCTTTTTTTTCTTTCTGTGGTTGTGATGGCGTGGTGCCTTGGGTTGCTGGGTGGTGGTGCATTGGGTGGATGGATGGTCGGCCGGTGGTGGTGGTTTCAATGGTTGTGGTGTTTCGGGTCTGGTTGTCGTGGTAGTTTTCTAACGGTGGTGGTAGGTCATAGGTGTCGGGTTGTGGTGTAGGCTGGGTTTTCTTTTCGGTGGTCGGCGGCGACGGCCGGGCTGGTGGTAAGGAGGGCTGTTGGAACGGGGTGAAGGCGAGGGTGATGGCAGCGGTGGTGGTTGGCAGGCTGCGGTGGCTGCAACGTCGTGGTGACGGGCGTGGGCTGTGTCGGTTCGAAGAAGTGTTGTCGTCGGGTTTGGGTATGGGCTGCGATGGTGTCGATGGGTGGTCAAGATGGTGGTGACAGTAGGTTTGGTGGTGATGACGCTGAGCCAAGGCAATGGCCGAGGAAGACGGGGAGTTTGGGTTAGGTTTAGAGTTAGGATTTGGAATTTAATGGTGTCGGGGTTGTCGACACAAAGGAATAAATGTACTTGTACAAAAATTGGAATAAGAGAGTCACCCGGGGTCGGACCCGAGGCCGTTACGGCTGACACGGAAGAGATGGACACCGACACGAGGCACACACCATTGGTTTGTGGAATTTTGTGGAGAAATTTATGGATGAATAATGTGGAGGAGTACCTGCCTATTTATAGGATGTGGGAATTCCCACTTTGGATACGATTAGGAATAGATTTAAAACCCAAATTAGATAAACCAATCTATTAAATTCAAATCCAAATCCAAATGCAAATCCTATTTAAATTAAATTCCTTTAGTTTAAAATCAAATCAAATAATCCAATTCCAAATATAGATACTAGTTTAATCTATTTAAATAATCCCAAACATTAAATCAAGATTTAATTGGCCAAAATAACTTCCAAAAATATTTTTCAAAATATCAATAATAATAATTTCGAAAATAATAAATATTTTTAAATATCTTTTTGAACAATAAAATATTACTATTAATAAATTCCGAAAATTATACTTTTATTTAAAATAGACCAATAAATAATAACGAAATATTTGTATGCAACAAATATCCTTTACATAATTAGGCTTTTCTAGTATACAAAATATTATTTATTATTAATAACTTTTTAGAAACAAAAGGCTTTTTATAGCAAGAATAATAATTATACAATTTTGAAAGTGTATATTAAAATAGAAAAGAAAATGTTTTTATAAAATATGTACGCTCGTACATATTCGTACTCGTCGAGCAAACGAAAATTTCGCATACGACGTACAATACGACTACGTGACATACAGTACCAAAAATTTTAAATCCATGCAAATTAATAAATAAAAAAATAGTAGAAATTTAGGGATTTTACACAATAAGATGAAGATCTTACTTTTCAACTCAATAACACTAATACAATTTGTGGATGGCAAATGAAAACTTCGTAGAGTTGTTTGTGGATAGGCTTTGGTGGTTTAGAAATTTTTAGACTCAAAGCATCAACCTTGAATGAAGGAGTTCAAGGCTATTTATAACCAAAGCATTGAAAAGAGCTCAAAGGCAACTTTTTAGACAGTGATCGGTATACTGTCGGTATGGACCGGTATACCGTCTGTATACTGGTCTGGAATTACAACGGCTAGAAATATAGCCGTTGGGATCATTAAATGCTCGAAATCCGACCGTTGGAATTTCAACGTTACTGAACCGGCATACCGTCGATATGAACCGGTATACCGTCGGTATGCCGATTTTGTAGAAAGAAAACTTTATGTGAACAAAATCGGTATACCGTCGGTATAGACCGGTATACTGTCGGTATGCCGATTTTCGGCCGAAAATGATCCTGGGCTAGTTTCTACCCTAGCTTTCGATTTTGCCATCCATTTCTTGTGTTTACAATTATTCCTAAGACTCATTACAGACTCCAGATATACTGTAGCAGGTGTAGGCTTCTTCAGAGTCATGAAATGATGATGGCTTGGCTTGGCTTCTTCCTTTGATAGGTGCTGGCTTTTTTTTTCTTTGGCGGCAGCTGTCCAAAGATATCCAGTTTGCGAAAACTAAATACCTTTCGGGGGCTTCGCCCCCGAACCTCCGATGAGGGGTGCTGCCCCCTCGACCCCCTTCCGCTGACCGGGCAGCGGAACCCCCGAGTGCGTGGCTCCGGAGATGTCGTCGGGTGGTTCAGAGAAATCTTGTGGAATCCGTCGTCTTTGGCCCACCATGATTTCTTCATTGCATATGTCCATATTGATCTTGCTTATTGCTTTTCTGCATGTACATGTTAGACGAACAAAGTAATATACATAGTAGCAAGTGTGATAAGTTTAATGCACATTAGGACAATAATGAGTTTAAGTATAAGTGCTAAGGTGATAGCATAATTGTTTAGTGATATCATAATGATTAAAATTAAATGAATAACCAAAATCAAAAACATAGTTTTGATTTTGGCTACCCAATTAAATTTAAGATATATAAGCTCATATCACTAATATATAAACTAATAGGCACATATCACCAAAGGTATAAGTATAAGTAGAAATGCTATAGCGATAGTATGAAGATTAGTGATAAAGAAATGCTAAACTTAACATATTAACCATATTCAAAAACATGATACAATCATTGGGCCAACATCTTCATCGGCTGGGAGTTCCTGAGATGATGGTGCATCCACTAAAGTTTGTTTTTCTTTAGTGATGTTATTCCAATCATCATCATATGTCCCATCACCAAAGTCACAACCAGCCAAGGCTTCAATCATCACCTCCTCAGAATAAGTAGATTCTTGAGCTTTCGGAGAGTCTTGTAGAGGCAAATCCTGCTTTGGAGAGGTGGCTTCTGGACTCATAGGAGTTGGAGATGGAACTGTTATCCCGCAGCAGCAAGTACATTTGCGAGAACATATACCGTCACATTTTCCAATCTCGAAGCTTCTACGATGGTATTGCAAGGCTGGACATCTGCTGAAGTAACCAATGCAAAGAAAGAGATCAGTTTATATATATCTTTGACAAAAAAATTGTTATATTAGGGTATATCACAATTTTGATATTACCTTTTTGAGTTGGTATTTCTTTAGTGATTACCAACTTTCTCCTGACCTCTCTGGGTAGTGATGCGACCGGCTCCGCAGCAACTCCAGTACGATCACTCTCCGGATCGATCAAAGAAGTAGATGTTCCTCCTTCAATGACTCTCTCCTGCTTCTGGATAGAAGTAGGAGTGGGATGCCCTTCTCTCCAGAGGAAGAGCTAAGGAGCATCTGTTTTGATTGAGAACGAGTTGTTCTCATACTTGTTGATTTATTGATAACCAATGACGTTCTTTTCTTCTTCTTCGGAGCCCTTGGAGATTCGGGTATATTATCCCGCTGAGGAGGTGCCGACGTCTCCTTAGTCTTTCTTTTCTTCAAACCCTTAATAGGGGATTTTTCTTTTCGCACCTTTATGGATTCGTCCAGAGGATCTTGAACTTGATCAGCATAGTTCTTTAAAATTGATGCCTCCAATGGTGAATCTGCAGGATCTTTGTCTTCTACATCTCGAAAAGAGTGCAGAGTATGTTTTTCTTGTTTGGATCTCTTTTCAGTTACAAAGCTGTGTGCAGGATGAAAGTTTTCAGCGAATGTGTTTGCTGAAGTATAGAAGTTTGTGTATGTATATAACATACGCGGGCCTTGTGGAAGATCGTAGGGCATGAAAAATATAGCTTTTGTATCCCGGGCGTTGTAATAGCTCCAGGCCCTAACTTCATCGATGAGGTAATCCTTGGCCTGTAGGCAAGTGGTGGCATTACCCACATAAAGCTGATCATATCCAAAATCCCGTACAAATCAACTTGGCAAGTACGGTTCCAAGTAGCATTCTTCTTCAAATCTGTAGACCAGGTGAGAGGGGCGGATAGCCTTCAGCCACGAAAAGATGGGTGGGCTTAAACGAAGTAATTCTGCAGTCAAATCCATCATCTGTGGAGACATAGCTTCATATCCATGAGGAGGTCCCACATACTGAAAACTCTATCCTGATCCTCGGTTCAAGGCAAATCTACACTCTAAAAGAGCAGTATATAGCCATTGAGCATTGGAAAAGCATCTGATGAAGTCTCCGTCAATAGTTTCCATATCAGGGTTCATCAAACAGGGATGGTGAAGCAATAGCCATCCGAACATGTAGGTGTATGGCATCTCGGTACAAGGAAAATCTTGCCTCGCCGCTTTGTCATTCAGTATGATTTGTACAAAAGAATGCAATCCTGCGTTCAAGCGACAGGTCATGGCTGATAAGAGATCCATCTTGTATCCAAAGGCAAGACGTGCTACAGCAAACAGGACGCCCCGATAGAATCTGTTGACTGCACCAGCTCCTGGGACTATAAAGCGCTGAAGCCATAAAGATAGAAAACCCGCTAGTTGGGCCTCTTGAGACATAGGTCTGTAACCCTGTCTAAGATAACGCTGAAGAGTGTCGCCAGCCTTGAACGGATGCAAATCCTTATTTAGCGTGACATCTCCATGTTCATGTTGCTCCATCAGATATTGCATATCGCTTTGATTGAAGGGTTCAAACAAACGAGGAGCACAAGCTTGAATTTTAAGTGGCTTGTCCTCCCGTGCATGACCCAAGAAGAGATATGGCATCTATTTGGTAGTGTAACAAGTACCTGCAGTGGCACTTTTGTAGTAGAGCGAGCAGATCTTATAGTGGCACAGTAACTCTTGGAAGACGAAGATCATTTGAGGGTTCTCCTTTGCCATAGAATCTAATTCATCATTTGTGGGCACAAACTCTTCGTATGGATTATCGTCCATTGGTAGGTGAGAGAGATATTCCATCTCATGAAGAGCAAATCCCATTTCCCCATGAGGAGTCATGAAAGTCCCAGTGCTTTCATTGTACCTCTCTACTAGAGCCAAGAACATATGAGCATTCGGGCGAATGCCATATACTGTAGTCCATATGGCATTGTAGAGACCCAGATCGAGGGGCTTGTCCTTGAATTGATCCAAAATACAAATAGACAAACTGCTCCAACGCTTCATCTCCGGGTTAACCAGACCTGTCATACGCATAGCGCGGTCTGGATATCTTCTTTTAGCTTTTGCAAATGTATTTACAAAAATGGGTATTCTGACCGGAAGGAGCAGGGAGGAATCCTCAGGAGGGATGCAGCTCGGCTTCAAACCTCTTAAATGTGTACTGTACTTTTCAGAGGTACTATAAAAGAGGTCCCTGTTCTTCGGACCCAGTCTGTAACAGATTTTGTCGACCCTCGTCTGCTGAATGGGAGTCAGATCCCATGACATTTTCTTGGATAGCTGGCAAAAGTATATTGGGATAATGCCATAGACCTTGATATTTTTGTGAGGTATATGACTTTATCCTCCTTTGTGAAAATTCTCTGCTCTTTTCTGGTCTTAGGCTGGAAGGTTTTTTTGATGGCATTCCCAAATAGGAAGGCAGGTTTCTTATGGACTACAATATCCAAACTTTCAAGAGGTTCTCCGTTCATTAAGTTCAACAAAGTTTGGTTCTCTTAGGCAATGTGGAGGGTTCTTCGTGCTTCAGGATCGTCGTACTGAGGGAATGTGACATGAGACAAATTCTTCTTGTAGAATGCTGAAGCAAATCTTTCAGCATTAGGGTCTTCCCAAAGATCAACAGCAAAGAAATACATGAACAAAAATTAGAAGCAACAAGAGTGTGCAACTTTATAAAAAGCAAAAAGTTGTACAAACTATTAAGTTGAACAAACATCCTAGGTTGCGCAAACAATTAAGTTGCGCAACATCCTGAGTTGCGTGACATTTTGAGTTGCGCAACATCCTAGGTTACGCCGACAATTAAGTTGCACAACATTCTGAGTTGTGCAACAACTTGAGTTGTGCCACATACTGTGTTGTGCGAAACTTAAGTTGCACAACATCTCATGTTGCGCCACACACTGAATTGTACCTCAACTTAGTTATGCAATATTTTTGATTGCGTAAAAAAACTAAGTTGTGCAACAGCATGCACAACACGGTTCGTAAGAACGAACAGTGTTCAAAAAAGCAACCACATCCTAAGAAGGGGTGGCGCAAAGTTTGTGATGCGCCACACTCTAAAAAGAGGGGCGCAAGTCAATTAGAGATGAAATCATCGTCCATAGGTCGAATTTGTTCGTCCTTAATCACCTTTCAGTGCCGGATTAGCTGTCTCTCGTCGAGAAGAGGGTGGCGCATACTGAGGCGCGTGAGTCGACGGAGCATGAGTCGATGGGGCGGCGATGTCCTTTCCTTTGTTGGCGACGGTCTTTCTGGGGCCATGTCGTCGAGAGAATAATCAGAGAAGAAGGTCGCAAGGATTCAAACAAGATTAGAAAGCAAATGTAAAGAGTTACAATGGGCTAATCAGGGGTTATTTATAGCCTAAAAAGACAGAATCCCAACAGTCACCTTAAGTTGCGCATAAAAAATCGTAACAACTTATGACAGACTGTGCGAGATAGGCGCAACTTGACTTAGTCATTGTCATGATTCAAAGTACTTCGAAGTTTTGTAAAATTTCAAAATTCGAAAACTTTAAAAGGAGTCTTGTAGAGCCTAAAAATCAAGTTGCGCCACGTTTTTACTACCCAACAATCAAGTCGCGCCACATAAATCAAGTTGTGCCACTATTTTGAAACTTAAAGATCAAACTGTGCCACTGATTAGGTTGTGCCTGACAACAGACTGCACCCAAATCACATTGCGCCCGAGCTTACGTGGCGTCTGACATTAATTGCCATCATTGCCTGACAGCACTGACAGCTGACAGCACGATAAACGAAAAAAATCTCTTCGAATCCCTCAAAGCGTGCCGCTCGAGAAGATTTGGTTGACAGCTGTCCTGCACATCCTGCAAGTTGCGCCTAGGCGCAATCTCAATAAATTCTCCTCATACATTCAAATGCTGCCACGTGCCTATGCACTGGGTTGCGCCTAGGCGCAACCCAATCAGGCGCAGTTTGACTTGTTGACTGAAGCTCGCGCAACCTGATAAAGTTGAGACAACTTACATTCTAATACAGGATGACGTGGCGAACATGCCACTAATCTCTCAAAACGTGTCCACTACTCTGTACATGTAAAACCCCTAAATTTCTTCTATTTTTTATTTATTATTAAATTTGGTACCGATTTAAAATTTTGTATTGTACGTCGCGTAGTCGTATTGTACGTCGCGCACGAAATTTTATTTTTCGTAATTGCTCGACGAGTGCGAATATGAGCGAGCGTACATATTTTTAGAAAAATATTTTTCATATTTTAATAGTTTTCAAAATAATATATGTAATATTTAATTTAGCTATCTAAATTTAATAAATTTATGATTTTATTTATGTAAAGCCTTTTATTTAGAATAAATAATATTCTTAGTGCATGCACATATTTCATAAATATTTTGCTAGTTTATTTTAAATAAAAATGTAATTTTTGAGATTTATTAATATTAATAATTTATTATTCAAAGATATTTAGAAATATTAATGTAATTTTCGAAATTATTATTGTTAATATTTTTGGAAAATATATTTCAAATTATTGTGAAGATTTAAATCTTGATTTAAATTTATGGATTTATTTAAATAGTTAAATATTTGAAGTTTGATTTATCCCATTTGATTTTGAGCTAAAAATTTAATTAGATTTAAATTGGATTTATATTTGGATTTGGGTTTAAATTGATTTAAATTAAATTACGAATATTCTAAATTGGGTTTGAACTAATCCTAATCCGTATCTTATTGGGAATTCCCACATCTTATAAATAGGCAGGTACTCCTCCAATATTTTCTCCACAATAATTTTTCCACAAATCTACGTGCATCGTGTCCATGTTCTCCCTCCCCGTCCAACTCTTATTCCATATTGTTACATATACATTTTGAGTTCTCCTCCGTGTCGACAATTCCGGCACGACAAACAATAAATTCCTAAATCCTATTCCTAATCTCTAGCCTAACCAAAATTTACTGCCACCGGCCAGCCTTCTGTCCCCTGTCCGTCGTCGCCATCGTCGCCGACGAGAAACCGCCATCGCCGACCAAACCACTCCCAACTCCACCAGCATCCACCGTGCCACCCCGGCACTGCCCCGACCCCCTGTTTCCGATCCTGCCAACCCAAAACACCACCACGCCGTACTCCTCCTCAATTCTGAACCCGTCACCACAACTTCGACCTCCAGCGATCACCGCCATCACCACTCTCTGCCCAAAACTGCCACCGCCAAAAACCCCTAACAACCACCATCGCCGCTACCAGAATAACCACCACCACCTCCACGAACTCCCAGCGGCCGCCCACACCCAGCGCCGTCCGTACAGCCCATCGCCTCCACATAGGAAAAAGAGAGGAAAATAAAACCGAACCCTAAACTCACCTCCGCCCGCCGGCCGGCGCCCTCCGCCGAAGTCGCGCCGCCGGTGCCCTAGCCGCGTCCTCCCGACGCCCAGCCTTCGCTCTCCCGATCTCTCTTCCTCTTTCCTCTGGCCCGCAGCGTCGACTCTCGCCGTCGCGCCACACTGGAGACTCCGTCGCCCAACGCGCCCCCTTCGCCCCCTGGACCGGCGAGCCTCGCCGCGCGCCAAGACCGACCATCTCTCCCTCGGCCACCCAAAAACCCCGTCTCCGCTGTCTCCGACCGACCTCCTCTGGCGTAGACCACCACGCCACCGCACGCCCCTTTCCCCGAGCCTGCCGACCTCCAGCCGCCGGCCGATCCCGCCCCGCTCTATCATGCCGCTCTCTCTCCCTCTCGCTTCATTCTCCCTCTCTCTCCCGTTCTTTCTTTCTTAAACTTTTTTTCACCTTTTAATCTTCTCTCTCCAATATGGGAGAAGAGAAACTGTGTATAAAAATTTTACATTTGTACTTCAGTTATGTTGCTTTGGAAGTATACGCAGATTGTTTTTTTTGTTTTTCTTTGTTACTTTTTATGATAGCTGATATTATTATTATTATTATTATTATTATTATTATTATTATTATTATTATTATTATTATTATTATTATTATTATTATTATTTCTGTTGTTGTTTTCTTAATTGGGTTTATTTTATTTTATTTATATTATGAAGATCCTTGTTATACAGTATGTAAGGGAGATTTGATAAATATTTTAATATATTATTATTATATTATTATTATTATTATATTATTGTTGTTGTACTATTGGTACCAATTATTATTCAAATTGCTTTATTAACTGAAATAAATAGTTTCTTTAAAAACTAATTTTGTAACCAAATATTACGGGCTATGATTATTACTGTGAAATTTTTATCTATTTAAAGGTAAAAAAATTTGACAAATTATAGTTTTACAAAATATGGGTTTTAGACTTAAATAAGTTTCTAAAATTACTTTGTTTCATTTAAATTATTTTTTTTAATTTATAAAAATATAGGCTCCATACTAAATTTCTATTTTAACAAATTTAGAGTTTTGCCTTAAAATGCTTTCCCCTATATATTTTCCAGTAATTATCTATAAGTTGTCATCAAATATTATAAAATAATATTTCTAAAATAGTATAAGTATTTGTTTTACGCAACTTCCTTCTATTATCGAACATTGTCCGTGTCCAAGCCCATCATTCATATTCTCTCTCCAATTCAAGCCTACCTTATGTCCACCCTAACTAATTCAACCATACTGGAACCAATGGAACTATCCGTGTCACCACCGGAGGTCTCCTTGCATAGTTGTTGCATCAAAGTCGCAGTTCGTGCCACAATGATCATCGCAGCACACCAGGCGCCCTATCAGGCAAGACACCTTGCCATTCGTTGTTTATTTATTTTAGCTCATATTTCATGCATTAGTATTATTTTCTTTATGCAAAAAAACTGTGATACATGGCTTAACCTGTTAGAACTTACTGTTCATTTATATTTCCTGCTGTGTATTATTTTCTTACAAATTAAACCTAGATTTAAGGGACCACCATGTGTGTTGCATTCATTGGCCTTGACACGTGGTAACACGAAGTTGTGTGTCGCATGTAGAACACGGAAGTTCATGATTGACTGGCCACCAGTACGTACAAGCCGTGCGATAGGAATAACGGCTAATAGAGGTTGCATGCTTAGTTTGAGTACTTAGCGGTTATAGAGGTTACTGTTGTGGATACAACAGAGTAGGCATTGGACGGGGAGGACAATTCCTTAGCGTATGGGCTTCGATGCACTTTTCCTTTTGAAACCCGTGAGCTCCGCCGGAGACGCGGGTCATCTTATCCAAGATTACTGACGGCCACTGGCGATTCTGCAGAACGTCATGCTCTTATTGATTCGGCCTCTAGTGCCCCAAGGGGGACCATGCCGATCCTATTCAGCCAGGGCCCATGCATAGGAAGGATTGTTCTTAACTACATTTCATATAGAACGGTTAGGCACCTTTATCCGTTAGGTACGAGTACTTTTGGTTTGGGTACTTGTATCTGACCGTGGCTTGGAACAATAACTTGTCGCGGATTAGTTCGTCACATCTTTTCCTTGTTTGGTTGTAGGTGTGACTTAGTACTTCGATGAGAAGGTATTGAACCTTGTTGGGGTCCGGATACCATATTGGATTCATAGCATGGAAAGATACGCTACCGTGAATTAGTTTACCATCTCCTGTCCTTGTTTGGTTGGGGGGATGGTAAGCTCGTTCAATAGGTGTGTATTGGACCATGATATAAATTCAATTGACTTATTTATTTGATCCATATTTATTCAGTTTATATGGCATGATATTATGTGTCTTGTTACGTCCCTCTGAAGACTTGGTTATCTCTCCAGGTGTGTGCTATTGTCTTTCGCAGGTGATCTAGCTCTAGCCGTGATCATTGCTATTTCTCGAGGATGATTGCACTTGGATCGTCTTCGCTTCGCTTGCCAAACTCTTCCTTTTTGTTATGCATTTCTTTTCATAGTTGGTAGTGGATTTGTCTCCGCCCAACTACATGTACCAATGACAATTCATAGCGATTATATGATATCTTTTATTCAGTTATTTTGTGTGGATGAGATTAGTTATGGTTCTACTGTATTTTACAGCTTATGTATTCATACAAGGGTTCCATATATTGGAGTATACTTCTTAAGAATATAGCTGGCATGTCTACGTTTCTAGTCCTACGTATTTTGGGACTGGGGTGTTACAGTACACGACTATGCGCATCTCAATCACATGATGTCACGCGTCTAAATACAGTTAGTACACAATTGTGTAACTGAATGGAAGTTGGCGCAACATAAGGTTGGCGCAACCCAAAGTGGCGCAGTTCAGCATTGCGCACATCAGAATAACTGTTAAAACAGTTATTTTCAGAACTCTATAAATAGAGTTTCCAATCATTATCAAGGCAACATAGAGATCAAGTACACTTGCAAAAGTGCGGCTGTATTCTCCAGAGCCTCTAGAATTCAAGTTCACATCGTCCAAGGGATAAAGTGATCGTCTTCTGATCAGATTCCTACAGTTGTACTTCTCCAGAATTCATTGTACTTTTATTGTACTCTTGTACTCTTTTTGTAAGTTTGTTATAAACTTTTGTTTTTGCAAACACCTTCCAGCCTCGAAGGCTTGCACAACGTCTTTCACGTATCGCAGCTGAGGCGTTACATACCGGACCCGAGCCATGTAGTTGATCATTAAAAATAGGAGATTGGACCTAGCCTTACTGTGTCAGAGCAACCAATGGAGATCATCGACCGCATGGAGAAGAGATTCCGACGTGCAGTAATCCCTCTTGTGAAGATAGCTTGGTGCCACCACTCTCTAAGCGAGGCAACCTGGGAGCGAGAGGACGAGATGAGAGAGAAGTATCCTCATCTTTTCTAGGTATGTTCTATCCCCTCTTTTATTAATTGTTGAAATTTCAAGGACGAAATTTTCTAAGGAGGGAAGGTTGTGAAGCCTATGCTTATTTTTATTTTTTTATTTTGTTTATTTTGTTTATTTTATTTATTAATTATTTTGTTAAGCCTTAAACCCAAGTCCTCAATCATTGTAGCCCAACCCGATAACTTAAACCCAATGGTTTTATACCCGACCCAAACCCATCTACCTTCCTAACCGTTCAACCCATGAACCCCACTCCCCTGGTCCCGCGTGTAACCCCCTCATCTTTCGGATCTAGAGAACTCACGAGAGATTAAACTCTCAGAATTCTCCTTCTTATCCAGAAGCTTTTTCCTCACCACCTTCTTCAAACCTCCATAACTTCCATTCTCCTCCATCATTTCCCAAACCACAACCACCACCACCACCGAACTCCCCTCGCCGTCCTCTCCGTTTCTAGATTGCTCTCGCCCCATTACCGTCGCGTCCCGTCGGACCCCGTCGCCGGTGACCCCCGTCCAGCGTCCCCACCGATCCGTGTATCATGCCCCGCTCCTGCAGGAGCGATCGTCCTTGCTAAGGCGTGATTCCGCATGGGCCTAGGTTGCGCTCGTGCAAGGCTAAGTCCAGAAACGGCCGATTTGAGCTAGGCCATAGAGTCGCACAGAGTGTCTCCATTTGCAGCGGAAAGTAAATGAACACAAATTGAAAGCGAATTCAACTCTTTATTGACATTCAAGAAGTTTACAAGCGGCGCTAGGCCGATATTACAAATCGCTCAAGCTCTCTCTCTCTGAAACATAAAAGGCGTGCCAAGTGGCTTACAACATGGAATGATTCATGGCGATGTTCCGATACATTATGTCCTGTATATGGTGCTCCAGCACCTTGCAACGCTCCAAGGCTCCAGAGATAGCTCCGCGCCTTAGCACATTCGAGGGAAGCTCCGCATCCGATGACGTCTCCTGCATCCTGCAAGCAGACTGTGGGGTTATCAGTATATTGTTATACACTGGTGGGGAGGCTAGCTCGCCCACAATGATACCATTACCAAACACGTTATATTTACTTTTATGCACCGTCTATCATTCATTATTTTTCTAATCTTGCCTTAGGATCATTTACATGGCATATTTCATTGTGGCCGGTGACCCCCGCCCAGCGTCCCCACCGATCCGTGTGTCATGTCCCGCTCCCACAGGAGCGATCGTCCTCGCTAAGGCGTGATGCCGTACGGGCCTAGGTTGCGCTCGTGCAAGGCTATGTCCAGAAATGGCCGATTTGAGCTAGGCCACAGAGTCGCACAGAGTGTCTCCATTTGCAGCGGAAAGTAAATGAACACAAATTGAAAGCGAATTCAACTCTTTATTGACATTCAAGAAGTTTACAAGCGGCACTAGGCTGATAATACAAATCGCTCAAGCTCTCTCTCTCTCTGAAACATAAAAGGCGTGCCAAGTGGCTTACAACATAGAATGATTCATGACGATGTTCCGATACATTATGTCCTGTATATGGTGCTCCAGCACCTTGTAACGCTCCAAGGCTCCAGAGATAGCTTCGCGCCTTAGCACGTTCGAGGGAAGCTCTGCATCCGATGACGTCTCCTGCATCCTGCAAGCAGACTGTGGGGTTATCAGTACATTGTTATGCACTGGTGGGGAGGCTAGCTCGCCCACAATGATATCATTACCAAACACGTTATATTTACTTTTATGCACCGTCTATCATTCATTATCTTTCTAATCTTGCCTTAGGATCATTTATATGGCATATTTCATAGCCTATCTCGTGTTGCCGAATACAAGTGTCGCATGGAATTACATGTACAACTTACCCATACTTACCGTCCGGCCTTCCCTGTCCAAAGTAAACCAAGTTAGTCAACAATTCATAGAAAATAACTTAACGTGATTCATGTGAACTTTCAATGTCAAGGGCGTGTCCCTGCCTCGGGTCCTAGCGCGTCGTAGGCGTGTTTTCTAACTCCTTTGCCGAAGTACTCTCGATTATTTAGTGTGTCATATTCAAGCCTGTTCAGAAGGTACTTCATTTAGTTAACTTAGACTACTTTGATTTCAATGCAAGGACTTGTACGTGGATTGCCACCAGCAAAGCCCACTTAATCTATATGCATCGGTCGCTGGCATCACAAGCCAATTTGGACATGTCTTCCCCCTTGGTAATTTCTCACCTATCATGGCGTGTGGCTTGGTACACCCTGATAGTCTTTTGAAATACCTGGCCTTACGTCCCCTGGTGGCCAAGCCCGCACTCAGGCCTGTACGTAAGCCAAATTTTGATTTCCGTCCGGACCGGCACGTCCTTCACACTTTGACCGTGCCGCCGGAAATCCCTTATATCTCCCACCTCCCGTATACTAGTGGATTGTCCATGACCATTTCGTTTTCTTTTGGTTTGTTATTTTAACTTAACGGCTATCTCCGAGCCGTAGGCTAACCCTTAGCCTTAATGGGTTATCGACCAGGTTGGCGTCCGTGCAGCGCGGGTAGCGAGTCCCGTTGCACGTGCCCGTCACACCTGTCGCTAACCATCCTTTCCTTCTTATCTTTCATTCATTCTTTCTTTTCTTTATTTCATATTGTCTGTTCGTTCATTGATTCATTCACATATTCAATCTTTCATTCGTTGGTTCATTCATTCACACATTATGCAACTCCCCGTGCGGGAGTCACCTTGGCGACCCATCGGTCCCATAATCTTTTATTGTTGCTATACTCTATTCGGAACGACTATATTGATAGTCTTCAGTTTCATTGTTGTAAACCATTCATTGTTTTATTGTTGAATGCATAAGGGACTTGTACGTAAGCTTGTGCCTTAGCATGAGCGTGGAGCGCGGTGCGAGAGTTCTTACATTTTTCCATGTTCTTTTCCATATTCTATACAAGCATACAAGATGAGATTATTCCCTTAGCTAGGTGTGTTGAGTCATTTATTAGCATGCGCGGTGTTATCGCCTAGCAATTCTAGCATTAGTGTCTGTATTGTTATGTGTCTAGGCTAAGCAAAGACGGGTTCATCGGAGCCACCCACCTTAGCGATGTTCGCATCGGCGGAGCGATACTCCGAGCGCGCCTTTGAAAGTCTGTCTGGATTCATCTTTGACGGACTAATATAAGCCTTGCATCGATTCTTCCTCAGGTCGACGTAACTCTTCGGGTCGACGGCTCATTTGAGTCGTTGCACTTGCCGTTTAAATCGCCGTTCCGCTAGGGCGGAGCGGGTCATTACACCGTGCGCCCCCATCCGGCATTTTCCCGCCCGCTCGGCCCGACCAGCGTGCGCCTTCCCGACCGTCGCGCCGGGCCAGCCCCCGACAGCGCCTCCCAGGGGTCGACCCAGCACATCCCGCCGGTCGCCAACCCCGGCGCCTCCCGTGCGCCCTCCGCCCGGCGTTCGCCGTCTCCCGCGTGCGTGCCTTGTCGTCGCGTATTCGTCGTGTGCGTGCACGTACCCGTGCTCGTCGTTTCCACTGTTGTTCCGAGTCCGAGGCCTCCCCTCGGTACTCCTTCGTGCAAGCCTTGGGTAAACCTTTTCCTTTTCCTTCTGTCATTCTTCACAGAACCCATATTTCACTTTCTGGCCTTAGAGACTATTCTGTAGATTAATATTAGTTTCTGTAGATTGTTATTTAGTTTCTGTGTATTATTAATAGCAATGTTGGTAATAAATTCATTTTAGGAAACTTTGTTTAGGTTGCTGGTTGCATAAACTTTAACTAATTTAAAATGTGGATTTATGAATTAGATTATTTTTGTGTTTATAAATTTGGTTGTTTGTATATCTAAAAACCTAAAAATCATTTAGTAGATTATTTACAAAAGCCTTTATTTTATTTAGGCATTAATTAATAAATAGTGGATTAGAATTATTATTCTTTAAGTAAAAATTTTGTTAGAAAAATATATAATAAAATTAATTTCAAATAGATAATGATATATATATTATAAATTCTCTTTTAAATGTTTTTAAATCAAAAGATTTTCGGTAAATAGATTAATAAAGAAATCTAATTAATTTCTATAAAACGAATTATGTGTTAAAATAATTATTTTTGTAAATGATATTTAGTAATAAAATCCGAAATCTTTTATAGTAACTTAAAACCATTATTTTGGTAAGAAAATGTATTTTTATGCATTAATTGCTATTTTAATAATTAAAGGTGATTTTCTATGTTATTTACGGAAATGATTAAAAGATATAATTTTAAGGAAAACTATTTTTGTTAAATAATTAATCTCGATAAATAAATTCTACTTTCAAATATTTTTAGATAAATCTATTTTCCTACAAAATTACTAATTTCAAAGAAATATATTTTTTTAAAATAATTGTCCTTAATAATTATTTATTTACGACAAAACCTATATTTACTTAAACGGTTATATACTAATTTTAGTTTAGTAACAAAACCTACTTTATGTACAAATGGTTTCCAATTAGGATCACCAACCTGTAGGCTTGGCCTAGTTTTGTACCTTAGATTTAGGGTGTAATTCTGGTTACTAAAACTGACGTTATGATCTTGTAGGTTTGGATCTGTAAACCCTAGCAGTTACTTTCTGGTTGCTGCCAAGTCAAGAATAATCTGAGGTAAGTTTCATATCTATTCCATGTCTACGTTTTATTTTGATAATTAAATGTATGCATCAGTTAGTTACATGTAGTATAGTTACACTGATTCACTGTGGATCCCTCTCGGACTCCACACAGGTTGATGGATTGCTGGATGACTATCTTGACATGTTAGTTATTGATTATTGACTCATTGACTCATTGACTTGGGGATTGCTTGGGGGAGTAGTATAATGTCTGTGACCAAAGCCAAATCTTACTCCTTTCTTGTCTCACGCTAACCCCTACCACACAGGGGGTTGAGCCGTAACGTATACTATTCGTTTTGGCCAAAACGTTAGTATACATATTGCCAGTCGGTCACAGGCCCTGTTAAATACTCAAACACTAGTTTAGCATTTTATCATTCTGGACATTGACATCGTCTTGCTTGTTGGTATTCTTACTGTTAAATACAAAAAAAAAATTGTTTCTTTAACTGTCTCGCACTTTACATTTATTATTAATTTAGAATTGCTAGATGTGGATGAAATATGTTCTTGCTCCCTCCTGACTGGAGACCCAACATTTTTAGGTGATTACGACGAAGCGGAGCTGCCTTACTGCACTTTTTTAGAGACAGACTTGCTTCCCCCAGAGGCTGAACCAGGAACCTCTGAACCCTAAAATGTTGGCTTAGCACTTTCCTTTACTTTCCTTTTCAGAATCTATTGTAATATAATGAATATTGTTGTTGTTTGTTTTATTTTTAGACTTTTTCCAGTCGAATAAAATGTTTTATTTCCATTAGATGTTTCTGCATGTTGTGTTTCACTGCTTGATACAGCTTACTGCTGCCGTCTCACAACGGTGCAGGCTGGACATGATCCGACTAGATCCACTATATTGGGATCGGATCGTGACAACTTATAACCATGTTATGAAAAAAAAGTCCACTCTGATGGAGAAGGGAGAGGGCTTAAATACTAAAACACTGAGTTACTGATGGCCAAAGTGAATTTCAAATGAATTTCTTCATAAGAGAGAACAGAATCCAAGGATGAGACTATTATTTATGGTCAATCTACCTCCATGGTTAATGTGCTTACCTCTAGCGAGGCCGTCCTTGTTCCTAGCAATCCATACGCCTTAACAGAAGAGAGAAACCGTGAATCAATTTGCAATGAGAAAGTTCTCCATGCTCCACCAGCTCCTATCGGAACCAATGAAGATGCTAATTCTCAGGGTCAGAAAGGAGTCCATGGTGCCAAGGGAAATTGATCGTCATGCTAAACCAAGATCCAGCAGGCATGGCAATGATGCGAAATGAATTCCTGGAAGTGAGTCCTCAACAATTACTGCTGTGAGTGGTAAGGGAGGACATGATATCCGTGTTCTCGACTCTGCTGCTACTTTGGAGGCTCATGAGAATCATGGAGTGCCTCATGTACCAGCATCTAGTGATGGATCTTACTCAGCATTCTCTTTGGATACAATTGATCGTAAAGTCCAGGTTTGCAACATTATCGTTAATTTTTTTTGCATTTAGGCCTGCATTTTTTGCTTCAAACTGAAATCTTTTTTTTCATATAAACTTGATACCTGATCTTAGAGGTTTGGAAGGTAGATACTATTTGAAACTTGGAAAAGAGAATTACTTGTAAGTGTTTCCTTTAAGATCGATACTTATGAAAGAAATGAAGGTTTAAGATGGCATGAAGTTTGTTTCATTTTTTCACATATTTCATATGTTACAATTTTAATGCAATCATGTGCTTTATTACTTTATTCATTGTAATTCCAAAATGTGATGCCATGTTTCTACCAAAGTATCTGTTGTCTAGCAATAGCTAAAGTATTTTTTTTTCCTTATATGAGGACTATGTTGCACGGACATGGCAAAATGATGTCCGTATCCGTATTGTGTCCGTGTTTGTATCCATAGCCATATTCATACAACATAGTTAACTACCTCTTTACCTATTTTAAAATGCTCCTATGCTGCATCCATATTGTGTCCGTGCCCGTATCCTTATTCGTGCAACATAGTCCGAGGATCTTTACCCATTTTGAAAGGAAAAAGGCTTTACTCATATTCTAGCGGCAAATATGTTGATTATACACGCATAAACTTGTTATAATTTAATTCTAGTTGGCAAATGGAAATTTCCTACTTTTTCTTTAGTGTTAAAAATTTGTGAGTTTACATGTGGGAAATGCAAAACCGATTTGCCACAAAAAACTTGTCATCGTGAAAATTTATTTATTTATTACTGTCTACTGAATTATTAGAGTTTGTTTACTTGAGGATCTTTTTATCAGAAAAAGCTTTGTGGATGAAAATAGTAATTTCATGGTTGCCATGGTTGCTTTTATTCTCTGGTTTTTTTGGAAACTGTCACCATTATGTGCTCCCCGTATCTTTTAGGCTGTTCTTCCTTACTTAGGAATATGTATTGATTATGTTTTTGACTTGATGCTTACAAAGATAAAAGAGATAGCAAGGCAGCGTGCGAGACAGCTGCAGGAGGAAGAGGAACGAATAAGGGGAAAAAAAGCAAAAGCTTTGGCAAAGTTGGAAGAGTTGAAGAAAAGAACGTTAGCAGAAAGTTCAAACCAGAAGTTTAGTCATTCTCCAGTATCCACCACCAACCAATGATGCATGTTCTGTACAATAAACAGGGTCCTGGAGCTGGTGCGGTTCCAAAAGCCGATATAACTTTCCTTGAAGCTTCCAGTGGTACCTTAGCATGTGAGTCGGAAGCAGTGATACACACAGATGACAATGGAATTAGAAACACGGGAGTTTTGACTAACAATAAGATTCTGTTCACCACAAGAAGAAAAACAATAGGAGTGCATAGGGCTACAAATGAGCCAATAAGTTCGCAAGCTGTTCGAAGCTCGGCTCGATAAAAGCTCGTTTGAGCTCGGTTCATTTAGTAAACAAGTTGAGCTCAAGCTTCATTTTTGAGCTCGTTTAATAAATGAGCCAAGCTCAAGCTTAGAAATACTCGGCTCGTTTGAGCTCGCGAGCTAGCTCGTTTATGAGCTTGCAAGCTGGCTTGTTTAGAATCTCGTTTAGGAGCTTGTTTAGACGCTCGTTTGTTCTTTGTTAAATTTTAATTTTATATATGTTTGTATATAGTTGTGGGCATTGTATATTTATATGTCCTTAATAACTGACATTAAGGAACTTTTTTAATTAAATTTTTGTAAATAAATTGTTAATATTATATGTACTTGTATTCAAATATAACTAGCTTGAAATCGAGCTTGTTAATTAAGCTTGAAATCAAGCTTAATGAGCTTGAAAGAGCGAGCTTGAAATCAAATTTAACGAGCTTGATTTTGAGCTAGTTGAGCTTGTTTATCAAGCTTGAATTAAGCTTGCTTATCAAGCCAAGCTCAAAAATCAAGCCATGCTCAAGCTTAATATAAACAAGCTCAAGTCAAGCTCAAGCTCTAAAATTAAAAAAAAACTTATCAAGCTTAAGCTCGAGCTCGAGCTCGAGCTCGAGCTCGATTAATCCTAGTCAAGCCAAGCTCAAGCTTACAAAAGCTTGGCTCGGCTTGGCTCGTTTGCAGTCCTAGGAGTGCAAAAAGTAATCGGAACAAGCTGGATGAGGCTCTACCAAACTATACCTATTCTTCAGCAGATACTGAGGGGATCTCCCATGAGCTTCACCCTGGAAGTAGAAAAAACAAATCCTCTTTGTCAGCAGCAGCAGCAGCAGCAGCTGTATCTGCTCATTTTGACAGTTTGACTGAAACAGTAGTAAGCCTCACCTGTACAAAGTTCCAGGGAAGTGTTGGGTATTCCTTTGGACCAAGAGTCGACCATAGCAACTGAAGAATCACAAACTAGGATAAGTAACCAGTGGAAGCCTCATGCTCATAGAAAGTTGGCGAAAAGCCAACAGGCTAATAAGCTAGTTTCCAAGTATCTCGGTGGAACTGAGGCTGTCATCTGGGCACCTGTCAAGCCACCAAACAAGAATGAACCATCTGTAGAAGTTAGCAAGAACAGTATGATTGAAGCTACCAGTCCGTCTGGAAAGAGTCGACATGACATGCAAAGTGTAACGAAAAGAAAGCGGGATGAAATGGAGAGGTACGTCCCAAAGCCCTATTAGCCAAAGAACTCTCCCAGCAGGTTAGCTCGGTGCTCGCAACAAGATTCTCCCGCCTGCACACAGGGAAGATCAGGTGATATGTCTGAGAAACCTGATTCTGTTACGCCAACTGTTGAATGTGCCAGACCCGATGGAATAACAATCGGGAAAGCTAGGATTGCTTCTGATAGCAAGGACGGGGGAGAACATCAAGCGTAGCAAGCATGGGAAAATATATGCATCATGGCGTCAACGGAGCTCTGATGAATCTGCATCAATAGAAGGTTCCTTCTCTCTTGAGCCTGCAAAATCTGTTCAAAAGTCCTGTGATCTCCAACCATCTATGGTTGATACCGCACTTAAAGGAGAGTTGAAACGAACAAACAATGGTTGCAATGATATTAGTGACAGTCTGCCACCTAGTGCCTCTGTTGTCTATCCTACCTATAATACAGGTGCATACGGGGGGATAACTGATAGAAGTGAAATTCAACCTCAGAATGATTCTCATGATGGCGAAGTCATGAAAAAATGAAAGCAAGACGGCCATTGGCGATAATACAAGACCTCATTGGCAGCCTAAATCTCGGACCCAAAAAATATCATGTCCGGCAAGGAAATTGGGTTAGTGGAGGATTGCAAAGGCTTTCTGCACAACAAACAGGAAACGATGCTGTTCCGAATGAGCACAATAATGGCCTGAAACCTAGGACTGATGCAGCGGAAGCAAGAGTTGCACGTCATCAAGAGGCTAAAAGAGAAAGGAAGGTTGTCGCAGATACATGTAATCCGTGTTATTGCCGGGTACAATTTTTCGATGAAAAATTTGAGAATATGAAACGATTGTAAAGACAATGTTTCAAATCAACACTTCAAGGAATGTGATCCTGAATTAGGAGAATCTAAAAAGATTTCGTAATCAACAGCAATCGATCGTAGTACTTCTAAAAAGAAGATACAATCAGAATTACTGGCAGCAATGAAGAAGGTGACTGACGAAAGATGGAAGATCTCCTGCTGGGGTGAATAATCACCGTTGCTCAAAGCTTTATTCGCCCTACACGAACAGCTTCCAGGAACCAGCAAGTTCGTCGGAAAACTTGGAACACTCCTACTCTTCCAGGATCCAGCAAGCTTTATTCGTCCTACGAGCGCAACTAAAGCGCACTATGCGTCTAGCGACGATGCTGACGTGCTAAGTGCAAAGTGTGCCAACAAAACGCCACATTACGCTTCATGATCCCATGAGCCCGAGTCCGAGTCCCTAAACCCCTAAGGGGCTTAGCTCCCATGGAAATAAATTTTCCAAGAACAAAAAGCATGAATGCTTTCAATTGTTGATTTAGCCTTTTTTCCATTAGAAAAATAATCCTACATGGCACACCCATGTGCACATCCACACCACGTATGCATCTCTAAACTAGCAAAGCTAATATATAGAGATACAAGTCTTTTGGTCTAGCCGATGTGGGACTAAAAATCTCTTTGAAAAAGACCAAAATCCAACAATCCCCCACATATCTCTATATATGAGTATAAGTGTTCCCCACAGTAACTTTCCATCATGCATTTAGGAGAGATGTCGCTGACGACTTGAATCTTCCCGCATGGTTCAAACAACAGACTATAATACAAGAATGGACTAAGCCTTGAATTCTGCATCATAGCTGAAATTCTTCTCACTCACATAATGTAGTTACATGTATTTCTGACTACACATTAAAGGCTCTGTGCCAGCCTGATTTCAGTGTATAATTTTGGGCGTCTACAAGTTTACCCTCAAGAGATGGCCTGATATCTCTTTGTCCATACACTATAGGTGAGTTCATTATAAAGAGACATGGCATGAAGCGCTTTGCGCTTTCCTTGCGGTGGTACGCCGCTATGACATGGCTTAAAACTGAGGCCTTATCCCGTACCGGGAACCTCATCGTAGTGTCATACTACTGTAGCATGAGGCAACCGCCTCTTTGTAGTGCCAAACTACCCAACATGAAGCCTTAGGCTCCTTTGCGGTGTTACGCCGCAACGATATGGCTTGCAAGGACGAGGCTTTATCCCTAACCGGGTACCTCATCGTGGTGTCGTGCCAGTGTATCATGAGGAACTCCTCCTCTTTTTAATGCTGACAACACCCCTCTTTATTTTAACATACAACATTAGGCTAACTGCATATTTGCGGTGCTACGCCGCTGTGACTTGGCCAGCAAAGCCGAGGCTTTATCCTATTCCTGGGCAGCACCCCACATATAGGAACCTCATTGTGGAGTCACCCCACTATAGCATGGAGTTTCACTCCTTGTAGTGCTGCTCTACCGTGCTTCCTGTAAAGCACACCAGGCATTCACTCTGCCTGAGAACTCATTAAGACAATTAAGCCAACCTTCCCACAGGAATCTTTTTTCGCAGAAAACAACAGTGGACAACATTGGTTATAGGTCCGTAACCTCTCCATCTCCAATAGAACATGTACCCACCGTTCCTGATATTCTTCCGATTAGTGGTCCTCCCTTGAACCAAAAGCTAGATGCCTAGTAGATTTCTCTTTGAACTATTAGCATAAAACTTTATGGTAGGAATACAATAATACAATATCAGAATGCCTTCAAGCCCATTTTACATGCTGAGTGATCGACCAGCTAGCGCTTGAGGTCCTTGGTGAACGGATCCGTCAGGTTTTTCTGACTCTGAACATCAATCACTGCAATAACACCTCTCTTGATAAGATCGTGTACTGCCCTGTGCTTCAACCGCACAGTCCTCTTCTTCCCGTTGAAGAGGTCATTTGATGCCACCGCCGTAGTCGTCTGGTTGTCGCAGTATATCGGTATTGTCGGTATTTGTGCCCCACCTACTGGAAGATCATACATGAGCTCTCGAAGCCATTCTGCTTCCTTGGCTGCAGTATCAAGTGCAAAGAACTCAGATTCCATGGATGACCGTAAGAGCATAGTCTGCTTCTTCGACTTATACGATATAGCAGCTCCACCCATTGTGAAAATGAATTCACCTGTGGACCTCTCGCTCTCCACCTCTGAGCACCAGCTGGCATCACTGAAGCCTCCACTACCGGCGGATCTCCGTTGTAGTACAGTGCATATGTCTGAGTCTTCTTGAGATATCTCATAACCCGGTTCACAGCTTTCCAGTGTTCAACACCTGGGTTGCTCGTGAAACGACTCAGCATTCCCACAGCGAAAGCTATGTCAGGCCTTGTGGCAGTAGTAGCATACATCAAACTCCCGATTATGCTTGCATACTCCAGCTGCCTGACGCTTTCTCCTGAATTAGGCTTCAGCTTCAGATCACACATGTACGACGTATCGATCCTTGGAAGATCCCGATACCCATAACGAGTGATCATTTTCTCAATATAATGAGACTGTGACAACGCTAGTCCAGTGTCTGTCCGGATGATCTTGATCCCTAAGATCACATCAGCTTCCCCCAAGTCCTTCATACTGAACTTGCTCGAGATGAATTTCTTTGTCTCCGTGACACAGCGCATATCCGTACCTAGGATAAACATGTCGTCCACGTATAGACAAACGATCACACCTCTTCCATCAGCAAACTTCGTGTAAACACACTTGTCCGTCTCGCTGACCATGTAGTCATTTGACCTTATAACTTTGTCAAATTTCTCGTGCCACATCTTGGGAGCCTGTTTAAGACCGTACAAAGATTTTACCAACTTGCAGACTTTGTCTTCAAGACCCTTGACGACAAATCCCTCTGGCTGTTGTATATAATTCTCTTCGGTCAGCTCGCCATTTAGGAAAGCCGTTTTCACATCCATCTGATGTATCACCATCTTATGTATCGCTGCGAGAGCAATCAATATTCTGATGGTAGTCATCCGGGCTACTGGAGCATACGTGTCAAAGTAGTCAATCCCCTGCTTCTGAGAAAATCCCTTGGCTACCAACCTAGCCTTGAACTTGTCAATAGTTCCGTCTGCTTTCATCTTCTTCTTGAAGATCCATTTGCATCCGATGAGTTTCGCTCCTTCAGAAAGATCAACCAACACCCAAATGTTATTTGAGGTGACGGAATCAATTTCATTGTCAATCACCTCATTCCAGAAAACCATGTCTCTGGTCTTCATCGCCTCATCATAGGTAAGCGGATCAGCTTTCACATGATAGGTGACAAAGTCACTTACGGAGTCTTTCGGCCTCCTCACTCGCTTCGTTGACGGCTCAGCGAGATCTGGTTCAACCGTTGTTTCAACAACATCTTCTTGGACCACATCTTCATTGAAGACCTGTGCACCCTCATTATTCTCCGGAACATCTGCAAGAACAATATTCTTATGCCTTGTAAATTGGTCTTCAAAATATTCTGCGTCGCGAGATTCAATAAAATGATTTGACTCAATATCAAGAAATCTCCGATTATCACTCTTTTCGGCATACCCCAAGAAGATCGTCTTAGTAGTCCTTGTCCCAAGCTTCTGAATCTTCAGATCTGGAAGCTTGACATATGCCAGACACCCCCACACTCGAATGACATTCAAGTTAGGTCTGACTTTGAACCATAGTTCATGAGGAGTAATGTCAGAAGTTGCATGAGGCACCCATTCAGAATAAAAGTGGCCGTCAGTGCAGCTTCTCCCCAGTAGCACTTAGGAAGTCCAGCAGTCAACAACATTGAGTTAATCATTTCTGTTAACGTTCTGTTCTTCCTCTCTGCTACTTCGTTTGATTGAGGAGAGTACGGAGCCGTAGTCTCATTGACAATTCCATGATCTTTGCAGAATGATGCAAATTCATGAGACCTGTACTCCCCACCTCGATCACTTCTTATTCTTTGAGTTGTTGTCCAGTCTGCCGCTCAGCGTCGGCTCTGAACTCCTTGAACTTTTCGAATGCTTCGTCTTTAGCCTTCAGCAAGTAGACGAACGCATACTTTGAGAAGTCATCGATGAAGGTTATGAAATACTTCATCACGGCCTTTGTAGAGAACTGTTTGAAGTCACAGATATCGGAGTGTACCAACTCCAGAAGATCTGTACTTCGATTAACCCGAGGAAAGGGTTTCCTTCTGATCTTTGTTTGAGCACAAACTTCATATTTCTCTACCTTACCCCCACATTTGGAGATAAGTCCTAGACTAGACATTCTGTTTATTCGTTTATAATGAACATGTCCTAGCCTATTATGCCACAACTCAAGAGTATATGCAGAAGGAGTGATTTCATTAATCACATTAATTACATTGGACTGATTTACAAGCTGAATTTCGAACATTCCTTAGGTATAAAAAGCTTTTCTGAAATATGTCACTACTAAAATATGCTAAAATAGCGACGTATATTAGCGACGGCGGAAATATCGTCGCTGATAATTACCTATAGCGACGTCGTGTGCTACACATCGCTGTCCGTCGCTGTGTAGCGACGTTCAGCGACGTAGTATAAGTTACGTCGCTGATGGGCAACATTTTGCGACGGACGTCCATTGTACGTCGCTGTATTACGACGTTTAGCGACGTATAATTTATGCGTCGCTGTTGTATTTCATATAGGGTTCCTAGCCCGGTCGAAATCACAAAATTTTTGCCCAAAATTTTTCTTCCCGCTCTCCCCTCTCCCCCTGGCGAACCCTCCCCTCCGGCGACCCCTCCCTCCGGCGACACCCTCCCTCTTCTCCCTCCGACGACCCCGTTCGCCCGTTGACCACTCCGTCCGGCGACCAGCCTCCCTCCTCCGACGAAGGAGCCTTCCTCGCCGCCTTCCTCCTCCGACGAAGCCACCCTCCTCGCCGTCTCCATCCTTCGACGAAGCCACCCTCCTCAGGTAAACCCTAACCCTAGCCCTAGCTATCTAGACACAGACACGGACACGAGAACCCTAACCCTAGCTGTCGAGGGGGGAGAGAGGGGAGGGGGTGGGTGCAGGGGGTGGAGGGGTCTTACTGTCGAGGGGTGGAGGGAGGGGTGGGGGTACCCGGGGGCAGGGGAGGGTTGGGGTGGGTGCAGGGGTAGGGGAGGGGGCAGGGGAGGGGGGAGGGGGGCAGAGGAGGGTTGGGGTGGGTGCAGGGGTAGGGGGAGAGGGGCAGGGGAGGGTTGGGGTGGGTGCAGGGATAGGGGGAGGGGGACAGGGGAGGGTGCAGGGGTGGGTGCAGGGGTATGGGGAGGGGGACAGGGGAGGGGGGGCAGGGGAGGGTTGGGGTGGGTGCAGGGGTAGGGGGAGGAGGGCAGGGGAGGGGGGCAGGGGAGGGTTGGGGGGGCAGGGGTAGGGGGAGGGGCGCAGGAGAGGGTTGGGGTGGGTGCAGGGGTAGGGGGAGGGGGGCAGGGGATGGTGCAGGAATCGGTATCGGACTATATGTATACAATGTATATACATGTATATATACTCACACACTTACATACACACACAAATACATATATACTCACACACTTACATACACACACAAATACATATGTGTACATGTATATATATACTCACACACTTACATACACACACAAATACATATATAAATATATATGTATACAATGTATATACACCAAGGTTCACAATATCGGTATCGGAATCGGTATCGGACTATTCCTATGAGTATTGGTATCGGCGATATCGGTAGTATCGGCGGTATCGTATCGGAGTATCAGACTTTGGTATCGGAAAACAAATAATTATTAATAAATTATTTATATTTATAAACATATATTTTATACATTTAGGCATAATTTTAAGTATTTCAGCGTTATTTCTTAGTAGTTTTGAAATTATATGAAATTGTAGTCACCCTTACCGATTGGTTTTGCCGAATTGACCGGAACAAAGACCGCCAATGTCGGTATCGATCAATATTTGGTATCGGTCGGTATCGAATCGGACTTGCCAAACCGTATCGGTATCGGCCGTATCGGATCGGTATCGGCCGATACTTTAAACCATGATATACACACAAATACACATATATATACAATCAAAAATCCATTTGAAATTCATTTTAAGAATCTGAAATGTTGACGATATATACCCAAGGTTCACAATATCGGTATCGGAATCGGTATCGGACTATTCCTATGAGTATTGGTATCGGCGATATCGGTAGTATCGGCGGTATCGTATCGGAGTATCGGACTTTGGTATCGGAAAACAAATAATTATTAATAAATTATTTACATTTAAAAACATATATTTTATACATTTAGGCATAATTTTAAGTATTTCAGCATTATTTCTTAGTAGTTTTGAAATTATATGAAATAGTAGTCACCCTTACCGATTGGTTTTGCCGAATTGATCGGAACAAAGACCCCCAATGTCGGTATCGGTCAATATTTGGTATCGGTCTGTATCGGATCGGAACATGCCAAACCGTATCGGTATCGACCGTAGGTTGACTAAGGTTGACTATTTTGACTGAAAGTCAAAGTAGAGTCAACAACTGACCTAGATTGGATTAAGAGTTGACAAAGTCAACTGTAGGTCAACCCTTGACCTAGTTTGACCTTGTTTGACTTTGTTTGACTTAGATTGACCTCGGTTGACTTTGTTTGACTTAGTACAACTTAGTTTGACCTAGATTGCATATTATTATTATTAGTAACTGTCCGCTACTAATGTGTGTCCCATAATAAGACATAATATACGAATTTGTGCCTGTTGGATAATGTGTGTCCATCTTTGCAGAATTATTTCCAAATGGATATGAATTACTACTTGCGGAATCGTTCATGGATGTACAATCGTCGTCCTGATGATATGTGTGGTGTGCGGGATGAATACATAGCGGGAGTAGAGCAGTTCCTGCAGTTTGCTAAGGCGTTCCCTCAGTACATGGACGGCACCAAAATTAAGTGTCCGTGTGTAAAATGTCATAACGTGAAATATTATCCAGAAGTGGAAGTGACATATCATTTGTACTCGAAGGGTTTCACGCCTAATTACTATCAGTGGACCGCACACGGAGAACTTGTGTCTTTAGCATCAGAGCCGGAGCCTTACATTGAGCCGTATATACATACGGGACCTAATTTTGTTTCAGATAATCATGCATACGACGACGGGTGCGTGAACATGGTTTTCGATGCTGCGGGGCCTAATTTCGTTCATGATGCACCTGAGGAGGCACCGAACGCCGATGTTGCACAGTTCATGGAGTTGCTGGAGAATGCAAGGACTCCATTGTATCCTGGTTGTGAGGATCATTCACCGTTGGAGGTGGTTACAAGACTGTTGAGCATTAAGTCAGATTTTAACATGTTGCAAGAATGCTACAACCGAGTGTTGGAGTTGATTATAGAGATCTTGCCGGCGGGTGCTAAGTTGCCTAAAGACTTTTATCGGTCTAAGAGGATGGTGAGATCGCTCTGGAAGGGATACGAGAAAATCGATTCCTGTCGCAATTGGTGCATGCTGTACTACAAAGACGACAAGGACGCAGATGTGTGCAGATTTTGTGGTGCTGATCGCTATAAGACAACTAGTACAGGAAGGTCTACCGGTGCAAGAAGACCGACCGATTCAATGCACTACTTGTCTTTAACGCCGCGGTTGCAAAGATTATTTATGGTGAAAGAGACGGCCGAAAATATGAGTTGGCACATGCGAGAACAGATTGAAGGAGTGTTGGATCACCCATCCGATGGAGAAGCGTGGAAGCACTTTGATCGAGTGTATCCTAATTTTGCTTCAGATCCGCGTAATGTCAGGTTGGGACTATCTTCTGACGGTCTCCTTTTGGTCTTTCGGGATCCCAGTATTCGTGCTGGCCTGTGATTGTCACTCCGTATAACCTACCGCCTTGGATGTGCATGAAGACTCAGTACATATTTCTAACCGTTATAATTCCTGGTCCGAACAATCCCAAGAGGAATATTGACGTGTACTTACAACCTTTGATAGATGAGTTGAATCAGTTATGGAAAGTAGGCGCTAACACGTACGATGTTTCCAGGAAGCAGAATTTTCAGATGAAGGCAACCCTTATGTGGACCATCAACGACTTTCCAGTCTATGAAATGTTATCTGGATGGAGCACTCATGGCCGTCTCTCATGTCCGTATTGCATGGACCGTAGTAAGGCTTTCCGCTTGAAACACGGAGGAAAACCGTGCTTCTTTGATTGTCATCGGCAATTTCTGCCAAAAGATCATCCGTTCAGAAGGAACAGGAATGCATTCCGTGCCGGCGTTGTAGAGAAGGGTGATCCACCGCCAAGGTGGTGCGGAGCCACGATATGGGAGGAGGTTAAAGATTTTCCAAGTGCTATCGAAGATCCTACAACTGGGTACAAGTGCGATGGATTTGGTAGAGATCATAACTGGACAAAGAGGAGCATATTCTGGGATCTGTCATACTGGAGTACCAATCTGATCAGACATAATCTTGATGTCATGCATATTGAGAAGAATGTGTTTGATAACATAATTAATACTGTGATGGACGTAAAGGAAAAAACGAAAGACAATCCCAAGGCCAGGTTGGACTTAGAAGAAATATGCAAACGCCCTGCATTGTATTTGATACAGCAGAATAGAAAACAGTTCCTGCCGAAGTCAATTTTCTTGCTGGACAAGGAGGATAAAGTGAGACTTTGTCGGTGGATCTAGGGCCTAAAATTTCCAGACGGATATGTGTCAAATCTGAGAAGATGTGTCGATCCAAAGGAAAACAAATTGATGGGTATGAAGAGCCACGACTGTCACGTATTCATGAAGAGGTTAATTCCGATTGCTTTTCGGAAATTCTTACCGCAGGCAGTTTGGGATCCATTGACGGAGCTTAGCATATTCTTCAGGGATCTTTGTTCTAAGAAATTGCTCGTTGATCGTCTAGAAAAGTAAGAGAAGGACATTGCGGTAATACTATGCAAGCTAGAGAGGGTGTTTCCTCCTGGATTCTTCGACTCTATGGAGCATTTGTCGATTCATCTATCCTATGAGGCATGTGTTGGTGGACCCGTTGAATATCGATGGATGTACCCGTTCGAGCGACATTTGAATCACCTAAAAAGAAAGGTGAAAAATAAGACACGGGTTGAGGGTTCTATTTGTGAAGCCTATGTTCTCGAGGAGATTACAAACTTTTGTTCGATGTATTTCAAGCCTCATGTTACAACTAATAGAACGAGAGCTTCCAGAAACGACGACGGAGATCATGAAAGTAATGATACAATACTGAAGGTATTCAATGCTCCAGGAAAGCCATCGGGTAAAATGAAGAAGAGATATCTGAACGATGATGAGCTAAGGGCTGCTCAGGTGTATGTATTACTCAACTGCGACGAGAAGGAAGTAGAAAAACTGGAGGGGTAAGTAAATAATACGTCTATATTATTTTAATAGTGTTGAGAATAATACTATTACATTAATTGCACGATGTTGTTTTCAGCATATTTAATGATGATGTGAGGTTTGGTAGGCCACACATAACAGAAGAAAAACTAGAACAAGAAATGAGGCATTATTTTCCATCATGGTTGAGTGCATATGTAAGACTTGAGAACTCTGTAATTACCTTTCTGTATATGCACTTGATTTAGAATGAGCTTAATTGCTTCTTTCGTGGTATTTAGGTCGATCGTCCATACGCAAGACTTGAGAATGAGTCTATTAGAACGCTAGCCAAGGGACCAATTTATGCTACAAAAATATGGCCAAGCTACTGTGTTAATGGGTTTAGGTTCAAGTCAACAACTTGCCTGATCAGAGACAACTTTGTGGATCTCGACTCCACCAAAAACAGCTGTTTGTGTATCAGATCTTCGAACTACAAAGATGTTGATACGGGCAACGATTTCTATGGCGTGCTACGGAAGATCGTGGAGCTGACATATAGTTATGGAATAGAGCCTGTTAAGATTGTGTTATTCAGGTATGATTGGTTCGATCCGATTGAAGGTCAGGGTTGGAAAGTAGATAAGCACGGTCTTGTTGATATAAACTATCGGCGTCGATATCAAGCCTATGAACCATTTGTCCTATCAAGTCAGGCTCAGCTCGTGTACTTCACAAGTTATCCTAAACGGGAAACAACAAGGTCGGACTGGTGGGCAGTATGCAAGACCAAAACTAGAAATACCTTTGAGGTTGACGATATAGCTTATCAACAGGATGAACTACCTCTTGTAACAAATATTATAGAAGTGGACACGACGGAAGTTCCTCATTACACATCTAATTGTGTAGAAGAAGTAAAATTATTTGAAGAGGAAGATGCAGATGAAAGTGAAGATGTAGAGGAGGAAGAAGAAGAAGAAGATGAGCTAAACGAACTAGATGAATTTTCAGAAGAGGATTAAAATCTGTGATGTCTATCATATAAATTTGTATTTTGTAATAATAAATCTGTGACACTTTAGTGACACTTTTATCTGTGACCATGATATTTTTCAAAAATCTGTGATGTCTATCATATAAATATGTATTTTTGTTTTATTGTTATATGTTATTATCAGGTATGACTAGACCAGGAGGACGACGCGGAGGATTATATATTAGCCAGTCCCGTCAGCCTCGGGCTGGGGATGGAGATGGCAGTTCCGTACCCTCATCCTCATCTCCGAGTACACCATTGTACCATTCTGTTCCCGGTCCATTACCGGGACAGGGCAGTTCCAGCAGGTTGTCGACTCCTTCCTCGTCGTCCAGCCTTCCTGATCCCTCGTCCAGCATCCCTGATCCCCCGTCCAACATTCCTTCTGTCGACGGCTCTATGGGGGGAGCCGACGCCGAGAATATGGAGGCCGGCGATCAGACTGAACCTGCCCAGGCAGGAGGTGAGAGCGACCCTCCATGCGCTCCCCCGGGTGAGACGCGTATGGAGATTTGGACGGACGGGCCTATGAAGTAAGTTAATTAATTAATATATATTTCTCAAATGATTATATGTACATATATATTCATAAAAAAATTTTATTGTATAGATATCGGCCTTCTGTAGTACAGAGACAGCTGGGGCAATTTCTGAGGCAGAACTATGGTGGGCCTTGGCTCAACTACTCAGATGCTCCCGCAGATAGGAAGGCCTTCTGGTTCGCCCACTTCAAGGTAAAAATTTTGTTTATTTTTAAATTTTAATAATCATTTGTGTATATTATACAACTTTTGTATTTTACTTCTTGTAGAGGACCTATTTCTATCCACCACACCGGGCGGCGAAGATCGAGGGCCAATTTTCTGCCGTCGCAGCCAAGCTCATCCGTGATGCGATCGACGACCAGAAGCGTCGTGATCGCTCCGGACAGCCGATCCAGGGTTAGATTACGCCAGAGCAGTGGACTGCGATGAAGGCTAGATTCAGCGAGCGCAGGTACCAGGAGCGGTCTGAGAAGGCCAAGGTGGCGCGGTCGAGCGCCGGTAAGTGGTGTAGTGGCTCCATTCCGATGACGGAGCATTTTCTTCGTCTGGTACGTTTCCTATGACGGAGATTAATTTATATATAGTTCGATATAGGATATTTAATACTAATAATAGATAATATATTTTAACAGATAAAAAAGGGTGAGGACCCGAACATGGTGACCATCTTCCTGGTCACACATCGGAGGGCTGGGGAGTTCATTGACGAGAGGGCGACGCAGGCATAGGTACGTTCTATTCTTTATATTAATTTACTATAACTTAGAAAATATGAAAATAGATATCAATATAGACTTTAGCAAACACTTACACGTTAGCAAACATGTTCTAGGCCGAGTTTGTTCGGCTACAGCAGGAGGCGGCTGCTGCTGCTAGTGCGCCAGCAGAGGGAGGGGCTGGTAGTTCCTCCCAGCCGCCTACAGCTCCATCGCAGGACGAGCTCTGGATGACCGCCGTTGGCGGTCTTCAGAAGGGTACGTACTACGGTACGGGATCCTACGACGCGTATTTGGCTACGGAGTCATCCCGGGCCCCCTTTGTCAGTGCGCAGTCTCCGGCTTCACAGGCGTCGTCACGAGTTGGGGATATCCTTCGTCAGATCGAGGAGCTGCATCGCGAGTTGCAACAGCAGATTTCTGATGCGGTCGAGCGACGATCCGACCCTCCGATCGTCACCGGACGATTTGATGCGGTCGAGCGCAGTATACAGGAGCTGATGACTCTGCATCAGGCTACAGCTGCCAGCTTGCAGACGCTCACCGAGTCTATGCAGCACATAGAGCGTAGACAGGTCGAGCTGGAGGGATCGCAGAGGAGCATGTCTGCCTCACTCACTCAGGTTTCAGCTTCGCTTGAGGCAAGTACTGAGAGGGTGGTGAGTACCCTTGCTGCGCATGGTGAGCGACTGCGAGAGCTGGAGCAGATACGTCCTCCCGGTCCATCGACGGCGCCGACTCCAGACACTACACTGCCTCCGGTGCCGACTCCAGACATTGCACTGCCTCCTACTGTCCCTACGGTACAGCTCACCCAGCAGCAGTATGACTACATTCTATCCCAGTTGCGCGGCAGGGGTCCGCAGTGATTTTATTTGTTTTTATGACTTGTATGTATTGGCCCTATAGGCAAATTGTTTATTCATACAACTGTTGTTTATACACTTGGTGGGAGACTTTTTATCATCTTCCATTTTTATTTGACTCTATTGGATGTTTATGAGGATTTGAGTCTGTGATATTTACTTTGCACTGCCTCCTGTTTTTATTGTGATATTTACTTTGTGATATCTGCGACGGGGATGACAAATATACCTACGCTGGGTTATAAGCGATGATCTGATATACAAAGAAGTTGCTGCCGAAATTTTAAAAAAATATATTGTATATTTTTGTTATGATGTGTGTCTGTATTTACAGTGAATGTGAAATGCAGTGTTCGGAACCATCGACAGTTTCGATTACTGTTGTATGTGTTATCTTGGATAGAAATAGCAACAGTTCATGGTGCACTTCTGAGAGCTTCATTTTCACGTCCTTCACTTTATCGGGACGTCGTAAAGGTTCCCGAGAAGGTGAAGGACGTGAAGAGGAAGCTCTGAGAAGTGCACCTTGAACTGTTGCTCTTTCTATCCAAGATAAAACATAGAACAGTAAGCAAAACTGTTGATGGTTCGAATACTGTACTTCACACACACTGTAAACACAGACACACAGCATAACAAAAATACGAATTACATTTTTTTAAATTTTTTTATAATATCTGCGATGTATAGCGACGTTCTGCGACGTCCTACGACGGAAAGTAGAAGTCGCTATACGTCGCTAAATAGTGACGTCACGTCACTAGACGTCGCTAATGTACGTCGCTACATCTGTCGGTAGCCGTCGCTAAGTTGCCCACGTGGCTGCCATGCCATGTCATCATATATAAAGTTTACAGCGTCGCAAGTTGTCGCTTTACGTCGCAACGTTGGCGACGTAGTGATACGTCGCTATCTGTCGCTCATTTTAGCGACGTCTAGCGACAAAGTACGCCACGTCGCCAATAGCGACGTTCGGCGACTAAATTGCCATTTGCGACTTGCCTATAAGCGACGTCCGTTTTTCGTCGCTAAATACGTCGCAAATACATTTTAGCGACGTATTTTCCATTTTTAGCGACGTCTCCTGACGTCGCTAAAATGGGTTATTTTAGTAGTGTGTTTCCTTGATAGACATCACCATCTGGCCAGCATTGATGTTCATCCTGAGGCCTACGTTGCAGAGTAGGCCTCATGAGATCAGGTTCTTGGCGATAGCAGGTACGTGCTTTACGCCTTGAAGCGTCAGAGACTTCCCCGAAGTCAGGTTCAACACCACCGTCCCGATCCCGAGCACTTCAGCTTGTGCCTGGTTTGCCATCATAACCACTTCAGAAGTAGGTGTGTAGGTGGTAAACTACTCCTTACTGGAGCAGACATGGCAGGAGGCTCCAGTGTCTACCCACCAGTCAGAGTCAGTCCTTACCGCATCAACTTGTGTAATCATAGCAACAACGTCAGTGATCATAGATACCTTACTAGGCTCTCCTTTCTCTGATTGCTTGTTCTTTGCTTTGCATTCACTTTTGAAGTGGCCCTTCTTGCCACACTTGAAATAAGGCATCTGTGACTTTGCCTTCTTTCGCTTGAAGGAAGTCCCCTTCACGTTCAGATTGTTAAGGTCCTTCTTCTTACTGTGGGAAGCTGCCTGCTTTCTCCTTGGTTCCTTGGTATGAACCAGATTGGCGTTAGCCAATTGCTTGGACAGTGTGTCCACCTTCAGTTGAGCCCGCATCTGGTCCTCAATATAGATTTCCTGCAAGAGATCTTCAAGGCTGATATCAAGCTTCTTCCTATACACATTTGCATAGAACTTACTCCACCCAGCGGGAAGCTTTGAGACAATCCCTCCAACAACAAACTTGTCGGGTAGAGGCATCGCCTCGTCTTCCAACTTTTGTCGCAGTTTCAGAAATTCCTTTACCTACGACAACATGGACTTCTCGTCCTTAAAGAGCCATTTGTGATATTTTTCAACCATAAATATCTTGCTCCTGTTTTTGTCTTCTTCGTACAGTTTCTCCAGAGACTCCCATATGTCTTTGGCAATTGGTTTCTTACTGTAGGATTCTGCTAGGGAATCCTCCATAGCATTCAGGATAAGCAGCCTACAAATACTATTTTTCCTTCTCCACTTGGCCTGAAGTTTAGTAGCTGCAGTGATTGCGGTAGCAGACCCAGTATCTGGAGCGGTAGGTTCCTCTTCAAGAAGTACGTGATCAACATCTCTGAGTTGAAGAGTGAGATAAACCTTCCTCTTTCAGACTTGATAATGCTCTCCATCAAACTTTTCTAACTTACAAAAGTCAGTATTGAGGAGTGAAGCATTAACGTATTCCATCATAGCAATAAAGCTTTGAGATTGTTATTGCCTGGGCACAATTTTTCGATAGAAAACTTGAGAATATGAAACGATTGTAAAGACAATGTTTCAAATCAACACTTCAAGGAAGGTGATCCTGAATTACGAGAATCTAAAAAGATTTCATAATCAACGAGCATGCAATTTTTATTGGGAGTTTCCAGCAACGGTAGTTCGACTCTCCATCTTACCCTTGATCTTCTCCATTGCTTCAAATCTTTATTTGGTTGAGGTTGTAGATGATTTCCTAGCTCAAGCTTCATGCTCTTCTTGTTCTCAATACAGTAAATGCAGTTTCAAAAAGCTCAGCCCTCCTTAATGGAGCATGCTGACTTTGTAGTCAATTTTTTTCAAGCAAGATCCACACAATTTTTTTGCATGCTTGTATATACGTAATGGAATTTATGTGTTCGTGTCCGTCCGGTTAGGTCCGGTCTATATGAATGGGTCCGACGGACCGGATGCATACATGAGCCAAGATTTACGATCCGAGTGCCAAAAAAAATTTGTCCGAATTTATTCGAGCCGGGCTCAGGCCCGTCCGTTCTTTTTTTTCGGTCCGATTCTGAACAGAGTTGTCCGTGTCCGTCCGACAGAACGGACCGAGGCATGAGCCCGACTCGAATAAGCCCGTGCCATCAATATAAGCCTGGTGAACAATATGAGCAGAACCCTGCCTTTAGCAGAGGAGGAGCACGTGAGGGTTCCCGAGCTCCCGGATACATGTACAGGGAGCGAGGCCGTCATCATCTAATGGGTGGTGCTAACTTTTATGGTGGGGGAGTGTTGGAGTCCAGTATGAATTTGGTAACAACATATTTATGGAATCCGAATCTAGTTAAATATTTGATTAGATTAGATTTGGATAACCATAATTGGTGTTGTGCTATTTTAGATATAATAGGATTCTTATTTTAGAAAATCATATTATGATCTAAAATAAGATGTTGATGGAAAATTTTAGGCATAATAGGATTCATATTTTATTCCTATTTAAGAAATACCATTATGACTAGAATATTATTTTCTCATCCTATATATATGGGGTGAGGGTGGAGGATGCACAAAGCACAACACAAAGTAGAGATTCGGGGTGCTCGTCCACAAGAAAATCTAAGAGAAAGTATGTATTTAAGACAGAAGGAAGAAGAAGATGTAATCTGGGAGTCGTCAACTTCGGTTAGAGAGATTGCTACAGGTTGGTGAGTGATCTCAATTGTAATTTTTTTCTTTTTCTTGAGAGTGGCGATGGTTTGAACCTATTATGATAAAGGGTTCAACTTGAGTTCTGTCAATCTTATAATTTTATCTGAGTTATTAAATGTTGAGATTTTTCCAAGCGACGTTTGTCACCGCCATATACTTGTCTTCATCTTGTGCTTAGTGTCCGTTAGATGAGATTGATTTTGATCAGATGGGTTGACAAACGCTTCCGCACGCGCTCAACAAGGAGTCTGGAGTTATCGTTAGCTATTCGTATAATAGTGGAGAATGAGTTTGTATACATGTTCACTAGTAGGTAGCAGTTGAGCAACTTCATGATGGCTTATGTTGTGTGCTGGAAGTCTTTTGCTTATGATCGGTTGCAGCCATTTTCTTTTCTAGTAAGGTCTCTCTTTCTTGATCGGCAGTGTACTCCGACGATCTCCGAGAGTGCTCGCCTTTGTGGCAACGTAGTCATCCAGAGCCTCCTCTGCCAGTGTGCATTCCCCACATCCCTCAGAGGAGTCGGTCTGAGTGGGAGAACTCTGTCACCAGCTTACTGAACTACGTGACGAGCTGTTGCGAAGGATGGAGCAGCCCAAGTCTGTAATGCCCCAGTCCCAAAATACTTAGGACTATGTACGTATCCATGCCAGCTGCATACATACGAAGTATACTCCAATATATGGAAACCTCGTATGAATACATAAGCTGTAAAATGCAGTAAATCTAGAATAACTAAATCACATCCACTAGATAAATAATTGATATAAGAGCAACTTTGAATTTGTCATGTATACAATCGTTGGGCGGAGACAAAGTCCACTACCAACTATCTCAAATAAAATGTATAAGAAGTGATCGATAAAATAACGAGACGAACCAAGCGCAATCGTCTTCGAAAAAATGGAGAAGATCATGGCCTTGGCTAGAACACCTGCAAATTCACAGAAGCACACACCTGGAGAGATAACCAGGTTCTCAGAGAGACGTAACAAGACACATAATATCATGCCATATAAACTGAATAAATATTGCTCAAATAAATAAGGGATGCCTGCAATAGGGTACCTAACCGTACTATAGTGAATGCAATAAGAACAAACCTTTGACGCATGGGCCAGATCAGGAATACCAGGAATCAGGACCATATCTCCCACTGGAGATAACCGGCAATCAGGACCGTACCTCCCATTGGAGATAACTGGCTATCAGGACCGTACCTCCTATTGGAGATAACCGGCAATCAGGACAGTGCATATATGACCCATACATTAAGGAACTGTTCTTCTCACCCAATGTCTATTATGTTGTATCCACAACATAAATCCTCTATTAACCGCTAAGTCAAACTAAGCATGCAACCTCTATTAGCGGTTATTCCTATCGCACGGCTTGTACGTACTGGTGGCCAGCCAATCACGCACGTCCGTATTCTACATGCGACACACAACTTCGTGGTACAACGTGTCAAGGCCATGAATACAACACACAAGGTGGTCCCTTAAATCTAGGTTTAATGTATAAGAAAAATAATACATAGCAGTAAATATAAATGAACAGTAAGTTCTAACAGGTTATGCCATGTATCACAGTTTATTTTGCATAAAAAAATAAATAATACATGAAATATGAGCTAAAATAAATAAACAGCAAAGGGCAATGTGTCTTGCCTGAGGTCCTTGCAGGTGAAACCGACAATCCCGTTGGGTACAGAATAGTCACAGGGCTACACAAGATGAACTCAGACGATGTGACAAACTTCTAAAATAAAAACCAAAAATAAAATATTCTGAATTTTTTTAGAAAAAATATATGATGTGTATTTTTCTGTCAGTATTCCGAAACTTCAAACGGATCATGATTCTGATTCCTGGTTCTCCCAGAATCTCAAAAACACTAAAACGTGTCAGATTTCGGACCACTGACACTCCATAAATTTTCCAGAAAATTAAGTTTCGAATTTATGAAAATAAAATTTACATTCAGAAAATATACCTCAATACGATTCCAACAAAAAATACTGGAGGTCAAAAGGAGTCCGGAGTTGGGAGTTATGGTCATTCGAAGTTGCTACAACCTTTGAAAATTGAGGCTGAATTTATGACGAAAAAAAGAGAGAAATTTTGACAAGGATGGTTTGAAAGATGATTTGTGGTGAAAATAGTATGGAGGAGTACCTGCCTATTTATAGGATGTGGAAATTCCCAATTAGATAAGAATTAGGATTCCTTTAAACCCAATTTAGATATTTCCTAATTTAATTTAAAAGCAATCAAATCCAAATCCAAGTCCAAATCCAATTCTAATTTAAATCAAATCTAATTCTCTTAGTTTAAAATCAAATCAATTAAATCCAATTTAAATATATTTAAATTTTTAGCTCAAAATCAAATGGAATAAATAAATTTTGAATATTTAACTATTTAAATAAATTCAAAAATCAAATCAAGATTTAAATGGCCACCATAACTTCCAAATATATTTTTCAAAATACCAATAATAATAATTTTGAAAATAATAAATATTTTTAAATATTTTTTTAAATAATAAAATATTTATTAATAAATCTCAAAAATTACATTTTTATTTAAAATAGACTAATAAATAATTACGAAATATATGTATGCACGAATAATGCATATATGATTATGCTTTTCCTAGTATACAATGAAATATTATTTATGATTAATAACTGCTAAAATAACAAGGCTTTTTATAGCAAGAATAATAATTATATAATATTTTGAAAGTGTATAATAAAATAGAAAAAAATATTTTTCTAAAATATGTACGCTCGCACATATTCGCACTTGACGAGCAACTACGAAAAATAAAATTTCGTGCGCGACGTATAATACGACTATGCGACTCACAATACAAAATTTTTAAATCAGTACCAAATTTAATATATATAAAAAAATAGTAAAAATTTAGGGGTTTTACATCCTGCCCAACTTAAAAGAATTTTGTCCTCGAAATTAAGAATTAGGAGGGGATGAGAAGGCACAACGGTAGATTGGAGGGTTTAAGAAAGTTTATATGGTCGTAGTCTAGGTTGAGGGTATGATTAAGAGACGATTGTAATAACTCTTAAATTCAATTGATTAAAAAGTCAAGATTGTAAATTTAGTGTCGAGGGAAAAGTCGAGTAGTTCAAGACAAGATATGGTTACATTGGGTGGTAATGGTCATGGTGATAGGACAGTTAGAGGAGTTTTAGTATGATGCTTTCGTCCTTCTAAAATATGTGAAGGCGAACGCAATATAGAGTTCGAAGGAGGCGTTATCGAATACGAATACGTGGTTCAAAGGCGACTGAATAATTCAAAAGAAGTTGTCAAGGCAGTCGCGGATGGGACTCTAGAGGACAAGTTTAACTATGTCCCCATCCACGTAGAACGATAGATAAAAGCGAACCAAAGTGCACTCGGTTGATCAGACCATTATGCACCGGTTCTGATTAGACAATATGTTAGTGAGTGCACCCAATAAAATATGTCATGATCAAGCTTGATAACGAAGTAAGCTTGCAAAACTGAAGCTACGTTAGCAGCGCGAGATAGTCAAAATATGAGCAAGGGAGGTACTGATGAAGGAATTTTTAAATAGTCCCAGATCATTTAAGATCAAGGCTCGCCCGAAGTTCGGGCCTATACAGTTGTCTTGGTTGACTAGCTAAGTTAGGGTCCTCTGAACTTATAGGCTAAGCAAACTTATCCACATGGGTCACAAGGACAAAGGCTTTGTTGGACCGTGAGGTATTCTACCCAACTTACAAGAGTTAAACTAGTAATGGGATAAGACAATGGGTTAAGCAATCAAGATAAAGCACAAATTTAAGCATTTAAGGAACTAAATAGAACAAAATTCACCTATCGGGTTAAGGGATTGAGTCAATGTTGGATCTCTTAATTGAAGTTGGAAAGTATTTTGATGTCATGGTAGAGGTTATAGTTTGGCAATTTTGACCATAAAGTCATATCAAGAAATAGAGTACAAGGAAATATGGGATATGATATGTCTACAGGACAGTGGACTTGTTTAGGTCTTACATATGAAATTTGTTGGAAGGAAAAGTGTAGTGTTGTACTCCAAATATACAAGTCACGGTAGGGGACGCCAGAAGATCAAAAATAGAAAGTGGGAGTTCACGAGGTGATAATTAATGCACAAAATAAAGAAGATCAAGTTAAATCGTGAAATAAAATTAATTAAAGAATCCAGTAAAAATAATTTAGGAACACAATTTCGGAGAGAAGATAGTCTCCTAGATGAATACAGTTAAGGAACCATTAACTCATTATTCAAATTGCAAATGGGTTAGAAGGTCGCAATTAAAAGATCTAGAATTGAAGGAAGGTCGAGTAAGTCGAGGTGAAAATACAGTCACATAGCTGGGTAGATGACTAACAACACTTGTGTATATACTACTATCATGGTCATGAGTGACATGGCAATTAGTGTGGAATACTTCTAACTCATTAGGGCTACCTTTGTGGCCTATCATTAATATTTTAACTCAAGTTTCCTCCAAATGTTTTAAAAAATAAACTTTTAAAATATACCACCAAAATTTGTATTTACTCCAAGCCGTTCAGATTCATCAAAAAAAAATTTAAATCACTCTCATAAATCTCAAAGCAAAATTTTATCACGTTACTACTAACCTTTTCCAAAAATTAACGTTTAAATTCAACTATTTTACTCAAAAGTTCATAATTTACGAATCCATAAAAATTTCACAATCAATCAAAAATTTAACACTCTAAAATTTTCAATTAATTTATAATAAAACTCTTAGCATATTAAAAGCAATCTCAAAAAATTAAGCTCAATGCTCTCATCAATTTTAACTTCTATTTATGCTATGTTATTCCAACAAACTCACAACTTTTAAATGGTAACTTCCTTTAATCAATCAAAATAACTTTCCATCACATCCTTCGAAATTCTTCAAAAAAAAAATTTAATATTAGCAATCCCATATTAAACTAAATTTTCAAATAATCTTATCAGTCAAAATCTTTTTTTTTACCAAAAATCTAAATAGATTTGTAAATCCTCAATCATAGGACACAATTTAAATTAAAGAAAAAAATTTCAAAAAATTGTTTTCATAACCTTCAAATATTTTAAACCAAAATTCACCATCATTACTTCCACTTAAAATTTAAAATTTTATAAATACGAAAATCGCAAGTTGTACAACTCCGTTTAAATAATTCCTACGACCATTTTTAAAAGCTAAGATCATTTTTAAACCAAATCTATAACTGTTCAAGGTGCATAACTATAATACAATAAATCATGAACATTAAACTCGAAAATCAAATAAATTTTATATTTGTTCAAAGATGTATATCTATCACCCAAACTCATAAATATCACAACTCGAAAAGCAAATCAATTTTATACTTATGCAATGATGTATAACTATAATCCAATAAATCATAAATATCAAATCTTTGAAAATCAATCAATTTCTTAAACCAAGTATGAAATTCTATAAATCCTCTAGTGTTTACTATTTAGAAATCTCAAGGTTAAAACTTTCCGTGGTAATATCTTACTTTACAAATTACTAATCATTAAATCACACTAAAAAAAATTCTTTAACTCAATTAGAGTCTTAAATGTATTCCAATTGCCAATATAACCATTCTAGCCATGTGTTTGACCTATGAGAATATACTAGTGTACTCATCTTCCTAGTTGACACTAAGCACGAAATAAGAATGAACGGTATAAAGGAATCAAGCAAGATGTAATTCAAGGAAGTCGAATGAGAGTTCGAAATTTGAAGCCAAGGGAAGAGGTCAAGCTGTATGGACGAGATTCCTATAATTCTAATCCTATGTTGCAGGTTCACATCGGTACAGTAACGTAACCGAAGTGACAAACTCGACCTGCATGGGCCACCACAAAAATATGCAACGCCCCAGTCCCAAAATACTTAGGACTAGGTACGTATCCATGTCAGCTGCATACATACGAAGTATACTCCAATATATGGAAACTTCGTATGAATACATAAGCTGTAAAATACAGTAAATCCAGAATAACTAAAGCTCATCCACTAGATAAATAAATGATATAAGAGCAACTTTGAATTTGTCATGTATACAATCGTTGGGCGGAGACAAAGTCCACTACCAACTATCTCAAATAAAATGTATAAGAAGTGATCGATAAAATAACGAGACGAACCAAGCGCAATCGTCTTCGAAAGAATGGAGAAGATCACGGCCTTGGCTAGAACACCTGCAAATTCATAGAAGCACACACCTGGAGAGATAACCAGGTTCTCAGAGGGACGTAACAAGACACATAATATCATGCCATATAAACTGAATAAATATTGCTCAAATAAATAAGGGATGCCTGCAATAGGGTACCTAACCGTACTATAGTGAATGCAATAAGAACAAACCTTTGACGCATGGGCTGGATCAGGAATATCAGGAATCAGGACCGTATCTCCCACTGGAGATAACCGGCAATCAGGACCGTACCTCCCACTGGAGATAACCGGCTATCAGGACCGTACCTCCTATTGGAGATAACCGGCAATCAGGACAGTGCATATATGACCCATACATTAAGGAACTGTTCTTTCCACCCAATGTCTATTATGTTGTATCCACAACATAAATCCTCTGTTAACCGCTAAGTCAAACTAAGCATGCAACCTCTATTAGCGGTTATTCCTATCGCACGGCTTGTACGTACTGGTGGCCAGCCAATCACGTACGTCCGTGTTCTACATTCGACACACAACTTTGTGGTACAACGTGTCAAGGCCATGAATGCAACACACAAGGTGGTCCCTTAAATATAGGTTTAATGTGTAAGAAAAATAATACATAGCAGGAAATATAAATGAACAGTAAGTTCTAACAGGTTATGCCATGTATCACAGTTTATTTTGCATAAAAAAATAATACATAAAATATGAGCTAAAATAAATAAACAGCAAATGACAAGGTGTCTTGCCTGAGGTCCTTGCTGGTGAAACCGACAATCCCGTTGGGTACAGAATAGTCACAGGGCTACACAAGATGAACTCAGACGATGTGACAAACTTCTAAAATAAAAACCAAAAATAAAATATTCTGAAATTTTTTTAGGAAAAATATATGATGTGTATTTTTCTGTCAGTATTTCGAAACTTCAAGCGGATCGTGATTCTGATTCCTGGTTCTCCCAGAATCTCAAAAACACTAAAACGTGTCAGATTTCGGACCACTGACACTCCATAAATTTTCCAGAAAATTAAGTTCTGAATTTATAAAAATAAAATTTACATTCAGAAAATATACCTCAATACGATTCCAACAAAAAAATTGGAGGTCAAAAGGAGTCCGAAGTTGGGAGTTATGGTCATTCGAAGTTGCTACAACCTTTGAAAATTGAGGCTGAATTTATGACGAAAAAAAGAGAGAAATTTTGACAAGGATGGTTTGAAAGATGATTGGTGGTGAAAATAATATGGAGGAGTACCTGCCTATTTATAGGATGTGGAAATTCACAATTAGATAAGAATTAGGATTCCTTTAAACCCAATTTAGATATTTCCTAATTTAATTTAAAAGCAATTAAATCCAAATCCAAATCTAATTTAAATCAAATCAAATTCTCTTAGTTTAAAATCAAATCAATTAAATCCAATTTAAATCTATTTAAATTTTTAGCACAAAATCAAATGGAATAAATAAATTTCGAATATTTAACTATTTAAATAAATCTAAAAATTAAATCAAGATTTAAATGGCCACCATAACTTCCAAATATATTTTTCAAAATACCAATAATAATAATTTCGAAAATAATAAATATTTTTAAATATTTTTTAAATAATAAAATATTTATTAATAAATCTCAAAAATTACATTTTTATTTAAAATAGACTAATAAATAATTACGAAATATATGTATGCACGAATAATGCATACATGATTATGCTTTTCCTAGTATACAATGAAATATTATTTATGATTAATAACTGCTAAAAATAACAAGGCTTTTTATAGCAAGAATAATAATTATATAATATTTTGAAAGTGTATAATAAAATAGAAAAAATATTTTTCTAAAATATGTACGCTCGCACATATTCGCACTTGACGAGCAACTACGAAAAATAAAATTTCGTGCGCGACGTACAATACGACTATACGACGTACAATACAAAATTTTTAAATCAGTACCAAATTTAATATATATAAAAAAATAGTAAAAATTTAGGGGTTTTACACAGTCTCAGTCACAGACAGACAATGCAGTCCTCATCGCACGATTTGATATGCTCGAGTGCACCATTAGGGAGACGGGCAAGAGGACGGATCGTGCTATTCAGGCTGTACAGGGGACGCAGATGGCCATTGGCGAACAGGTTTCGAGGCTGGCGGCTGTTATGGCGTCCACCAACTCCAGACTGCTGGCCATAGAGCGTACACTTCCTGGTAATGCTTCGGCATCCACACCGACTGCAGCGGCTCCACTGCCCCCTCTTCCTCCTACTGATGGGTCGTCACCGGTGATGCTGACCCCGGAGCAGTATAGGTTCCTGGTGTCCAAGGTGCAGGCACTGCCTCCTCCTCCTCCTTATCCTGACCAGACGTCGTCCTTTATTGGACTTGTTTTCATTTGTTGTGTTGGTGACCCATTGTTGGGTCTTTATGTATTTGTTGGTTTATGTATTTATTTTATCCCGGGTATGACTATTTGTGTTATGTTATGTTAAATATTATCGGACACACTTTTTTATAGCCGTTTGGTAGTGGATTTGTATCCACCCTTTCTTATCTTTCTGACCGTTCGATTCTATTTATTTGATTATTGGTAGTTCATTATTATTATTTGTCTCTATATTGGTTTATCGGTGTTGAGTCTTCCACCGAAGGGATCGACTAACCTAGGAAATTCTACGAAGGGTTGCTCCGGGTCTATTATTTACAAACTTAAACTCTAAATGCAGGAACAATATTTTTAATGTAACTGTTATTTATGTGAAATGCATACTGCCTGCTGGTTTTTTTACAATTTTTTTGGAATTAGCGACATTCAGCAACGTTCAGCGACGATCAGCAACGCACACTTACGTCGCTAGAACGTCGCAAACCTGAGAACCAAACGTCGCTAATCGTCGCAGAACGTCGCAGATGCGTTGACGTTACAAACTGTACAGGTCAGCTAATCTAGTATCTGGATGTCGGTATTCAAGTATCGTAACGTCGCTAAACGTCGCTAAAATGATAACATGACAACCAAAAAATTCTCAGATATGGAGTCGGACAACGTCGCTAATCACTAATTTAACGTCACTAAAATTTGAACGGACAGCGACAATCAGCAACGAAAGGTTACGTCGCTAATTAGCATCGTTGTTGTCGGTCAAAGTCGCTAACACTAGCGAAGTAGTACGTCGCTGATCTACGTCGCTTTGGCGACGAATAGCGACGTTTTCGCAAATAGCGACCATGAATAATGCGACATGCTCGAAACGTCGTTGTTTCAGTTGGCGACGTTTTATGGCTGTTTAGCGACATCATTTGACGTCGCTAATATGAGATATTTTGGTAGTGAGTTATGTAAATTTTATAATTTTATCTGAGTTATTAAATGTTAAGATTTGTCCAGGTGACATTCGCGTACTTGTCTTTATCATGTGTTTGGCGTCCGTTAGACGATGGTTGGTTTTGATCAGGTGCATTGACAAACGCTTCCGTATGCGCCCAACAGGGAGTCTGGAGTTAACGTTAACTATTCGTATAATAGTGGAGAGTGAGCTTGTAGACATGTTCACTAGTAGGTAGCAGTTGAGCAACTTCATGATGGCTTATGTTGTATGCTGGAAGTCTTTTGCTTATGATCGGTTGCAGCCATTTTCTTTTCTGGTAAGGTCTCTCTTTCTTGATCGGCAGTGTACTCCGACGATCTCCGAGAGAGCTCGACTCCGATGGGGTATATGTGGCCTGCTTTTGGTGCAGCTTCATTACTGTCATAGCTAGTCGCGAAAGCGAGAAGGTTCCCATATATTAGCGTAGGTGCTGTTCGATTCTGATTTCCCCCCCCTGTAGGGGTGCAACTCGGGCGGGCTAAACCCGAACCCGATCGGATAAACCCGTTAATGGGTTGGGTTCGGGTTGAAGATATTCGGGCTTAGGCTCGGGTTAAAATATTTGAACCCGATCAAAAATTGGGTTGGACTTGGGTTCATGTGTTGGGTAACCCGAAGAATCCGAAACCCGACATACATATAATTTATATATATATTGTTTCATACTACTTAAATAAAAAGTTTAAACTATAATTTTTTTTACCCTAATTCTTCAATTCCTTGTCCTAAATCTCATTTCAGTTTTATTTTGTAATGATTGAGGCTTGATTGCTATTTGATTATGCATTTAATATTACTCTTGTTTAAAATTATTTCAAATATCATATTAGAGTCCGATAAACCCGATGGACCCGACCCAACCCGACTCCAACCCGATCCTCCGGACTTGGTCTTGGGCTTCATATGTTGAACCCGAAGTCGGGTCGGGCTTGGACTTGGGTTAGGCATATGATCTATCGGATTGGGCTCGGGTTGACCTCAAACCCGATCCAACCCGCCCGAGTTGCACCCCTACCCCCCTGTATTATGTTGGATTTGATTGCATTTTAGCCCACATATGTAATCCTTTTGAGGTCTGTCTGGAGCTTTGTATATATAAGTGCCTTTGATGTGGGATATGATGATCCACGCGTTTTGTAAACGCTCTTTATGTGAAAGTGTTGGCCATTAATATCTCCACTAATTTCCATTTTTCTCATGCTTGATAAAATAACCTGATGGTTATTTGGTTTTTCGATCTGGATGTAAGCTTAATAGTAAATTCACCTTCAGCTGAAGGTACTGTCTTTATTAGGGGTGAGCATTCACTTTGTTCAGTTTCAACCCGAACTGAAATACTTAAAATCAAATAAATCAAAATTCTAAAAATCTAAAATCATAACCGAAACCGAACAGCTGAAACAGAAATCGAACTAAACAGAAATCGAACAGTTTTGGACCGAAATTCAAAATCAAAATCGAATAAGAAATTTTAGTATTTTTAAAATCGGAACCAAACTGATTTTTTTTTTTCAACTCGAACCGAATATCTTATTTGATTCGATTTTCGGTCCAAAACTAAATAATGCTCACCCTGGTGTTTATGATGTCCCTTAAGTGAATATGATGAGGATTATATTCAGAATCATCCTTACTTTTTGACAAAATAATATGATGGTTATTGTTTTTTTCGAAAAAATTTACACTTGGGAAGGAAATGTGTCCTATTTACAAAAAAATGGACGAGTTTGAAAAAATTATGAAAGAGAGGAAAGAACGCCATCAGTGATGTAGTCTAAAAAAATAAACGAATCACCCATCCAGACGACATCACTGATGGCGCCCCTATGTAACCCCCACCCCGGGGTGCCATCAGTAATGTCGCCCCCAATGGGACGCCATTAATTTTGTTGTCAGACTCCCCCCCCCCACCCCCCACCCACACACACACTCAGACTTTCACTCCCCCTCCACCCTCCTCCTCCTCCTCCTCCCCCCCCCCCTCCCCCCCCAACCCACACACACATAGCGGCGCGTGAATGGATATATACTAAGTGCTCTGTAGCTTTTTGAGCCAAGTTGGCTGTAACTCTTCAACATCATGGATAGGTCAGATACTTCAGGCTTTGTGAGTGGTGGAGGTTGTGTGTTAAAGTTTCACATGTTTATTTTATTTTATTTATACTAGTTGTGAGGTCACCATAGAGGTCAACATTACTGATGGCGTCCGTGGGTAGGAGCCACATGGGAGCACCATAAGTGATGTCGTCTGGATGAGTGATTCGTTTATTTTTTTGGCAACATCACTGATGGCGTCCTATCCTCTCTTTCAAAAAAAAATTTTCAAACCCGTCACTTTTTTTGTAAATAGGCCAAATTTTATCCCCGCGTGAAATTTTCTGTTGTTTTTTTTATCTCCACCTTTAGGAGGATGTTTGGTATGCAAAATGCTATATAGTCAGAAATTCCATATTCTTAGTCTTATGAATCAAATTTTCGGGTATCAAATTCATGAAAAATTCAAATTATTATATTTGGTCTTGATTTAATGTTTCTGGAATTAGATTCATGTATAATAATTTCTTTTTTATTTTTTTATTTTATTTTTTTTCTTCTTCCTTTTTTTTACCAGTACGTGCGAGCTCAGTTAAATCGTGTCTCCCCGCATCCGATTTTTAGCCGGTCGTCATGTCGCTTCGGACTCTTCGTGCGGATCATGTCCGCACTGGCTTTTTCATCATTGCCTGGCACGTACGCCTCGCGCTCCAGAGCCTCACGGGACGGCCGACGTCTTTCGACGCCAGCAACTCAACGCCTAGCTTAGCCCACGACATCGAAGGCGTCCCCGACGTCTTCACGACGCCTACGACAGCCGATTCCGCCCAGCCACCCGTCACTACAAGAAAAGTGACCTTTTACGACATAAAAATTAAGGCATACTTAAATAGTGTGCCGTAAATAATTAATTTACGACGTGCATTATATTGAACGCTGTAAAAAAGATCAAAATGTATCATTCTTATATGTATTTATGTTAATTATGGCATGGACTGAACGCCATAAATTGTTTACACAAAAAAAAACAATGCACAATAGATCCCGCAAAAGGTGTGAAAAAAAGCGCCACATTTTTTCATGGACCGCGCGATAGCCCGTTCGCATTTCAGCCTAAATTTTTTTCTACCCCTCTCCCGCTCGCACTCCTTTACTCCCTCAGTCTCAGGCCTCTTCTTCTCCTTCTTGTTCTTCTTCCTCCTCCTCCCTCTCTCTCTCTCTCTCTCTCTCCTCCACACTCTCCTCCTTTCCGTTCCCACCTCCTCCTCCTCCTCCTCCTCCTCCTCCTCCTGCCGTGGTTCCCGAATCCCCTGCCTTACCTCCACCTCCCTCTCCCTCGTCCTTATCTGGGTCATTCACTCTTGCAAGTCCAACGCAAGGCCCAGCTCTCCTCTGTAGGCAGAGAGAGGACTCCCTCCCCCTCCTAAAGTGCACCCAGAAGTTGAAGAAAAAGGGGCTAGGGTTTCCTTTTTCACACTTCGTTTGTTGTAATCGAATATAGGGTTTTGATTCGTCCATTAATTTAGGGTTTGGGTTAGGGTTCCAGTGTTCGTTCTCTTCTCCATGACAAGGCTGAAAGAGTCGTGGTATCTAACCATAAAGGTGAGTACTTAATTTTCTTTTAATAATCTTATTTGCTTTAATTTTGGGTGTTTTTGTAACATTTTGCAAATTTTGCAGATGAATTCGAGGAGAAAGAGGAAGAAGAAGGGACTGACAAGGACGCCGACAGTGAAATCAAGAGGGACGATGATGAAGACGAGGAGGAAGAAGAAGGTATAACATTTTTAGGGTTTCATAGAGTTTTTTGGGGGGAAATTGAAACTAACGGAACCTATAGGCATGATTCATGCATATATATTTTCATGAATGTTGTTGTTGAAGATTTATAAGTAGATGCATCATGCACACAGAACCTCCTGTATGCAATACATGCTTCTTGGATCTCCTCTCTATTTCTTAATTTTTTTCTTTCTGGGATGGCGATCTGGTGTGTAGCAGCAGAGTTTGCATTTTCTTAGAAGTTGAACATTCATAAACTAATGTTACAAAATCATGAAATGAGTTGTTCACTACATCCCAGTTTGTAGTCAGCTTTATAAGTTCTTATAAAGAAACATGTCCAGTAGCATAGTGATGTCATTCACAGCCTCTGTCTTCCTGCAACTACTCTTCACAGGTCTAATCTTTCTTAATCTTTTTTTCGGGATACAAGTTTGCGCCCTCATTAAATAATCTCAACTCCTTATCAAATGTCATCCATCAATTGTTGCATTTCTTGATTTCCTCTATTCTATTCATATGTCACCTTCATAGTTCATATATACACTATCCGACTCTTATGTTTAACCTTCTGCATACCTTAAGGCTCGGGACTAGATATTAATAGCTCGTTTTCTTAAATTGATCCAAAATTTATCTATTGTTCTTGTCCTAATTAGGTCCTAAATTTTCTTATGAAGGTTTTTCTTTTCACGAAACAAGTTTCTCCTTATTGCTTGAATTCCCTTAATGATATAATCTGTCTCAGGATTACCTTCACGATTTTATCATATCTTGTATTGTACTCCAGGAAAATACCAAGTCGGGGGAAAAAACTTGTATTGTAGTAAATGACAAATAAGGGAAAGACATGGCCCATTAGTAAAGTAGGAGGAACTTGTGCTTCACCTTTTATAGTAGTGTTATATGCTGTCAATTTGATGTGCTTATTCTCTATGGTTTTAAGGAAGCTGCAACTTGATTTTTGTGAGGCCTCCATACCAAATGGATATAATCTTCGGTCATGTTTTATTGTTTGTCGACCTTCAATAATGTTTCCTATTCATTGCTTAGTGAATACTGAACTAAATGTTAACTACACAACATATACTGATTGTAGTCGGTATATATTGCATGCTTTCTTCTTGTGTATTCTATGCTTGTATTCCCCAATGTTAATCACGTCATCTAATATGTTACATTTGATAGGCATTTTTTCCCTCACTCGAGCACATTTATGGTTTTAAGAGGTTTTCATAAGAATGTATTTGAACTGCTAAATATTTGTATCCTAAACTTGGATAGGGATGTTGCACCATGAAAATCTCTCAGTTTTTGTAGTTATGTCTATTATCAGACATCTGTATCTATGGTTTTAGGTGGTTTTGTCACGACCCGCACCCTAGAGTAAGGGCACGAGACGTGGGTGTCACGCCCCGCTCCCGTAGGAGCGATCGTCCTCGCTAAGGCGTGATGCCGCACGAGCCTAGATTGCGCTCGTGCAAGGCGGTTCCATAACGGTCGATTTCAGCGGCTGCGACGGGGTCGTCGCACAGAAGTCCCAAGCAGAGACGTTAAATAATAGCAGCGGATTTTAGAACAAACACAAGTTTCTCAAAAGATGATCTTTATTGATATTGAAACAAAGATTACAATGGGGCTCAAGGCCAATGTTACAAGTCTCTCAAGCTCACTCAAGCTCACTTTTCTCTCATTACAAGTTCACTCTGCTCTCTCTCTCTCTCTCTCTCATCTCTCAATATTTGTCGATCCAGCGGAAGCTTCGGAAGGCGATGTCCATACATTATGTCCTGTATAAGTCTTCAATCCATGCGGCCGCACGCTTTGAATCGCCAAGAAACTCCTGTGCCTCGACGCATCCAAGCGGGCTCCGCGCCACGAGCTTCTACCTGTGCCTGCACATGAACACTGTGTGGGTGTCAGTACTCAACTGTACTGGTGGAGTGAGCTTCTCGCCCACCCATACAAAACCTACACGTTCATTTACTTTGTGCAGCTTAAATCCCTTTTCGATTGTCTTTCTACTCTTGCCTTAGGTTCAGTTTTAGGACCGGCGCCTTGGCGCAACTTGTGTGTCAAAACCATCCCGTGCTTGCAATGTCAACGTTACTCATACTTTGCCTCTAGACCACTTCTCGTGCCACAACGTTAACCTATCAGGTCGTGCTTGCCTTTCGGCCAGAATCAGAGATGCAACTACGCGGTAGTACCCAATTTCCTTACAACCGTGCTATAACTCCTTCGTGTCGTGCCTCGCAACTCAGTACGACTCAACCATATCGCCGCCTCGCGGCCCCTTTGTTACTTTGATCGCCAACTGACCCAATCAAGACTTGTGGGTTTAGTGTCACACGACTGACTTTGCCTTGCGGCGGTTTCCCGACTTACACTCAAACAACTCAACCAACTCTTGCAACTATATGCCGACAACTCAAGACTCAATGCCACATCTCGTGCCGAAGCACGTCGCCTATGTTGTAGCCATTCTTTAAGTCCAATACTTGTATTCTAGCTTGTATACACCTTCGACAACTCAACTCAATCCAAAGGCATACCCGCGGATCTGCCGCTATGCCGACTCATCTATATGATTTGGTCACTGACTCCCAGAGCCATAGTGGACTCCTTTTTGCTGAGTATAGGATGGACCTTCTTTGGGTAGCTAGCCCTATTCCGCGTCCACCGAATACTTTGCCCCAGGCGCAGCTTGGCTCCCAGAGCCTTTATGTTTCCTTAGGCCGCAATCGGTCCCGTGGCGCCACAGGTTGTCGATTCGGAGAAACTCTACCTTGTTGACAAGTTGTCCATGACCATGCAAGACCGACTCAAACTGACGTCTCACATAGTCATTCACTTCTGGTGTTACCATCTCTTTTAGTGCCATTTCTCACATCTGAGATCTTGCCTCGACGACCCATAGTCGCGAGCATTGTTCTTTCTTGCCTCAACGACCCAGTCGTGAGCATTTCTTTCTTTCTTCCTTTTTTTTAACTCAAGACAACAACTTATTTAGACACTTTCCAAAACTCAACTAATCAATCGTGGCCCGTGCCTTTAAAAATCTAGGATCGTGCAATCGTGCCTCAACTCGACTTCCGCTCTACGCGGCACTATCGCCCAAGTCATACTTTATATGACGGGCCGTGGGATCGTGGGGCTATTTAAGTTGACAGCCGCAGAAAGAGCGGGACAGCACTAGAAATGACTTAGGTCGATCGGCATAACTTTGCCTAACTTAATCGAGCCTATAACTTGACTTAAAGGACGAGCAAAGGCTATGCCAAGCCTTGCGTTATGGAAACGTGCATGCTTTGTCGAGCATTTACGTGGGCAACGCCTATGACTTAGGCCAACTCAAGTGTCGGGACAATTCGATGGGACCGTGCATGCTTTAACAAGCATTCACGCAGGCGACGCCTATGACTTAGGCTATTTCATAACTTTGTGTCGAAGACCAACTTCCCTTCTCCCAAGCCATGGGACGAAGGACCGAGTGTCATTTTCAAAGCACACCGTACACCAACTCTAAGCCGACCGTGGGACTTTTTCCATGTTCTAACTCATTTTGACTCATCGGGATTATTCCCTTAGCTATGTGGATTCATCTCTTTTATTATTAAGCCTACTTGTGCAAGTTGAAAACACGATTTATTATGTGAAGGCAAAGATGAGGCAAGTTCACCGAAACTACCCCACCTGAACGATGTCTTCAAACGGCCGTTGCAAGGCCAAGTCCGAACGCCGTCGGCGTTTCGATTCCTCCGATTGACTGAGCGGGACGGGGCACTACAACATACACCACTCAGAACAAGTCTCGTCCTCGAGACTTACTGAGTACTTACTTATTGACTTATCACCTTACTCAACATTCAGGAACTCTCGCATACACTACGCCTATGCGTTTTCTCAATCCGAGCCACGCTCGTACTACCCTCAATCTTTTCTTCGAATCTCTATTTTGAAATCCTCAACACTTTCCATTCCTCAAGTCTCACTTGATTCAACTTATCACTTGGTTGGATCGTGCACATATTCCAGGCGTCCCTAAAATACATGCATTTTAGACAAGCCTTGTGATAGAGAATCCGCCATCACCACTCGAGTCGGATCGTGCACGTATTCAAGCGTCCCTGATATACATGCATCTCAACCGAGCTCACGAGTGGTGCCACCATAACTCCTATCGCTTTTCGCCGGGACGTCTGCCTAATCGCTAGGCTATATCTTTTGGCTAAAGTCATTCGTCAGTATTGGAATCATAGTTCCCAAACAATAATATCAACACTGACCCCCATCTTAAGGTCAAACCAAGTTGATAGTACGGGATTTTCTACCCAAGCTCGCATCACTCCGATTTCTAAACATCGAGCATCGATTCCCTACGCATATCCCAACATTCACCGCACGGGGCCTGAGTCATTTAGCAAAGCCATCCTACAACTCACGTTCAACCAAATTCTCCGACGTATCAATATCGCCCGTTCAACAAGCCATCTTGCAGGGTCTATCTCTTCGAACACGTTCGACATAATCTGCCTATCAAACCCTTCCAAGTCAAGCACACTACTACGTAATTCACCGCTAAACCATAATCCACATTTCACATTTTCGAAGTCATCTATTCCAATTCACGAAATCGATCACAAGGTCGTCTAGCTTAACAACATGTTGCGCCCCGATCTCACGCGAGTCAGATTATCTGCGATGGGCATGAATCACCATGCACGCTCCCGCGAGATAGTCATTCTCATCGGGATGTAACTCTTATTTTACGTCTAGACTAATTCATTCTCGATGCGTGGATTGGACCTACTCAATCCTCAAGTTCATTTCATTCATTGATCACAAGTCATCCTCGAATTCTCCTTTGCATCAAACCGACAAGTCAAGACAATCGTAGTTGCCGCGTCCTGACTCCGAGTTCGATCATTCCCGCGACATGAATCACCATGTCTGCGCTCACGCGGAACGATCGCCTCAAACCCGACGCAACGTATGTGCGAGGCTAGAGTTGCGCTCGCGCAAGACAAGAATGTTGACGTTGTGATTATCCGCGTAACCATCAAGACACTTTCATTTTCATCCAACATCCATCTCAATCAAAATCCTAGGCATCACATCCGACCGAACGATAACACTGTACGATCGTCACTCGGTGAGTTGGAGTGCCCCCGAGTTATCGTATATCGATCTTTGATACGCCTCAATACCATCGACGAAATGCGTAACCAGACGATCTTCCTTTGCAACCAAATTCTGAGTCGTGCGAATGGTGCTATCGTCCGACTGGATAATCTCCTCTACATTTATAATCATCAATTTCCCTCAGACCAATTTTGAGTATCGTTCATCCGTTAATCTTAAGTCATCGACCAACATATTTTCCTCAATTCGCATCGTTCGATATCCCTGAGCCTATCGCATACACTACTCAAGGATGAAGTCATTCAACAAATCCTCAACTTAACATTTGATTCACAATCTACTTCTTCAAATTTTTTGTCCAAATCGTTCCTCGAAATCCAAGCACGCTCGTCTATATCGCACCGACGTTATCGTCGCTCGATAGTACCCCTATCGATACTCATCTTACTTTACTCAATCGAGTTCAACTCATTCTCGTCCGACATAATTTGAATCTCGCACTCGACTTTTCTAAGGTCGACACAACTTTAGTGTATATGCCCAGCCCGACCTAGCCAACCGTGCTTACGCAAACCATCTTTTGTTTTGTTGTCAAAGACTGTTCTCCTACATTTTGCAAAATAGATAGACTTATTGTATGGACATCCCGTAGAACATTTGAGAGAGAGCGCACCAACGATTTCAACTTTGCGGAAGCAACGATTCAGAGTTTGCGGAAACAACGGAGTTAAAGAATTCAATCGATAGTCCAAGGACGTAAAGCCGTGCTCTGATACCACTATGTCACGTCCCGCTCCCATAGGAGCGATCGTCCTCGCTAAGGCGTGATGCTGCACGAGCCTAGATTGCGCTCGTGCAAGGCGGGTTCCATAACGGCCGATTTCAGCGGCTGCGACGGGGTCGTCGCACAGAAGTCCCAAGCAGAGACGTTAAATAATAGCAGCGGAATTTAGAACAAACACAAGTTTCTCAAAAGATGATCTGTATTGATATTGAAACAAAGATTACAATGGGGCGCAAGGCCAATGTTACAAGTCTCTCAAGCTCACTCAAGCTCACTTTTCTCTCATTACAAGTTTACTCTGCTCTCTCTCTCTCTCTCTCTCTCTCATCTCTCAATATTTGTCGATCCAGCGGAAGCTTCGGAAGGCGATGTCCATACATTATGTCCTGTATAAGTCTTCAATCCATGCGGCTGCACGCTTTGAATCGCCAAGGAACTCCTGTGCCTCGACGCATCCAAGCGGGCTCCGCGCCACGAGCTTCTACCTGTGCCTGCACATGAACACTGTGTGGGTGTCAGTACTCAACTGTACTGGTGGAGTGAGCTTCTCGCCCACCCATACAAAACCTACACGTTCATTTACTTTGTGCAGCTTAAATCCCTTTTCGATTGTCTTTCTACTCTTGCCTTAGGTTCAGTTTTAGGACCGACGCCTTGGCGCAACTTGTGTGTCAAAACCATCCCATGCTTGCAATGTCAACGTTACTCATACTTTGCCTCTAGACCACTTCTCGTGCCACAACGTTAACCTATCAGGTCGTGCTTGCCTTTCGGCCAGAATCAGAGACGCAACTACGCGGTAGTACCCAATTTCCTTACGACCGTGCTATAACTCCTTCGTGCCGTGCCTCGCAACTCAGTGCAACTCAACCATATCGCCGCCTCGTGGCCCCTTTGTTACTTTGATCGCCAACTGACCCAACCAAGACTTGTGGGTTTAGTGTCACACGACTGACTTTGCCTTACGGCGGTTTCCCGACTTACACTCAAACAACTCAACCAACTCATACAACTATATGCCGACAACTCAAGACTCAATGCCACATCTCGTGCCGAAGCACGTCGCCTATGTTGTAGCCATTCTTTAAGTCCAATACTTGTATTCTAGCTTGTATACACCTTCGACAACTCAACTCAATCCAAAGGCATACCCGCGGATCTGCCGCTATGCCGACTCATTTATATGATTTGGTCACTGACTCCCAGAGCCATAGTGGACTCCTTTTTGCTGAGTATAGGATGGACCTTCTTTGGGTAGCTAGCCCTATTCCGCGTCCACCGAATACTTTGCCCCAGGCGCAGCTTGGCTCCCAGAGCCTTTATGTTTCCTTAGGCCGCAATCGGTCCCGTGGCGCCACAGGTTGCCGATTCGGGGAAACTCTACCTTGTCGACAAGTTGTCCATGACCATACAAGACCGACTCAAACTGACGTCTCACATAGTCATTCACTTCTGGTGTTACCATCTCTTTTAGTGCCATTTCTCATATCTGAGATCTTGCCTCGACGACCCGTAGTCACGAGCATTGTTCTTTCTTGCCTCAACGACCCAGTCGTGAGCATTTCTTTCTTTCTTCCTTTCTTTTAACTCAAGACAACAACTTATTTAGACACTTTCCAAAAACTCAACTAATCAATCGTGGCCCGTGCCTTTAAAAATCTAGGATCGTGCAATCGTGCCTCAACTCGACTTCCGCTCTACGCGGCACTATCGCCCAAGTCATACTTTATATGACGGGCCGTGGGATCGTGGGGCTATTTAAGTTGACAGCCGCAGAAAGAGCGGGACAGCACTAGAAATGACTTAGGTCGATCGGCATAACTTTGCCTAACTTAATCGAGCCTATAACTTGACTTAAAGGACGAGCAAAGGCTATGCCAAGCCTTGCGTTATGGAAACGTGCATGCTTTATCGAGCATTTACGTGGGCAACGCCTATGACTTAGGCCAACTCAAGTGTCGGGACAATTCGACGGGACCGTGCATGCTTTAACAAGCATTCACGCAGGCGACGCCTATGACTTAGGCTATTTCATAACTTTGTGTCGAAGACCAACTTCCCTTCTCCCAAGCCACGGGACGAAGGACCGAGTGTCATTTTCAAAGCACGCCGTGCACCAACTCTAAGCCGACCGTGGGACGTTTTCCATGTTCTAACTCATTTTGACTCATCGGGATTATTCCCTTAGCTATGTGGATTCATCTCTTTTATTATTAAGCCTACTTGTGCAAGTTGAAAACACGATTTATTATGTGAAGGCAAAGATGGGGCAAGTTCACCGAAACTACCCCACCTGAACGATGTCTTCAAACGGCCGTTGCAAGGCCAAGTCCGAACGCCGTCGGCATTTTGATTCCTCCGATTGACTGAGCGGGACGGGGCACTACAGTGGGTACGTCCAGCCTACGCCGCAGTGTCGGCGGTAGAACGCTGTCCTAGGTTTCATGCATCTAATCAGTATAAGGCTAAGCAGTTTATACTCCCCGAATGGGGGTGACATAGCAGAATGTAAACTCAATTACAACTAAGGAAGAAGAAGTACGATATGATATAGAACTCAAATGAAATACCGATGATCAGAAGAGTCGAAGTGTCTAAGATAACAACTCAGCAAACAATCCTGAAATACAAAGTCTCAACTACTGAATATGAAAGAATATATACAATCCAGATCTCAAATGACAGAAATAGTAAAACCTAGACTATGGAGCCTCAGTCTCTATAGCTAGTGGATCCGGCTGGAAATCCGGATCACAGGTATCATCTAGAGCTGTCCTATAAAAAGTGTCAACACCAGCCTCATCCTCGTCCTCTGTAAACATTCAACGGTGTCCAATCAGGACGGAGCAAGCACAATACATCTCAACAGTTCATAGCAGGTTAGAAAATATAATCATACAGTAAAGTAAGATACAAGAACTGAAAGAAGTACAGAATGTAAACATAGAGAGAACTGTAATAGAAATATCTACTATAAATAGAGAACTAACAGTGGTTAGTGAGTCAGAGTACAATATAGACATGTAAATGGCATAGGACGATTCTGATGCTACACTACGGAAGGATTCTGATGCTACACTACTTGGATATTATTCACATGTCCACTTCTACGCATCCGTACCCCCAATCAATACACAAGGATCCGGCCAGGTTATGTTATGATTCATGTAACGACCCCCGAAGGGTGGTACATGATAGTCCCATAAATGGGGATTCTAGGAAAGCCCATAAATGGGGGATTCAAGGAAGACTCTGTAATCATGAGAGTACACGTCATAAGTGATTCAATGAACCATGAAGCATAGTGATACACAATATAAGTGAAACGCACAGAACATGTAGTATCCGATGCTCCCTGAGGGGATAACATCTCAAGAAAGGATCCATATAGTACTAATCCGTGTGACCAACGTGACAGCATCAAGTAAAATAATTTAAAGCATGAGAATAATTCTAGCAGGATATAAATGATCAGAGAATGTACTCGCCTGTATCCTGAGTATCTGAAGAATATCTACTGTCCGAGGAGTGGTGTCTGTCTCCTATAGAACAGTACAAGTCACTATAAGTCTAAAATGATAATAAGATGCAATTCAATGCATTCTAAATGAATCTAGATCAATCTAGTCCAAAGTCAACTCTTGGTCAACTCTGGTCAACCCTAGAAGTTAAAGTTAGGTCAACTAGGTCAAACTAGTCTAAGTCCAACTAGACTAGGTCTAACAACCATTCTAAGCTCTAACAAACCATCCTAAGCTCTCACATCAACCACAAATAATTATAAGTTATCAACACATTGAAATTCCTATACACCCTACACTACCATTCACATATTCACATTAGATTAGGCATTGATATATAGCTATAGGATCACATACACATATAGAAATGTATTTTGTATCTTCATAGATAGGGAAAAAGGGCATATCATGGCAATGTGAGGAAACTGTGACATGTGTGTGAGATAGTGAATCATACAATATGTGTGTGCAATTTAGTGTACCTGTGTTCAGTGTGTGTGTATGTAGAATCTAGGTGACAGTGTACAGGTGTGTGTGTGTGTAGCAGATGTGTGTGTGTGCTGATTTAATGTATGTGTCTGTACAGGAATCCCAAAGACAGTAAAGTCCAGTTAACAGTGTGTGTAAGGAGTATATATGGTTGTTACAGGAACATAGAGTGTTGCAGGAAATGTGGAATGTGTGTGAGTGAAAGCATTAGCCATCAGTGAAGGGAATATGTGTATATGATTTACATATGTGTAAGTGACAGTGAGTAACATATGTGTATGACTTGGTTCCAGGTAATAAATGACAGTGTCAAAAGCCATCTACTGGAACTAAATGCAGCCTTGAAACCAAATCCATGTGTGTGTGTGTTCAGACAATAGGAAAAATGACAGGAATGTTCTCAGTTTGGTTTGCAAACAGTGATAACTCGATTTGCAAACAATGTGTTATGTCAAAACTATTTCAGTTAACAGTTTAAAAAGGAAAGGAAATCAAGGACAGCTATAAACAGTCCTACCTATTTATTAATGTCAAATTCGAAAACATGCATCCCATTTGAAAACCATTTGTCAACTACATTCGAAGTTTGTTTTAAGAAGGAATCAACTCAATTTTACAGGTTAAATCTCAGGGAATTAGAAGAGCATTGAATGGCAAACGGCTCTCAGTTTACACAAGCATTCATATAAGTTATGAAAATCAGTTCATGTTCAAATTTAAACATTTAAATCTCAGGTTCATAACCCACTGAAACATTAATAGAAAAAGCCAAACAGTGTACAAAATTTACATTCCCACATTCGAATCCAATGCTTCACACAAACTCAGGAATACAAAACAGTCCAAGTGTTCTCAGGTTTTATAAACCAATGAACAGGACATAATTTAGTCTATTAATTCTCAGGAACTCAAAACGAAACCAAAACCTTTTGCATCAACACAAATCAAGGTTAATATGAACTACAATTCTAACACATGTAGGTGATCTAATCATCATTTAAGAAATCACAAAACTCAGAAAATAAAATTAACTCAGAAAAATATAGTGCAGTTAAGAGGTATCAGTCCAAATAGAAATCAATGATTTCGAAACCAATTAACCATCAAGGTTGCAATCTAATCTACTCATCACTCATAGCACATGCAGGTGAGCTAAATCTAAACATTCATCATCATTAGAATCAGTAAAATAATAATTTAAACCCAAGGAAACTGAAGAGCAGTGTACCATAAACACTGATATAGACAGTATCAGTCGTATTGGGAAATCAAGAAATTGAATCCAATTAATCATCATTTTACAAATAAGGAGTTGGTAAATAATAACCAACATATACACGTGTCACACACTCAATATAGTGTCCAAAAACTGGACACAATGTGTCCAAACACACGCACAAACCCAATGCACTGGACTGGGTTCAGTCGACTGGTGCGCGTGTCCACTGCGGGGTGAATCCTGTACTCGACACGAAACCAAAGGATACGAGACTTGGGAAGTGTCGTGTCAGATACTGCCCCGAGCTCTGCGTCAAAGGACACCCGCCCACGTGTCCAGAACTGGCCGTACGACCCCACTGGTAGCAGGACAGCGCTGCTCACGTGCGCACAGGCGTGTCCAAGGGTCCAACTCGACACCAAATCGACACGAACTCAATCAGTCACTTAGAAACCCATAAGCGACACCAAGACACAAATTTCTATTCAAACACAATTCAAAATCTCAATCGAAATGCCCATTGTGGCATTTCGTCGAACACCTGCGGTTACCAACTGATACGTGTCCGATACGGACACGTACAGGACACGAGAGGGTGCAAATCCTATTCCTACAGTACAAGGACACTTAGGGCTTCCTATCCATGCAAAGAAATCTAAATTTGGTGGAGGGAATAGGGATTTACCTATATGTGCAATTTGCAAGAAAAAGTCTCAAATGAGGGTGTTCTCCTTGATGGCCAAATGCTCCAAATTATTCCTCCACTGAAAATATTCACCATGGACAGAAAGCATTCATGGATTAGATCCTAATGCAAGAAGTTTGGTTGAAAAAGGATGAGAAATGGAGAAGTTATGAATGAATGAAGTTGGAGCTCACCTTGTTCTTGAGAAATGGAAAAATGAATAAAGAAGACAAGGGTTTTTGGGAGGGATTAAATAAGGGGAATCCCAAAGATGGCTACACTAAAATCTAGGGCTAGGGTTGATCCAAGGGTTCTCCATCAATCCAGACAAATCAATGGCTAGATGAAATCTAGTTAGCCTATCACTAGTCTTAACTAAACAATATGACTAATGACTAGCCAAAATCACAAATCATGACTAGCCATGACTAACCATGACAAATCCCAATCTAACTTAGTCTAACCATGGCTAACTAGGACTAATGTAGGTTAAGTCAAATCTAGGTTAGGCTAAACACAACACAAGACAATCAATTAAATGATATTAAAATCACACCATCCCATTAATCATATTAAATTCCAAATAAATATATATTAAATTTAATTAGTTCAAAATGACCAAAATACCCTCAAGCTAAAAATAATGGAGTACCCTAATCACATGGCTAGGCTCTAGGGTAGACAGTCTCTACGGTTTCACTAGCAAAACACCAAAATCACAAGTCATGATTTTAAATAGTTTTAAAAAGATTAAAAAATCACCAAAAATAAAAAATAAAATAAATATCAATAAATAATAATTATAATTACAAAATTTTAAAATTACCCTCATCTGGAAAACTGGGTGTTACAGGTTTCCTTGAGAACATGTTGAAACCTGACCGAACTGCTTCAAAAATGTAAAGGGAACTTATAAAAAAGGAAACATAGACCCCTGCATGGTGCTAACCATTCTGAATAATTACATTGACTATCCGAATTCATGATCTATATGCGAATGAATAAGTTGTATCTTCATTTTATGCTCTAGAAATATTTTAAAGTTGTTGATCTTTGATGAAAAATGTAAGGTTCACCTTATTCGATTTTTTTATAAAGCAATCCTCGTACTTTGTAGCATACTGTCATACCATGCCAACACCTTGTAAGCTTTTGCCTTAATCTTGTTAGTAGGGCATTTGAGTTTTAGGTAATCCATGATCTTTCTTGTTTAGTACCCTTCATACTGGTGTTACTCATCCATCTAATACAGTTTTTTTTTCATTTACCACTAATATGGTATCAAATGAACTAATCAATATATTTTCCAGGCTGATGCTTTAATTTGCAAAGAAGCTGGGTTATTACAAAGCACTTCAAGCAAGGCTTGTCAAACTGCAGGTATGTTATCTTTTTTTTTAATGCATTTATTGTGTGACATAAGTTTGTTATATTTCATCCCTTATCTTGCAACATAAGTTTGTTATATTTCATCCCTCATCTTATAATTTAATTTGTCTATTGATCACTATTTGTCTGATTATTATTGAACATAACTTTCTAAGAACCTGTTGATGCCAGTGTACTAATTTATTGAGGTTTAAGAGCATGATCTGCTTCATCGTTCTTCCACCTTATCATTTGGTTAAAGGAATTTGAATTCTTCACTTGGGTGATACTTACCTTTAAATATTTTATATGAATTTTCATTCCATTTCCAAACCACGTTGCTGATTTTTCTAACTATTCGACTGTTTTCTCTTATCATTACACGCAGGGTGTAGGCACATGTTGCAAAAATGCTGCAGAGACTGCAGGTGCCTGCCCCGGGGGAGCATAGATTAGGAAGGAAAGGGCTTCGGAGAGCGAAAGAGGCAGCTAAAATGAAAAGGGGAACAATATAATTAGTGGCTGGACTACAATTAGATAGTAATTTGGGTAAGTTCTAGGATTAGGATTAGGTAATTGTAATAGGCTACAACTTGTATAAATAAGAATAGGTAAGGTTTAGCTAAAAGTTATATATCGTTTATACATAGGAAACTAAAAAGAAAAATGTCAGTGTAGGATTTTGTACAAGCAAGAAGGAAAGGTGTAGATCCAGGAAAGTAAGCAACAAAAAAAATAGAGAAACATGTAGGAAATGCATTGGACTATGATTTCACCTGTAGATGATAGTCCTCAGACAGTCACACACAAGATCATTAATGAGACTTGACATATATGTTAGTATTTTGATATTATGAAGTATACAAGTTAATATGTTTAATGTTGATAACTAATACGGATTATACTTTGTTTGACCTACAGATTAGTATAGATCATATTCAATACACATGCATGAATGTTGTTTTCTTTACAAGTTTTGCATGCATGAACTGATGCAACCGACAAGCTGTAATCATGATGAATTAAGACTGAGGATATTTATGATGAATTAACAATGTTTTTTGGGACAATATTACCAATATATGATGGTAGTTCATGCAGTCTTGTTTCTTTCGAACTGAAAGGCCTGTTAGTATTGTTCGGAATGGGTCCACCTGACAATTTTTTTTTGAATATTTAGCAAATGCCTAAATTACAAATATAGAAAATAGCATATGCTTCCACTTATCTAAAAAATTAGCAAATGCTTCCATTATATGTAAAATAATCAAAATTTTAATTAAAATAGTGGGGTATATCTTAAACTATTCTGGTTTTCTTTACAGTTGTTTGGTTTTCTATATACACTTTTCTCTCCATGATATTTTGTGAATGTTACATTCTCGCAGTTGTGTGTCCCGTAATTTTCTACTTCGGACATTTGCATTTATATACTTTTGTCATGCCTTTTTTCTAATTTCAAGTTTTAGTACAGAAAACAATTTTTTTTGGCACTTACCAATGTGTTCATTCTCTAGCATAATTGGTAATTTTGCATGAATTAATTGAGCTTTCCAGACGTGTCGGTTATCGAATAATACTTATCTTGCCATTTCAATTAGGTGTGTGTATCCTATTCGTGGATATGAGATATTTGGAGGTTGTGGTAACGAGGTTCAGACTCACCCTAGGTTCGTATATGGAGGGCAATCGTCTCCTAAATTTTTGATTTCCTATGGGTTAAAATAGGATACATACACCTAGTAGACACATTACTTCCCTCATTAGACATTACTTCTCTTAGAGGGATACTAATATTTCAAAATAGGTACCTTCAGTGCTTTCTTTAAAGTACTTATGTAAGCTATACATTTCTTGGTTATGGCTGCTGCTTTTGTGGTTGCACTACTAGTCTACATATAGATGTTTTTGCATTTCAAGTATTACTGTATGGAAGTGCTTCAAAAAAATTCAAGAAGTTCATCATGAGAAATTTCCTACTACCAAAACTTTGTGCTTTTTAGGTGAATTCCAATTTCTTCCTCTCTTATGCCTTTTAAGGGCCAAGGAGCAACATATAAATGCTTTAAGAAACTAATTTCTTAATCTGTATTTATAAATTCATTTGAATGGGGCCTATGCAGAAAAAAGAACAGCACTACCTCCTTTTGACATAAGAATTACCCAATTGAGCTCCGCCTTTGCTTTACTTTTATGCTAATGGGGTTCTTTTATTACCTTCATTTTTTTACATACGGAAATTGTCAGCAGTTTGTAATACAAACATATATTAAAGCATGATTAGTTTAATGACAGATCGACATGAAATTGTTTAAGTTTTTTATTATTTCTGTTACGATATTTGTTTCCCCTTGTGTTCCTTAAGTACTCTCGCTTGACTTGAGTTGGTAGTGATATAAGTTGAGATTTAGAAGTTATAACCATCCTCATATAGAGTTAATCATGCATATTGGGTGGTTTCATCTTTATGCTTCTTCATGTAGATATCAAAACTATCTCAGCAGTGAAACTTCAAGAAAATGGCTGGGATTAATCTGACCTGTAAGCTTTCTCCCGTTCCGAAAAAAATTTGCTTGATCTTTCATGTAAAGCAGCACTATTGATAAAAATTAAAACTGCTACAGATACTTGTATTGTCTAGTCATGATCATGATTAGTGTAAAGTTACCCACTCAACACCCTTCGGCGATGTGCCAGAGGTAATACTGTATGCATGTATTTTGCTATTGGAAAATAATGTGTAGTCGAATATCAGTTCTACTGCATACTATAGGGACAATAAACTGGCAGCAAGGAAATCTATGTCCATCATTTATGCTGCTCACCGTGATCGGTCCTTCAAATCTAACCAGTACATAACCTGAAGTTTCCACTCAGTTGTGTTTTCTGCCAATTCAAACGCACATGTATGTCTGGTATTCTTAATTCTATGATGCTAACCCCTCAACTTGCTATTCCTCTTGGCCCTAACATTTTACATTTGGTATTTTTGCCTGGTTGCTGCCAATATTGTCACTCATTTATATGGTACTTTTTGACTTGCTTTTCCCAGGTATCTATCTCAATTTGTCGCGACTCTTCTTTTGCTCGTTATTTGGCCAACAAATGGTTTTGTTGGCTGTTGGGACCGGTTTAGTCAGTGCAAGAGCTCCATAACAATGCATTTGTTTAAGAAAGCTTCGACTCCTGTCCGAGTTATAAAGACAGATGCAGGATCAAGAGGAAGGTTTACTTTCAAGTTCTCCCCGTAACTTGTTGACATTTACCTCTTAATCTTTTGGTTTGTTGTACAAGATAGAGCAGCACTTTCAGTGCTACTGGCATGACTGTGCTGCTTGCGATAATGGCCATCACTTTTCGTTAGCAAATGATTCACTTGCCTCAACGACACCAAAAACCTTATTTGCCTATCTTCTTCTGTAGGGGTAATATCAAGTTGCGAGCAGCAGCAAAGAAGCATACATCGCAAAGGCCAGACGAATTGTTTATGTTGAATACTAGCCTAAAAAAATCAACTCGCTCGAGCAAATTGAAGGCACGGATATTGATTCAAAGACTACTATAGGTATTTCGATCAGTCGTTGTTATTGCTGCTGTGAATGTGCCTCTTTATATGATGTTGTTCAAGGATTGGATAGACCTATAAATTGGCAGACTTTGATCTTCAGATATTTGTTTGTGCCTCTGCAAACTTTTTGCATCTTAAAGGAATGCTCAGCATGCAGATGTAGCTGTGAGTGAGGCTCTTGTAACTATTTTTTACTGAACTTCGTAAAGTGTATTTTATTTTTTACGGTTATTAGTAAGATGTACTTTATTTCAGTTAGTGCTCACTAGGCAGATGTAGCTATGATTTGAGATTCATAAGATTTGATATTATTGTTTCATTGAAAGTTAGTACTTATACAAATCGTTGTATTGATTATAAAGTATTTTTGGATTTGGATGTACTGACATTATTGTTTTAATGAAAGTTATTATTTTTATAATTGTTGTGTATATTATATGCTTTGTGATTGAATGTCAAAAAGTAAAATTGATTATATAAAAGGCAAGATTTTTTAAAAAAAAATTGAAGAGAATTTAATGTGTGCAAAATATGTCCTAATTGATGTGTATATGATACTTTTTACGACATACAATGAATGTCATAATTGACAAATAAAGACGTGCAAAGGAATGTCATAAAATAATATTAACATCGTGCATTTGAATGTCATGATTGTGCATTAACGGCGTGTATATGTGTGTCGTGAATGTGTATTAACGGCGTGCCAATACATGCCATAATTTTCTTTTCACGGCATGCAATAAATGTCGTGGATGAGTAAAGACGACGCACAAATAAAGTTTAAACGACACGCAAAATATGTCATCTAAACTACCATCTTTTTACGGCATGGGCTAATACGACGTTAGCATGTGCGCCGTCTAAAGTGTTTTACGGCGCACATTGCACGCCGTAAAAACACATTTTTCCTGTAGTGCGTTCTATGCGCACGACGCCCTTACGACGTCTTCCCGACGCCCATTGGACGCCGCACGACGGGCCGCGTGGTCAGTCGTCGTTTATACCCGTGGTAGAATGGTGTCGGTCCTCGACCGTCCGCACGATGCCCTAGCCGATGAGTTTTCATGCACATGGCTCACCATTATGTCCCACGCCAGCTCAGATCATGGCCATTTTTCGTCAGTCCTCCAACGTTGTGGATGCCCCGCATCGTACAGGCCAGGCTCATCATCGCCCTTATTTTTTATCTAGTTATATTTAACTGTTTTGTAATCATAAACCAAACTCATCGGGTTTTTCTTGGTTAAGACAATGTTCAATTATTTTGTTTTGTAGAGGAGGGATTGAATCCCGACAACATATTTATTATCACATTTTTTTTTACTTATAAGAGCTTGACCCGACCCATACAAGGACGCCAATGAGCTACATATAAGTATGCCCATAAATTATGCACTTTCATGAAAAACAATATTATCCACAAAACAAAAACTTGTAACTTTCAAAACAGCCATTGACATTAGATCGTCTGTCATCTAAAAAATAAAAATAAAAATAAATATAAAAAACATAGATCGTCTGCATGCAAGCCAGACTGGCTGGTATTTCTCTCCAATTTTTGGTCCAACATGCGACATTTCAATGTCATGTTGGCAATTAGAAAAGGTTTTTAACCAGAGCCTCAAAGTTAATATTAACTAATGTGAATGAATAATTTAGAATTTCCAAGAAATTTGTTTCTTTTCTCTTCCCTAGAGGAACCCCAACCAATCCCAATATATTGGACCACCTAACCATATGTAGTAGTTAGTTACCTGTGATTATGTACAATGGCAGAACCAGAAATTCAAGTTAGAATGGGCTAAGCCATAATTTATGGCAAAACCCCTATTATATATATATATATATATATATATATATATATATATATATAATATATATATATATATATATATATATATATATATATATATATATATATATATATATTATATATATATATATATATATATATATATATGATAAAAAGCGCACACACAAAAATATATGATAAAAAAATATATATATATATATGATAAAAAGTGCACACACAAAAAAGGTGGGCTAGAGCCCACCCCAGCCCACAAGGTGGGTATGCCCTTGATTATGTGAACCAATGGATATAATTGTTATCCTTTGTAACAAACTTAGTTTTGTATATAAATATGGCAACGCAACCATTCATTCTAGGGTTACTTTCCGATAAAAATCAACAAAGACCTCTTCTCTATCTTTTATTTCTTCCATTAGGGTTTCCGAAGAATTTCTCACTAGTTATTATTATTATTTGTATTGATGTTTCTAGTTGTTTCCTTGGAAATATGTAAATTTGAAAAAGAAAAATTTATGCAATCAATTTGCATCCTACATTTTTCAAAGATAAAAAAAGAAAAAGAAAAAGAAAAGAAAAACTCACTTTCTTGATTTTTCTTTTATTTGATTAGTAAGTATGCTAAGAAATCTAAATTAAATATATATTCTAATATATAATCCAAATACCAGGACATCACTAATATTTTGGTATAACACTTTCTTACCTAAAATATCAATATTATGGATAAAAAAATTATTTATTCGCCCGCTAACTCAAACTTTCATACTAATATATAATTATCATAGCCATCTCTCCCTTTCTCCCTCTTTTTGTGCCATGTTTTTTTCTCATTGAAAAACACAATGCAAGTGCCATGTTCTTAATTCAGATTTAATACGAGGAAGTTAAAAGTTGGATATCAAATATGGAAATATTTGTATAAAGTTACTCTTGGATTTTTGTCAAAATTTTTCGATTAAAAATCTGCAAACAAAAGAAAAAACCGGCCTCCGGAGAAGTCGCGCACGTAACACTGCCCTAAGAGTTAGTCCGGATCTATATACAGACTATTTCCGAACACTTCTAGTGGTAAAATTCTCGCTCCACCGGAATCTCCTTGCCGCACACGACGAAGAGAGAGTGACCCTGACATAGCTCTGCCCAGAGCAACAATAAACAACAAAAGCAATTTGAGAGACAAAAATTTTAGAGAGGTTTTGTAGAGGAATTGTTTTTCTGTAGAGAAGAAGGAATGAGAAGGACCTCATTATATAGGTTGTGCAATAGACAGGAGCATAAAGGCAGATTTAATTAGCGGCCAGAAAGGCAACAGCACCAACAATCCCCCCCCCCAAAAAAGGCAAGTTCTAAAGAATTAAAAGGAAAGAATATAAGAGAATTTTCTGGACAGTTGTATACTATGCATAAATAAGATTGGCTACAGCCTTGAATCTCACGTAGTGACTATTATCTTTGTCTGAAGAAGAGCTTGATGGACTACGACTTGAATCAGTCTTCTTGAACCAGACTTAGAAAATAGCACACATTGTACGCTAAAGGTACTTGGGTCTATCGGGTGGCGCGTTTGATTGGTCATGCGCACTTTTACACGTTCATGAGAGTTGTCTAGGATAACACTGTCCTATAGTTGCGGCCCTCACGACCTCTCATATAGGTTAGTCCTCAAGGGTTGGTGATAGGAATCAACCCTGCATGTCATGCTTGGACTTATTAAGAGTTTAAACTCACCCTATCCATATCACACAAGGAACACTGTCACCATAGGGATGGTGTATTAATGAACACATGTACAGCCTCTTGGGCTTTATTTTAAAGAGAATTTAATCTCAGGGTCAGTGTTTGTCACTCCCGTTTTTCGTTATACGTATTTCCAGTGTACGTATACAAACCCGTATTTTATTTACTGTATTTTTGTATTTATTTATTGCTTGCCTTAAAGTATGTTGACTAAGGTTGACCTTGGGTTGGGTTGGTCCAACTTGGCTTGCTTTGGATGGCTTGGTTTGGTTTATTTTGATGGTTGGTTCAACATGTTGAACCATCCCCTCTCTTTATAAATCCCCAACTACCTTCTCTCTCTTCCTTTACTCTTCATTACTTCTTCTTCTTCCTCATAACTCTTTCCACCTACAAAGAAACCTAGGCAAGTGCAACTTGCTTCATGGAGGAACCTAATTCTATTTGTTCCATTGTCTTTCTTACATGATTCTATGACACTTTAGAACTAGACATTTTTTAATTTTGGTGGATATTTTCTTGTAGATCTAAGTTTATGTCATTTTTGATTTTCCTAGGTTTTGATCTATTAAACTTGCTTGTTTTCAAAATCTAGTTATTCCATGTGGTAGAGAATTTCATTTTACCCAAATTTGACCTTTGAAAGGTTAGATTTTGTTTCGTTTTGGCCGAGTTGTGCAATTTTGAAGTTCATGGGTTCTATGACCATCTTTCTTGAATTTTTAGAGATGAACAGTCCCGCGGACTGCATGAGTCTGGCTGCATGAGTCTTTGGCCGCATGTAGTTCTGCAGACCGCATGAATCTGGCCGCATGCAGTCATACGGACCGCATGAGTCTGGCCGCATGAGCCCTTGGCCGTATGCAGTCCTGCGGACTGCATGAGTCTGGCCGCATGAGCCCTTCGCCGCATGCAGTCCTGCAGACCGCCTTGGTCCTGTGGACCGCACGAGTCTGGCCGCATGAGTTCTCAGCTGCATGCGCCCTGCGGACCGCCTTGGTCCTACGGACCGCATGAGTCTGGCCGCATGAGTTCTCGGCCGCATGCGCCTTACGGACCGCCTTGGTCCTGCGGACCGCATGAGCTCTTGGCCGCATGCAGTCCTGCGGACCGCATGAGTCTGGCCGCATGAGTCCTCGGCCGCATGCGCCCTGTGGACCGTCTTGTTCATGTGGACCGCATGAGTCCTTGGCCTCATGAGTTCATGTCCCATTTTGTCATCCAGACCGCCTTGGTCCTGCGGACCACATGCCTTGGCCGCATGTTTCCTTCGCCCCCATGCCCTTGCCCCTTTCATGTTCTTTTATTATTATATTATTTTATGTTTTAAATTGCTTACACCTTATACTCAGCCTAACTTGTGACTACCCGATTTGATGATTGTGAATCTTGGGCATAGCTTGTTTTAATTTAACCCTGAACACGGCATGGCAATATAGCTTTACATGATAACTCTTAAATAGTGACCCATCGTGGTGCACTCTTGACAAGTAACTTGACATGATAATTCATGATGGTGGTCCATCATGACGCACTCTTGACAAGATAAGTAATCTTGATAGTGGCCCGCCGTGGCGCACTCTTGACAAGTAATCTTGATAAGTAAACCTGACATGTAATCTTGAATGCTGTTGCGATGGCTATCTTGACATGCTGAGTAATAACTCGTCTTGACATCGTGGGTGATTGTTCTTGAATGTGCTTGTATAAGCTACCAGTCTCGTCTCGCATCATGTCTAGGACTTGCATCCCTGGTTACCACGGTCAGGGATTCATGCTGAATCTGACTAGGTTAATTACTAGATTGATCAAAGTAGCTCATATAGAGATGTTTCCAGTTACAGGCGATCCCGTTATCCCGACCACACCTGATGGACTTGTAGCCTGCCGACGAGTAGGACACATTTTCAACCCACTGTCATGTGGGGCACTTCTTGAAACAAGTAATATGCACACTATCATGTGTTGCACTCCAAGTCACCTAATAATTCTTGATAACTCTTACATGAACCTTGCCTGGATAACCTGGATAGCTGCAGGACTTGTGACTGCCGGAACATCGCATTGCATCTTGCTAGTAACTAGGCTTGTGATAACCCTAGTTAGTTAAAGTATCAAGTTGTACTCTTTGCTTGGCCGTAAATGTTGGATGGAGTCCAATCCTGTCTAGTCTTGTCTAGATCTAGTACATGGCTATCTCAAGACATGCTTGCTTACGCTTTACTCTTAGTAATAAATGGCTACAGACCCGGTTCTGTTCAGACGAAGGGTTACAACCCCGATCCTTGTTTGGTTTAAGGATTATAACATGGCTTTCGGAATAGTTCCTCGTCCTCTCGTCATTTGTTTCCTTATTTACATTTCATAATTTTCTATTATTATTCTTATTTATGTTCTGACATGCTGGTTTTAGTTCTTAAGTGAAGCCTCCCTTGTCGTACTTGCTCTTTCTGGGGTCTGACCCAGCTGGTTTTGTATGGCCAGATTTCGGAGCAGCACCCAAGGATCTTCCAGCCTTCCAGCCAGATGGTGAACACTAGACGTAACCCTGACAACGATTGGGTTTTATTTTGCTCTTTCACTCTATTGTAAATTATTCTTTTGAGGCGTTTAGCCGTCGATCAAGTGTTAGCTCGTATTGAATACTTATATTTCTTGTCTGCCTAAGGGCTGTAACATGATTGACAAATCTTAGGGTTGATCATGTATGACTGAAACTCTTGCTAGTCCTCGTATTTTGTACGACAAGCTTCATGATCATCTGTATATAAAATATGTGGAATGCCTTACTATTGAATATCTGATGGTCTAACATCTTGTTAGTATTATTACTTGCTTGAGATTGAGATACTAGGCTTGTTCTTGACCATAGAGACTGATGGCTTGTAGATAAACCCTCATACATCAAGACAGCCGTGACCGTATATCGAGGTGGATTACACTTCTATATACATAGCTGGTTGTGTCTGTCCCCCGCTCTCCGGTATTCTGGTTCTGGGGTGTGACAGTGTTTCATAATAGTCACATAGTCCAGCTTGTTCCTACCCATTGAACCGGCTTCTTGGGATCTCCAGTCAGACTCGGTTGGGTTGCCACTGCTGGTGACTATACTATGGGCTTAACCCCATCCCCCTCGATAATTCTAGGATCAATGTCCTAGACAGACCCTTCGTCAAGTGGTTTGTAAGGTTCTTATCTAACTTTATATAGTCAAGAACCACATATTTGCCCAATAGGCTCTTTATTGACTTGAAGCGCAGCTGCAGGTGCCTGTTCATCTTAGCATTCATAGAATCATACTTTAGTAGTTCAATAACAGATTTATTATCATAGTTTATAGAAATTGCAGGAACAAGATAAACAGAAACATGTATATGCATAATAAGGTTTCTAAGCCATTCGGCTTCTGTACAGGTAGTGTCCAAAGCTATCATTTCAGAATCCATTGTACTCCTGGCTATAATAATTGGTTTACATGATCCCCAGGTGATAGCAGCTCTTACTAGGTAAAAATATATCTAGTAGTAGATTTTACATCATGTGACTCGGTAACCCAATTTACATCGAAGTAATCTTCTATGATATCAAGGTGTCTAGTATAATGAAGTTTATAATTTAGAGTACCCTTAGATATCTAAACACTTTGTCCAATGCAGTCCAATGTGACTATTTGGGTTACTAGTATATCTACTTAGTCTTCCAATAGCAAAAGCAATATCTAGTTTGATCCTATTTGTTATGTACATAAGGGACCCTATCATCTGTGAATATTTATGTTGTTCTATAGGAGATCCTTCATTCTTCTTAAGAACAACATTACTGTCATAAGGAGTAAGGACAGATTTTTTATCAAAGTACTCAAACTTCCTTAGCATTTTCATAATTGAATGTGCTAAGGATAGAGTATAGCCCTCTTTGCATTTGGACACTTGCATTCCTAGGATTAGGTTTGCTTTACCTAGGTCTTTCATATCAAACTGGTTAGATAGATAATTCTTAGTATTATTTATCTGTTCCAGTGAAGATCCTAAAATAAGGATATCATCAACATAAAAGCATAAGATAACACAACTTCCATTTGTATTTTTAGAATACAAACATTTGTCATATTCATTTGGCACAAAACCAAATTATATAATGACTTTGTCAAATTTGTTGTGTCATTGCTTGGGAGCTTGCTTTAGGCCATAAAGAGATTCCACTAATCTATAAACCTTCTTTTCTTGGCCTTTAGCAATAAAACCTTCAGGTTGCTCCATATAACCTTCAGGTTGCTCCATATATATTTCTTCCTCTAGATCTCCATTGAGAAATGTTGTCTTTATATCCATTTGATGAATCAGCATATCATGAATGGAAGCTAGGGCTAGAATGGTTCTACTAGAAGTGATCCTAGCTACAGGAGAGTATGTATCAAAATAATCTAATCCTTTTTTCTGGATAAATCCTTTGGCTACTAATCTAGACTGGTATTTTTCTATGGTACCATCAGCTCTAAGTTTCTTTTTAAAAATCCACCTATAACCTATGAATTTATTACCTAAAGGCAGGTATGCTAAAACCTAAGTATTATTCTCCATAATGGAATTATACTCATTGTTAATGGCTTCTTTCCAGAATGGGGCATCAGGAGAGGATATGGCTTCTTCATAAGTTGAGGGATCACCCTCTATCAAAAATGTGAAGAATCCTTCTCCTAAATTCTTTTCAATCCTTTCTCTTTTACTCATTCTAGGTTCTATGACTTGTTCAGGTTGAGAACTAGGTATTTGATCATGAGAACTAGTAGATGGAGTAAGAGAAGGGTTGGAGGAAGCTGAAGGGGTTCTATATTTGAAGGGAAAAATATTCTCAAAGTAAACTGCATCTCTAGCTTCTATAGTTATGTTATTAGAGATTTCATTTACTTCAGAATGGTTTACAAGAAATCTATTGGCATTACTATCTAGGGCATAACTTATGAACACAACATCTACAGTCTCAGGTCTTATCTTCCTCTTTTTGGGTTCTGGAATCCCTACCTTAGCTAGACATCCCTAAACTTTGAGGTAATTAATCCTAGGGGTTCGACCTTTCCATAACTCATATGGGCTTTTATCACTTATTGGGTATTCTATTAAGGATATAACAGGCTGACAAAAGGGCTTCTCCCCAAAGATTATCAGGGGCACCTGAGCTGAGAAGCATAGCATTGACCATGTCTAACAGAGTGCGATTCTTTCTTTCAGTAACTCCATTGGACTGTGGTGAATAAGGAGCAGTTACCTCATGAGTAATTCTGTGCTCTTCACAGAAGTTAGTCATTTCATTGGAGATATACTCTCCACCATGATCTGATTAAGGATCTTAATCTTTCTATCTAACTGGTTCTCAGCTTCAGACTTATATACCTTGAATCTATCTAGAACTTCATCTTTGGTCTTAAGAAGGTAGGTGTAACAATAATTTGAGTGGTCATCTATAAAAATAATAAAGTATTTCCTACCGCCTCGGGTTAAGACCCTATTGGAATCATAAACGTTACTATGGATAAGTTCTTGGAGTTCAGAATCCCTATGGACAGATTTGAAAGGTAATATAGTGTGTTTGGCATGAGCACAGATCTCACATTTGTGTTCATCGTCTATAGAAGTCTTAGGGATAAGATCTAAGTTCATCATTCTTTTAATAGATCCTAAGTTCACATTACCTAATCTACCATGCCAAACATTTGATGATTCAACATTTGCAACAAAAGAAGAATTTAAACTTTTATTCATAGTACTTAAAATAAAGAGTCCATCTTTTACAAATCCTTTTCCCACAAAAAGATCATTCTTAGAAAAAATTACTTTATTGGCCTCCATTATAATTTTGTATCCTGAGGCTACAAGTAGAGATCCACTAACTAGGTTTTTTCTAACAGGCGGCACATGAAGCACATCATGGAGAGGTAGAATTTTTTCTAATGTCATCCTCAGATCTATTCTTCCTCTTTCTACGATCTATGCCGTTGAGTTATCTCCTAGAGTCACGCCTCCTCCACCTGGTTCTTGATAGGTTGAAAAGCAGGAGCGATCAAATGAAACATGAACATTAGCTCCAGAATCCAACCACCAATCATCTGAATGAAAAGAAAGGTTTACTACAGGTTGATAGCTTACAGACCTGAAGCAGCTGGAAGACCCATTCAGAATCGTGTTAGCCGCTGGCTTGCCTTTTTCTTTGAATGAGGTCTTGATAGGTTCTTTCTTCCTTTGGAAGCAGTTGATGGCCGTATGGTTGGTTCTACCACACACAAAATAAAATCTTCTTTGATCCTGAGTCTAACTAGAGTTTCTAGGTTTTTGGGGTTGATGGTGTTGAGGGTTTTGATAATGAGAATTTTGGTAATGTGGGTTTTGGTGATTTGGTTAAAAACTCTGCTCCTTTTTGAATGAATTTTTCTTGGGTTTGAGAAGATGGTTTACTTTGGGTTTGCCATAGCTTTCTACAAGGTTTACCCTAGTTGTGGCATTAGACCTAGCTTTGGCCTTTGTCCTATATTCTTCTTCTGTTCTAAGTCTCTTTAGAGCATGAGGGTATGTAATAGTGCCTTATAGGTGGAGTAGATCCTTTGCCACATTAGACCAAGAAGGAGGGAGTTTGTCTATCAAGCATCCTATTTATGCTCAGTAGAAAAGAAAGTTCCCTTGGCTTGAACATGCCTAAGGTGTTCTTAGAATTCATTTGGTCATTTATACGTTTGTTATCTACCATGACACTTCGGTTGAATGTGGAGGAATTGAATCTGTCAATTCCAACGTCATCACAACCATATTCTTCTTCCAAAGTATCCCAGAGTTCTTTAGCGCTTTTATATTCAAAAAAGATGTCGTAGAGTGACTCAGACATAGCGCTTAAGATTCTGTGGAAGCAATGGTAGTCTATTTCTTTAGGGGTCTTGGGTTTAGAGGAAGAGGAGGACTTGGATACCTCTACGTCAGACTCGGTCTCATCAGAATCATTTGTGATGGGAGTTGATCCGTCAATGACAGAAATTAGGCCTAAAGTGGTAAGCCAAAATTTCATCTGGCTCTGCCACCTCTTGAAGTAGGTGCCATTGAACTTAGCGGACTTTGTAGATTAGGTCTCTTCCTTTGAAGACATGATCTCTAAAGGTTTGTAAAAGTTTTAATTTACTCAATAAGATGGCTTTAAGCTAAAATTAACAATAAAATAATTTTAGTAATCTACTTTCAAAATTTTAGTTTTTCAAGTTTTGATATGGTCGGGTTAGCTGTAGGGGCCGGATCCCAACAAGCGGTGATTCATTAGGAACACTTAAGTACCGGTCGCTTAAACGAATTTTCATCTTGTTGACAGAAGGGCCCTTTCGGCTTGTTCCCAAACAAATCTCTACTTTAGAACTTTAAAATTAAAATTTTTTTACTAAATCAATTAACTGTTTATTTTAGCCTAGTTTTAATATTGAGTAGAGGAAATAAGAGTTGACAAAAGGTCCTAATACAATCTTGTTTTATGGGAAGTGTAAATTCCTAGAAACAGTCTTGTGAATCAACACTTGTTATATAACTAATGACCATGTATGTGTCTAGCAATAATTAATGAATACTTGCTAGGCAATAATATGTGAATACAAACTTTACTAAGAAGATTTGTGTTAAGCAAATTAGTAAGTATGAACAAAATTTTCTAGTTGAATTATTTGTTGTAGCAGGCAATTAAAATTTTTTTGCTATGAAATGAAAAATTTGTAATGAATATTTGAATGTTGACAGAATGAATATTTGTAATGACAGAAATTAATATTTATTAAAAATAAGTTACAACACGCAACTTATTTGAGGGGAGAATCAATTTAATTAAGGGTGTACAATATTAATGACAGTAATGAATGTTGACAGCAACTTATCGAGTGTACAATTTTATATTTGTTGTGTGGACAATTAGCTCAACCTCTCAATGTATATCAATATATCTCAAAAATGTGTCTCTACAAGCCATCCCAACCTCTCTTTATATAGGGAGAGAAAGGTTGGGAGTTACAAAGTGAAAAGTCACTTGGGAGTTACAAAGGTGAAGAGTCACTTGGGAACATGAAGGATTACCATGAGTTACAACACTCCCCCTTGGTTCTTCACAAACTCTGCTTGTAAACACCTCTGAGCTTCTTCATCTGTCTGTAGCTTGCTGATTTAAATTTGACCACCTACTTGTGCCTCGTCAAAAACCTTGCCAAAGAAAACCCAGTGGAAAAAACTTTGGTCGAAGGACAAAAAGAGTACACACAGGTCAGTGTGATGGGGGTAAACTAACCATTGCAAAGGTGCCTCGTCAAAACCTTGTCGGGAAAACCCAGTGGAAAAAAACTGCCGATCGAAGGACAAAAGAGTACACGATGGTTTAGAAGTATACACTGGATACTCCCCCTGATTACAATAGTCCTTAGTGAATAAGAGATTTGAACTGTGTCTCGTTAAAAACCTTACCAAAGAAAACCCAGTGGGAAAAACTTTGGTCGAAGGGAAAAAGAGTACACAAGCATACATCAGGATGCTTCCCTTTTCACTCGCACTCGACAGGGTGCGGGATATACGCACAACATGGCGTTTGGAGGCGCTCGTTGGGGCTCTCCCCCTCACATGCACACAACAGGGTGCAGGAAACATATTTCACTTAGGCTAGCTCTGAAAGTTTTCTAAGTCCAATTGCTCTGACATGTTTCTGGAACGAGTGTTTCGGCAGTGACTTGGTGAACAAGTCTGCACGATTATTCTCCGATCCAATGTGTTGCACTTTAATCTTCTGAAGCGCTTGTTGTTCATGTGTAAAGAACAACTTGGAAGATATGTGCTTGGTAGCATCCCCTTTGATGTAACCATGTTTTGCTTGATCAATAACAGCGGTATTGTCCTCATAGATGACAACAGGTTCATTTGGGTCATATGGAAGATCACATGTACTTCGAATATGGCCAATAACAGCTCAAAGCCATATACACTCTCTAGTCGCCTCATAGAACGCGAGTAGCTCAGAGTGGTTCGTTGAAGTAGCCACTAAGGTCTGTTTGCGAGACCTCCAAGAAATCGTCGTGTTTCCAATGGTAAAGATGTAACCCGATTGGGAACGCCCCTTGTGTGGATCAGATAAGTATCCTGCATCGGCATAGCCAACAAGGGTCGCGTTGTTTCGAGTGCTAAGTGCGTTGGACTCACTCAAAATCGTGTAGGGATAGAACAAGCCCAACTCCGTAGTACCCTTAAGGTAGCGAAAAATGTCTTTTATGCCATTCCAATGGCGGCGTGTTGGCGCGGTGCTGTATCGAGCTAGACAATTCACAGCAAACGAGATGTCCGATCTAGTACATTGGGCCAAGTATAATAAAGTGCCTATTGCACCCAGATAAGAGCACTCAGGACTCAATATCTCTTTGTCGTCCTCCTTTGGACGGAATGGGTCCTTAGTAATGTCTAGAGAGCGGACAATCATGGGAGTAGCGGATGGCTTAACGTCAAAATGACTAAAGCGTCTCAACACCTTTTGGGTGTAGTTCGCTTGATGGACAAGAATTCCATCTTTACGGTGCTCGATCTGCAGGCCGAGGCAAAATCGTGTCTTCCCAAGATCCTTCATCTCGAATTCCCTCTTCAGGATATCAGCAGTTTCTGACAAGTCTTTTTCGGTTCCTATGAGATTTATGTCATCTACATAGACCGCGATGATTGTGTATCCTGAAGTGGATTTCTTTATGAACACACATGGGCAAAGTTCGTTATTAATATATCCCAAACCGATCAAGTATTCGCTTAGGCGGTTATACCACATTCGCCCGGATTGTTTCAATCCATATAGCGAACGCCTCAGTCTAATCGAGAACGCGTTCCGTGGTTGGGAACTACTTGATTCAGGCATCTTTAGTCCTTCAGGGCCTCTCATGTATATCTCTGTGTCCAGATCCCCGTAGAGATAGGCTGTGACCACATCCATGAGCTGCATATTCAGTTTTTCGGAACTAAACTGATTAAGTAGCGGAACGTTATGACGTCCATTACGGGAGAATACGTCTCCTCATAATCAATTCCAGGGCATTGTGAGAAGCCTTGCGCCACAAGGCGAGCCTTGTATCGCACAATCTCATTATTCTCATTATGCTTCCTTAGAAAAACCCATTTGTGACCAACTGGTTTAACATTGGGTGGTGTTGGAGCTACAGGTCCAAACACGCTTCTTTTCGCTAAGGAATCTAATTCAGCCTGGATTGCTTGTTTCCATTGTGGTCAATCCGTTCGTCGTTGACACTCGGCAACGCTGCGAGGTTCCATGTCATCATTGCTCATAATGTCAGTGGCTACTGAGTATATGAACACATCATCGATGACAGTTTTATTTCGCTTCAAAATATCGTCTAAGCTAGCGTACTTGACGGATATTTTGAGGTTATCGGCATGATTAGGAATAGGCGTTTCATCTGGAACGCGCTCTTCTAATACATCATCGTGATCCTTAATGATCTCATGTGGCAAAACGCTTTTAACAAGATTTCTCCGCTTCCGGGATAGAACATCTTTGGAACCAACCGGTCTTCCCTTCTTTTTGGGAATAACGGCGGACTGGACGGCCGATGGCAGCGTCCTTTGCTCGGCGGGTTCGACCGGAGCAACATGTTTCACAGGAACATGGCGTCTCTCAGGGACGTCTATCCTTGCAGGCACATTTGTAGCAGGTATAATTGATCTCGTGACTTTTGCTAGGTCGCTAAATGCGTCTGGCATTTGATTTGCAATATCTTGCAGACCTAGAATCCTCTGCACTTCCTTATCACTATGTGCAGAGGCGGGATCATGATGAGCAAAAGTGGGCACATGCCACGCTAATTCACGTCGTTCCTCATCAACGTTAGCGTGCATTTCTCCCCCTAACGACTGGAAGATTGCCTCATCAAAGTCACAATCCACGTGTCTCGCGGTAAAGAGATCGCCTGTCAAGGTCTCTAAATAGCGAATGATGGACGGGGAGTTATAACCGACATATATTCCCCGTCGCTTCTGAGGTCCAAATTTTGAACGCCTTATCGGCTCAATTGGAACATTGACTAGGCACCCAAACACACGTAAATGTGAGATGTCAGGCTCATATCCAGTAACCAGCTGGTACACGGAAAGTGGTTGGGTGGCCATGGGCCTCAGACGGACCAAATTCGTAGCGTGCAAAATTGCATTGTCCCATGCAGATAGTGGAAGTTTGGTGCGCATAACCAAGGTCCGCGCTATCACTTGCAGTCGCTTTATAAAAGCTTCCGCTAGGCCATTTTGGGTATGAACATACGCAACAGGGTGTTCAAGATTTATTTCCAAAGTTATGCAATAATCATCGAAAGTCTTTGATGTAAACTCCGCGGTATTATCAAGTCTAATAGACTTTATCGGATAATCCGAATGGTGAGCCCTTAACTTAATGATCTGGGCAAGGAGTTTAGGAAACGCTGCATTTCGGGTGGACAACAACACTACGTGTGACCATCTAGTCGATGCATCAACCAAAACCATAAAGTATTTAAATGTTCCGTATGTTGGTTGGATTGGTCCACAAATATCTCCATGAATTCTTTCAAGGAATTGAGAAACCAATCTCGTAGGTTTCACATGGAGCGGCTTGAGATTTGTCTTCCCAATCGAGCAAGCTTGGCAAAGGCTTTTCGAATTTATAACGAAATTCTTTCCTCCAAGAGGATGCCCATGCGATGCATTCATAGTGCGAAGCATCGTATTTTGACCCGGATGACCAGCCGGTCATGCCATAGCATAAAAATGCTCTCATCAACTGGCGCTCGGCGAATGATGAGATTACTCTCGATGTGTTGTATCGTCGTGAGATACAAACCACTTGAAAGACTTTTCAACTTCTCCATGATACGCTTTTGGCCGTACTGAGTGGAGGTAATAAAAAGATACTCGAAGCCATGTTCTCGAGCAGTTTTAACATAAAATCCGTTTTCTCGAATATCCTTAAAACTCAGTAAGGTACGACTGGACCTTGGAGAATATAAGGCCTATGATACTTCAATGGGAGTACCATTGGGCAACGAAAAACGGGCTTTGCCAAAACCTTGAACAAGGGTTGAGGGTCCCGAAATGGTTGTCACTGAGGTTACTTTAGGCGTATAGGAGATAAAGTATGATTTCTCTCTCAAGATAGTGTGAGTCGTTCCACTATCAACCAGACAATCTACTGCCCCGTGGTCCATGCCTATAAGTAAAGAAAATTAAAGTTTGTCACACGTTTGAGGAAAGTGCTCGAAATAGAACTTCAATTTATCGAGAAAACAGAAAATACAAACCACCAAAAGTTTTATGACTTAAATCAAATATAGAAAGAAAATGGAGATTCATTCTTCCATTTCTGCTATAAAATCGGGGGTCTCAAGATTTAGATTTTCGCACTAGTTGACCAGATTTGCTTCGGCCCGACGTCCCTTGTGATAGTTATCAACTTCTTGGGAGGTTACCCTGCAAGTCCGTTGCATATGACCATAAGCACCACATTTATAGCAGAGAGTAGGCGTTTGGCCTTCCACTCTCGCTTTGGGACGACTGGCCCGTTGGTTCTTACCATGAGACTGTCTAGGAGTCAAAGGTCCTTGGTTCTTGTTAGAACCTCGCTTTGGGTGACGAGACTTAAACTCGCCTCTGTTCCTTAGCTGGGACGACTGGCCCTTGTCTCGTTTCCACCGTAGATTTGGTCCACGGAGAGCGTTTGCATTAGGCATTGGAATTGCCTTTGTTCCAGCAGGACGAAAATTGTTGTTTCTTATTAAAATGAGACTGTTCTTCTCGTCTAGTAAAAGCTGGATGATGAGCTCGGGAAACTTGGTAAACTTAGACTGACGGTATTGCTTCTGGAGCAAGTTGTCAGTGGAAGGGAATGTGGTGTATGTTTTCTCCAATAGATCACTGTCGGTTAATATCTCACCGCAGTATTGGAGAAGTGATCGAATCCTGCAGACTTCATTGTTGTAATCAGTTACACTCTTGAAGTCTTGGAAACGCAGGTTTAACCAGTCATGGCGCACTTCAGGCAGCCATATGATCTTCTGGTGATCAAAGCGCTCTTTCAGAGAGTCCCATAGCGTCTTCGGCGAGGAGATTTCAATGAACTCCGCCTTCATGGCGTCAGATAAATGCCTGTGGAATAGAATCATCGCTTTGGCGTTCATTGAGCGAGTGACTTCCACTTCACGCTCTTCCTCGTTATAGATGACGTCCAAGAGGCCCTGCGCATCTAGATGGTTCTGGATGTCTTGCGTCCAGTCCAAGTAGTTCTTGCCAGAGGCTTCAAGGATGGGAAAATCAAGCTTGATCGACATTTTTCTACAACAGGAGAAAAAATCTTGATCAGTCAACATATAAAACGACAGGTTTATATGGATTTGGTTTTTATAAGCAACAACAAACAATCGTAAATAAAACCAACGATTTTGAAAAAACAATTTTTGTTTTTTTAAAAAAATTTCTTATATCGATCGACGGGCCGATATAGAGAGTTCAATTAGTTTCTTGTAAAAATGCATAATTATAAATACAATTTGAGCAAAAAAAAAATATTCGGTCAACCCCTTTCAGTAGCTCTACGTGAATATGACCAGGCGGAAAAATGAGGGAGGATGGTCACCGAGGACCTCTTAAGAACCAAGTCCTAAGTTCTTTCTGACATCATACCCAAATAGGTGAGCCTATTCGGAGAGACTTCGTAAAAAAAATTTCAAATGTAAGAATAAATAAGATTTTTCAAGAAATTCACACTATTTGCGAACTGTGCAAAATAGGTGACAATTTAGTGCGTGCTCAAAATGAGTGTTGCCTTTGAAAAATTATTAGCCAAAAAAAATTATTTTGGAAGGCCTAAATTTGGCGGTGCCAGAATTTGCTTATGTAGCCAAGACAATTTTTCAAGATTTTTCGTTATTACGTTAAAAAAACGTACAACATAAACAGCAATAACACACAAAAGAATTGGTGCCTAAGCAAGCGGCACCAAAAAAAAATGTCAACTATTTTTTCGACGTCTAATGAAGCGACGCCAAAAAAAATAGCGAGAAAAAAAATATAATTTTACTACCCATCTGTTACAATAATTCACTGAGTAACATAAAGAAAAAAAATGCTACTGAGGTGCTCGTCAGGGCGCAGATGGCACTGAGGTGCTCGCCGGGGCTCTCTAAATCCATCATTATCAAAAAAATGTTAGCATTTAAATTTTCTTTGTCAACATGAAAAACAAAATTCAAAAAAAAATTTTTTTTTCAGAAAAAAAACTAACAAATATTTTGTTGGGATAAGTACTATTTAAACAAAAAAAATTCTGAAATTGTCAGTTTAAAAATTTCAAAAAAATGTCTTTTACCAAAATATATACAGCAGACTATTTGATAAACACGCCAAAGTATATTTTGATTAAAAAAAATTTGAACAAAATATTGTGTTTTACCAAAGTATATTTTCGTAACAAAATTTATGTAACAAAATATATTGTTGTAACAAAATATATTTGATAAAAAAATTTACTCGTATATATTTTTCAAAAAAAAATTCCAGAGTATATATTACGAAAGCTTCTACTACTCTTAAAAATCACACACTTCATTTCTTAAACAGTAAGTATGTCCAAATTCATGTTGGGAACGAAATTCGGATGAAAAATAAATTTCGTGACGACTGAAATAAGTCGGAAACATCATGCAATACACAATCGAACCATCGTAAACATAGAATTTTTATGTGAACCATGAAGAGTCTACGTAGAAGACGAAAAATTCGCTAGACGAATAGAAGAGAAAAAAAATCACTCAACTATAATTTTTCCTACCGATCTCAGAAACTTAGAAAATGGACCAACCACAACTACTCAAAATGAAGAGTATATTAACAAAATTTTTTTACCTTTCTTACATTATGGTGGAAGAAAGTGAGAACGATCGGTACGTCGGATCTCCGGCGTTGCACGAGCAAGGTGCTGATAACGTGTTGTGTGGACAATTAGCTCAACCTCTCAATGTATATCGATATATCTCAAAAATGTGTCTCTACAAGCCATCCCAACCTCTCTTTATATAGGGAGAGAGATGTTGGGAGTTACAAAGTGAAAAGTCACTTGGGAGTTACAAAGGTGAAGAGTCACTTGGGAACATGAAGGATTATCATGAGTTACAACAATATTCTTAATATTGTGACAAAAGAGTTGGGTGAACAAGTTAAATCTATATATCTAATAACATAAACATAGAAATAGTTTTAACCAAGTTAAATCTATATAGCTAGTAACAGAAACTTACAAATAGTCCAAACGTTATTTGTGACAGCAAGGAAATGAAGCACAAATAGTCCAAACGTTACTTGCAAATATATTAAAATATTTCTGTTACAAATATATGAAAAAGGAAATGAAGCAAATTGTTTGTAACAGCAAGGAAATGAAGCACTATTCAAGTGGTTGATTCCTATAGTGTTTTGGTAGATAGATTAACAGAGGATGAGAACAATTATTTAGGAAAATAATCTGGTAGCTAACTCTTAGAGTGTGGGATTTTCGTCGAAATTCTTTGATTAACAATCTGCAAACAAAAGAAACAAATAAATTATTACCGGCCTCCGGAAAAGTCATGCACGTAACACTATCCTAAGTTAGTCCGGATCTATGTGCAGACTATTTCCGAACGCTCATAGTGGTAAAATCTCCGCTCCACCGAAATTTCCTTGCCGCAAACGACGAAAAGAGAGTAACCCCGACTTAGCTCTGCCCAGAGCAACAATGAAACAACAGGAGCAATTCGAGAGTGACAAAAATTTCAGAGAGGTTTTGTAGAGAAATTATTTTTCTGTAGAGAAGAAGGAATGAGAAGGACCTCATTATATAGGCTGTGCAATAGACATGAGCATAAAGACAAATTTAATTAGCAAACGTTACAAAAGATTTGCGGCACATGGTTCATTGAACCTTGACGAAATTTAAATAGTAACCGTTATAAAATTAAAGGCTTGTAACATCCCGAACCCGAAGAAAAAATTCAAATCAGCACAAGTGTGAACACGTTCCAACACCCCTAATCCTAATGCAAGCCGAACCAATTTTGAATGCAGTGGTGCCGTGCGTGCGTGGCCCATAAAGCTCCCACACTAAACTTCCAAGAAGCACAAGAGAGTAATGTAATATAAGCACAAGCAAGTCTACTTTATTTTCCGATGTGGGACTATACAATGAAAGTTTGCCTTTTGATAAAGCAACAGCACCAACAGTTGCAAATATGTGGTTGTTATAGAATTAAATATATCATAAGCTTAATTATTTGTAATATTGTTATAAACTATTAGAAGAGAGATGGAGAGATGGATTTTGATTACAGGAATCGTGCAAGATAAACACCATAAAATGGGTGTGCTGCTAGCCTTATATACAAACCCATTATGGTTACAAGAGATAACAACCAAATTTCTAAGAGATAGCTATTGGTTGGCAGAATCATATATCGTAATTAGATATAACTAACTACAACACTCTTACTTACGTGTGCACAACTAAATAAATAATCTACAATAGTCTTCATGAATATCAATATCAATATTCAGAAATGATCATCATCTATCCTTAGGGATGATCAAGATCATTCTTTAGGAAACAGATTGGCACGAGTTTATGGGAATATACATATGTCGATAGACTTTATCAAAATTTTGATTCGAAAAAACTTGTAGAAAAAAATCATAATCTAAGTAAAAAATGAGTTGATGTCGATATGTATTCAGGATGCAAAAATATCTAGAGGTATGACCAACCTGATATGGGTGCCTTGTTAAAACTTTCTTAGGATGCCAAAAATCCAGTGAAAAATATCCTCAAGTTAGAAAAGATTACATCAAAGTTAAGTGATTAATTATACATCGGAATATCCCCTGATTTTGACATTACCCCAAACTAAGAGCATTGAAATTTAGATAACCGTCGCAATCCAATTCCATGAACGATCTTCTGGAAGAGGACTTTGGTAGGTTTAGTGTCTCGTCCCTACATCGTGCCCAATTTTCGTCCACGGGGTGCGCGAGAAAGGAACATTGTCGCTACCGATTCAGTCGGAACCGATAGATCGGGATCGATTGAATCGGTCGAACGAGAACGATTGAATTAAGATCCTTTTTCTCATTATGGAAAGGCTTCATCAGAATCAAGTCCCATATTCAGCGGGTTACGTCTCGAGGATAGACTCTGCGGCTGAGTCGGGAGAGACCTCCCATTGCTTTATGTCGTACTTGTTCTTTGGCTTTGTTTTTTCGTGAATGCATTTTTGTGAATATTTTCGATGGTTTTCATGGCTTGCGTTTTCGAACTTCGCATTCGTATCGAACTCCTTGAATGGAACAGTATTCTAATCAGTTGCTTGTGTGATTTCAGGTGATCACGTAGGCAACTCTAAGCACGACCAACCAGTCCCTCGCCTCAAGTAAGACTAAGGTGAGTGGCTGACCTCCTTCCCCTCAACCCTCTGGTTTCAAATCAAACATGAAACACAAAATGCATGCTTGTACTCATAGTGTAGAATCAATAAATTGTGGCACGATTCTTCATGAAACACTTGCTATAGAACTGCTATACATGAAACTGATGCATGCTTTCTTATGCCATATTTACTTAGTCCTATGCAAAATAAAGATTGAATCGATTAATGAGTATCGCAACGATAAGGCTAAGTACATAAGAATGGACTAAGTTCCAAAGAAGAATAGTACGGTAATTGGACAACTTGTGCACAAGGTGTAGTTTTCTCGAACGGTTGCCTAGGCCAAGGAACTGATTCGACCTGGAAGGAATGAATATAGCAAGTGCCAGCAGGACTGGCACAGGTGATTCGGGAACTTTCGAGTAGGGCTCGCTACCCGTCGCAAAAGGATCACCGTCAAACCCAGCTATAGTCCATGATGGCTTGACATTGCCAGTGACCTTCACACCCCTTTCACTGCTTGAACTAATACTTGTGACACGGAATGAATATGGACATCTTCTCAATGTATGAAATTTTTATTTGCTTGCCTCTTAACATGTTAACATGCAAATCGACCATGATTGTTAGAAAGATCACCAAGTAGCTAACATGTTTTTATAAAACTGCTTGAACAAATGAGAGCCTGGATTTTAAATTATCCACTCGCCAGTACATGTGATTGTACTGAACCTCGCTCTCTGCAGGTGCTGCGAATTAGGAGGAATGTGTCAACTAACCAAGGCGACGTTCGCGTTTTAAAGCTTCGACCGCGCATCAAAGACACTCGCCGCATAACTTTTGAAGACTCTTTGCAAACAGTCCAAGAATATGTCTCGACTTCCCTCTATCCCAGGTGACTGGAATACTTTTACACTACGTTTGGGAAGGAGGGGAAATAGAGGGAGGGGAAAATTTGAGGGGAAAGTGGAGGGAAAATTAGAAACTAAGTTGTTTGGAAAGGGGGGAAAGAAATAGGAGGAGAGGAATCTGGAGGAAAATTTTTGGTAGGCCCCACCAAAAAATTTTCCTCCCAAAACCGGGAGGAAAGTGTACGTGATTGAGGGAATTGGGTAATATTTACCCAATTACCCCTCAATCAATTCTCTTTTTTTTTCTAGTTTGTCCGTTCATATTCTTTTTTCTTATTTTTTCTTCGAGTAGTATATATATTTCTCTCCTATCAGCTTACATATCACAAAAATATTATCTGTTGTGATTGCTACATATCAGGTAATCAAACTATCTTATCTACAACTTCCATTAAAATATGATTTTCTTTGATAGTTTAACTAATTATCTGTTATGTGTGTGGGTTAAACTGTTGTTTTTTTATTATCATTTGCTGAATTTTTTTGATAGATTAATCTACAACTCTCATTAAAATATAATCGAATCATTTTCCGAAATTCTTTAAGTTAATCTAAAAATCTCATAAAAATATTCATGTATGAGTCTATTAATTTGATTATTTTAAAGATAATATTTCATCATTTAAATCTTAAATCGAATATAAGACTTTGTATTTTGATTTATTTACAGTTTAAATTCATATAAACTACTGTATTATCTCTAACAATAAAACATAATATAAACCAAAAAAGTCAATTTTTTAAATCTTAAGCAAATATTGATTTTATCTACAACTCACGTATAAGACATCTCAAAAATAAATAAATAAATAAATATCGTAGGAGTTTAATTGCTATAAATTTTATTATTTTAAAGATAAAATTTTATTATTTAAATCTTAATTCAAATATAAGATTTTGTATTTTGATTTATTTATTAGTTAAATTTCTTACATTACTGTATTATTTCTAATAATAAAAATATAAATATAAACATATATAGCTAATCTTAAAAAAATCTATTTAATCTACAACTCACGTATATAGTTAATCTTAAAAAAATCTACAACTCACATGTATAATTAATCTACAATTCACGTACATATAGTTAATCTTAAAAAAAATATACAACCCACGTATATAGTTAATCTTTAAAAAAATCATAAATGTGGGTTGTAGACACCTCATAAATATATATTTATGATTTTTGAGATATCTCTAGCAAAAGAAAATCATAAATATAAGATTTCTTTTGTTTATGAGGTGTCTTATAGATTTATTTATTAGTTAACTTCATATATATATTACTGGATTAGTTAATCTACAACTCACGTTATGAGACACCTCATAAATAAAACTTACGGATGAGTTTAACTCCTATCATTGATTATTTTAAAAATTATGAAAAAGTTAAGGACAAATCAGTAATTTTATCTATCTCCCACAAACAAACAAAAGTTAATTTTTTACTTTTCCTCTCCTCATTTTTCGGTCATCCAAACAAGAAGAGGTAAAGTTAACTTTCCTCTCCCTCAATTTTCCTTCCTCTCAAATTTTCCTCTCCCTCCCCTCCTATGTTCCCAAACATAGTGTTATTGTTAATAGAGGGATGTAATGTATGAAACGACTATCTCATCGGTGTTCATTTTGTAATCGAGTCATGTTGTAAGCCCGCACGTCATGATTGTAATAGAGTCTTGTAAATGATGTCTATTATCAATAAAATATAAATTTTCTCTGTCTTAATGTGTTGTTCAATTTGTTTGTTTACTCTCTTAGATGTTATATTTCAGATAACCTTATGACTATGCTTTGTGCGATCACAACCTAGTGTCGCACGACATCACGTCTGGGGGACGAATATCGATTCTTCATAATCAGAGAGTGACATAATGGTATCAGAACATAACTTTACATCCTTGGCCTCCAGTCTCGTATCTTGAACCATTGACCTCGTGTCGATGAGATGAGTTTTTCCATATGATGAACCCATAACATTTTATGAAACTAACGAGAGTTGCCTTTTATCCCAGAAGTTACGAAACCAACAGTAGAGGGCGAGGCGAGCGCTTCCAGCGGCTCGAGTAGTTCTGAAGTCGAGCCTTCCGTCAACCTGATGGGGAGGATGCCTTCCGAAGTCGGGCCTTCCGATAATCCTATGGAGAGGATGCTGCATATGCTCGAAATACAGCAGAGGCAGGCCGCAACATTCCAACAAGAAAGCAAAAATCTGCGCATGTAGTCCGAGAGGCGACAAGCCTAATTTGAAGTCCGGTTCGAAGCGTTGTTCAAGATGCAGCAAGGACAACTTGACACGCTATGACAGTTACTGCAAACGATATTGTGTAACTTGTACTGTCGAACCTGTGACCCGACCCACTAAATTCGTACCCAAGGAGCCTTCGTCTCAGCTTACATCGCCAGAGAATAAAACCTTCGATATCACCAGCTTCAAGAAGGCATTTCGTACTTCCTTCTTCGGTACTGAAGACCCATCTCTCATGATCGACTGGCTAAAAGAGATCAAAGATAATTTTGAACTCCTCGACATCGATGAAGCCAAGCAAGTAGCTTGCGCTCAACTTCAACTTCGGTTGAACGTGCACGATTGGTGGGCTGTACAAAAGTAAGTGATCCGTCGCGATGGCTGCATCGCGTTGATCTCTTGGGCTATATTCTACACGGCCTTCGAAGTCGAGTATCTGTCTACGATGACCTGTCAAGCAAGAGAAAACTAGTTCATGCAGCTGAAGCAGAAAAACATGACAGTACGTCTGTGCTACAAAATTTAACAAGTTGGCCCGATTTGTTGGGGTCTATCTGTCAACGGTGGCGAGTCGAGCATGGAGATTCGAAGTGGGCCTGAGGCCTTCATTATGCTCATGTGACTGTCCCAGAGTACCAAGCAATGGGTGAATTGCTTAATCATGCCCTTCGCCTTGAGTATTAATACCCTCCAGTCGCTATCGGCACTGTGCATACTTATAATCACAAGCGCCATGGCAACGTAGAAGGTAACAACGTGCATAAGCATCCAAACCACATTAACGGAGTTGGCAACTAGGGAAGGAACCGAGCAGTAAGTGATCATTTCCACAAGGAGGGGCACGTAGCTAACGAATGTCGAATGAAAAGTGGAGAATGCTTCATGTGCAGTCGAGTAGGGCACCTCGCACGCAACTGCCCTTATGGTGGCCCGAACCAACGCCCTTCGCGACCGTAGTACCAGCATAACCGAGGCCAAGCACCTCGGTCTCCTCAAGCCTTGCAACCTAATAGCCAAGACCGCCGTCCAAATGCCCAGGAACGAGTCTATGCCATGACCGCGATGAGGCATTCACATCTGACACAGTTGTGACATATATATTATTTTTTAATAATAAGCCTGCTCGTGTTCAGGTGCCACACATAGTTTTATATCGGCAGATTTTATCGCCGAGCACAAATTTCCTATGACACCACTAGGCCTCGATCTTAGTGTTAGCGTACCATCAGGCATGTTACTACTTGCATACTTAGGCTGCAGAGACAAAATCATTTGTATCGGAGGTAAACATGTGTATCTTGATGTAATAGTTCTTGACATTAAGGACTATGACATCATACTGGGAATAGATTAGCTCGATGCTTGCAACGCCACCATCGACTACGCAGGAAAGAAAGTCACCTTCCGCATACTTGGGATGGCCGAATTCTTCTATTCATGTGGTAAAGCGTCGCCGAACTGCATGGTGATCTCGACAATATCTGCTCGAAGGATATTGTATTCCGGATGTGAGACTATTTGGCTTCCATTCGAGACATGCGACAGGATGGTGCAAACACGGGTCAGACCAATATTGTGACAGAATACCCAGACGTGTTTTCGGACTAGCTGCCCGGTATACCACCTGATCGAGAGATCAAGTTTGCCACATATTTTACTAATCACAGCATAGGATTGTGGAAAGATGGTTATGGGTATATTTACTAAGTTTGCTTATTATCTTATAGTTTAGGCCATTTAACAGTTTTCTATTTTTTAGATGGTTTAGACACACAATACTGGGATTATCGATTCTCCTGAACTTGAGGCTTCTGAGATTCCACCACCTCATGTTGACCATACTATCACTATTGGTAGTACCCAGTTGATGGAGATGGTTCAGGACTTCCTTGATGCCCAGAGGAAGCAGGCCATCCTTTTTCAAGCCAGACTTGTAGATACGCTTTCCTAGCCAGGGAGGACTTCTGATTCCTAGACTCTCGGATCCTTGGACTTCTCCGACACCGAGCGCATTTCTTGCACCGAGGAGTAGATCGAGAACTTGGAGCCGCTACCTATGAAGATCATCCAAGTCTCTGAGGATCCGACTCCTTTGAAGGTTGAAGCTATCAGCCAGAAGATCCTGAACGTAGCACGAACAATAGAACGAGATGAGAAGCTGAAGTCCAAGAGAGACATGAAGACTTATCACGGAGATAGCAACTACTCTGGACCCGCAAAGTGTCACAACATTCAGACAGCGCCTCTTCAGCCGCGTCATCAGAGACAGACTCAGACGACGATCATTTGTGCTTTCTGTCGCCATCCAGGACATCACTTCAAGGAGTACCGCAAGAGACTGAAGCTATGCTTGTTCTGCGGATCGTCTGTCCACTAGATCAAGGATTGCCCGGAGGCCGATGACCGCACTTCCCAAGAATGAGCACGAGGAGCACCATGACTGCAGCAGAGGGACCCACCTCTCCAGACTCAGCAGATGCATGGGGCATTACCGCATGGACCAGCCTACGTCAGGACAACTGAAGAAGTTGAGGTAATTCCAGTCTAAGAAGAATACTGAAGACGGACTGAAGACATAAGGCTAGCGATTCCATAATAAAAGTGGGAGCACGTGTGCATAGATTTTATTGTAGGTCTGCCGAAGACACCATGGGTAAATAATACCATCTGGGTCATCGTCGATCGACTAACCAAGTCAGCGCATTTCATTGCCATCAAAGTTACTTGGAGTGTCGATCGCCTAGCTCAGATTTATCTTGACGAGATAGTGCGGCTGTATAAAGTTCCAGTATCAATAGTCTCAGATCTAGATAGGCAATTTTTATCGCGCTTCTGGAGTAGCCTTCAGTCAGCTCTGGGTATCAAGTTGAACTTTAGCTCAGCCTACCATCCCCAGACCGACGGCCAAACCGAGCGCGTGAATCAGAATCTCGAAGACATGCTACGTCTCTGCGAAATTGACTTCAAGTCAAGTTAGAACGTTCATCTGGCCAAATTTGCATATAATAACAGTTATCAATCCAGCATACAGATGGCGCTGTAACCCCCTTTTCTGAATTTTGCTATTATTTTGTGATTTTATTTTCTAAAAACTATTTTAAAATTATTGATATTTTGGTAATTAGCTAGGAGGGGTGGCATTTTAGTAAGAGGAAGGGTATTTTTGTGTTTATTGAAGGAGTGGCTTTCTTGGAATTTGTGAAGATGGGGTGGCTAATTTAGTAAATATCTAGTTATTTTCTGGGTGGAAACTTTTTAGAATTAATTAGTTATAACCATCTACTCTAGATTATTCCTAATGGGAGTGAACCTAGTTAACGATGATGTCTAGATTAATTAGCATGGTTAATTAGTTAGTTACAACTAACTAATTCTAGATCATTCCTAACCTATGTGGTTCTTGGCCCTAGTTCTTGGACCCAACCCTATAGATACCTTCATTTTCCCATTGGAACCTATTAGCAAATGAACTCCAAACCTATTCTTCTTTCTACACCCGCACCCAAGCCCACTGCAGATCCAAACCCATATTTTGTGTCCAGCCTTTGACGTGTCCATTTCACCTTCTTCGTGTCCACTCCGGGTTCGACCCCGAAGTGCCATATCCACCATTTTACTAGGGTTGTTATGTCCGACACAATACAATTACAAATTTCCCCTATACATCTAAACCATGTCCCGAACTCTTTCATATCCGACACAAGAAAACCCACACAAAATATAATCTGTGTTGTAACTACCGTCGACTCGAGCCGTAACCTCGTCAACTTCGGCGTCGGGCTCCATCGCCGTCGGGGTCCGTGTTCCTCCTCCGCCTCCAAGTCTGAGCGCTCGCCTCTGCAGCCGACTGACCGCCGTCGGCTATTCTCGAGTTTGCGCCGCCCGGTTGTCCGGCGATCTCCTGGCCGCGTCTCCAGCAAGCCACCACCGTCTCCACTAGATCCCAATGTCGTACTGCTCCGATCCAGAGACAACTTCTTCCCCACTTCCTCGAGTGCCACCGTGGCTGGACTGCAGCACCGCCGCATCCGCGTTGGTCCCGACCGCTCTTCGAGACCGCCACCGGCGCTGCCTTCCGATCCTTCTAACCTCTATTAACTGAATTCTTAAGTTTTTTTGAATTTTTTTATTTTTGTATTTTTTAAAAAATTTCTAAATATTTGTAATCATGAAATTCTAATATAAAATATATTTTTAAATCGTAAAATGCTATCGGTGTTTCGTTTGGCCTTTGACTTTGAGAAAACCATTTTTTATGAGATTCTACTCTATTTAATTTTCTTGCTCATTTTCTTGAATTTACATAAGTTATAAGTATTTACTTTGAATAAAGAGAGATTTGCCAAAAAAAAAATAAGTTGTGAATAAAATATTTAATTTTACCATTTTATTTTTAATCCTAAAGTTCACAATAATTTGTAATTATTATATTTTTTCCTCATATCGGACTAAGACCATTTCGGTCCTAATTTAGCCTACCAAACCGTTGGCTTGGATTGTAGGCTACAACTTCGTTTTAGTTAGTTAGTAGCTAAATTGTATTAGCTAGTAATTAATTAACTAATTAAAATAGTGTTAGGATTAGTGTTAGATGTTAATAGTTAGGGTCTGCTTGCTAACGGTGTTTTCATCGGTTTTGGGGTATTTTTGAACCGACCGTTTATGAAAATCTCTGCTTGTTAATATTTTGAGGCACTAATTTTGGTCGGCTCAAAAACCTCCCAAAACAGGTGTAATGTATTTTTGGGTGGCTTTATAAACAATCCAAATCGGTGGGTTTTGAGCGGCTCTATTTTTTATTTTATTTATATCCTCAAAAAAAATATATATAATTATAACTACTGATACCCTTCCCTATTTAATCTATTCATGTAAAAAAAAAATTCAGAACCGCTCGTTAGTGAATTACCAAGCATGGATTGGACTGGTTTAAAAGCCGCTACTTAAAAACCACCCAAAACCGGACCCCTCATAATCGCTCATAATTGGTACTCTAAAAATACCTCATAACCGCTACCCCTACAATTGCCAAGCAGACCCTTAGTGTTCCACTATTTTTTCTAAGTTCTATTACAATTACAAGTACTCCGTTAGGGTATCCTACCATACCCTATAAATAATGAGGAGACCATAATATTTTTACATGACCAATTTCTAAACCCTAAGCACACACCCACAGTCGCCATGTCCCCTGTAGCATGCCCATTTTAGCTATAACCACCCTTCCCATCTTCCCTGACCTGTTCACCACCACCAGCTACTCCCGTCACCACCTCCGGCCACCCTGGTTCAAATAGCCACCACCACTAATACTGCCCCTGTCATCTTCTCCCGTCCTCCACGCCTCCACCACATCGGCCAACTCCGGCCGCCCCCTGCAACACACAACCACCAGCATCAACATCGCCCCCATCCGATCAACCACCACATCAATACTGCCACCACACAACCACCCCTCCCACCGGCCGACCCTAGCCACGGCATCCCCTCGACACATCTGCGCCCACCACCACGGCTATCCGACACACCCGCCCCATATCAACGATACTGCCACAGCCACCATCATAAAAAAAAGAGAGAAAGCAAGAGAGGAATCTAACATCCGTCGCCGGCCTCGCCGAAGCCCGGCGACCACGTTCCCCAGCCTCCACCTCCTCCGTGGTCAAGGCCAGCCACCGACAAATGAACCCGACCCTCGTGCCAGCACCCTCGCCTCTCCAGCGGGACGCCCGACCAGATCCGCTGACCCCGACCCAGGAGAAGATCTGGCCAGCGTCGAGCTACCTTTGCCCTGGCGTGCCGCTTCCCCTCCGTCTAGCGTCGCTCCTCCAGAGCTGCCGCCCGGCCACCGTCAGACCTCCAGTGAGCTCCCTCAGCCCTCTCTTTCCCCTTCTATATTTCTCTCCCCCGTCCCTTTACTCACCCCTCTCTCACTTTTGATGTTGAATTGGAATGGAGAAGAGAGAGGTAATAGCAGCACCCCTCCCTTTTTATTTGGGATTTGGAACTGTTAGGGAACAACAGACACACACACCCCCTTGTGTTATATACTTAGTGTTTAATTGAGGTGTTATAAATATGGATAAATTACCATTATTATTTGGTTTCTATAACTTATGTCTTTTGGTTATCCATAACCTATGGCTTTTAACATTATTCTTTTTAATTGTCATCATGATAGTAAGCTCATTTGTAAGCCTATATAAGAGGCTCTTGTCAAGTTGATCAACACAAGTGAATGAAGAAATAATTTTCTCCATCTCATTCTCTTTGTTTTACAATACGTTATCAGTACCATGCTCTAGAAAATAGAAGAAGGAATAAATATTTCACATAAGGGAGAAAGAGTTCTCTTAAGAAAAGAAAGGTAGAAGTCACTTATATTGAAGAGGTAGGTCTAATCTTATATACTTAGATATATGCATGTTTTAGTAAAATTAAATACATATTTGGTTTATGTGTTTATAGATCGATTAGAACGTAAGTTTTCTAGATCTACGTTTTCTTTTAGTTTTAGATCTAAATATGTATTGAACATGTTCACAATTTCATTCAAAATAGAAAATTTATGATAATCTATTTAAGATTATGTATAAATTCGATTTCTATATGTTATGAACTATAAAATTCATCTAAAATATCTTAAATTTTTTTCCACTTATTTGGAGTTAGTTAATTTCATTAAATTAGTTCATGTGAATTGGTTATTTCTATTATTTTATTTATTTGAATTCTATAGTGTACGACTTCACATTGTTGTATATGTGAATCAAATTATATTAAAAAAAGGTACCCAAAATATATTATTTTATAATGATCACATTGTTGTATATGTGATAAACATAAAATATAATATTCTTTAGTAGCATTTTATCACATTGTTGTATATGTGATACACAAAAGACATAATATTCTTTGATAACGTTTTATCACATTGTTGTATATGTGATACTTCTTTGATAGCGTTCTACCACATTGTTGTATATGTGATACACATGAGGTGTGGCATATGGGTTCATGTGGGAGTATTTTTCATGTATTTTATCACATTGTGGCATATGTGAAGTTTTGTAACCTTTAAGGCGCTTATCAATTTTATTATTAATTAACATCTACTATAATTATTTTATGTCATGTAGATGTCGAATATTGTAAAGTTTGAATTCAAAGCTCTTGATGTGAGCAGAGATAATTATTTATCATGACAATGGATACAAAGTTGTAATTGCAGTCCAACAAGCTTGATGGTACTATCAAGAGAAAAATAAAGAAAGTTTTAAAGCCAAGGTCAAGACTTTGATTTAATTTTTCTACGACATCATATCCATGATGGTTTAAAACAGGATATCTATGTGAGGATGATCCATTGAATTTGTGGACAACTCTAAATGATAGATTTGACCACCAAAGGATGGTAATTCTTATGACTACTCAAACTGAATGGTTGAATTTAAGATACCATGGCTGTAAAAATTTTAAATAATATAATTGTGCTCTGTTTAATATTGTTCTCCGCCTTAGAGTGTACGGAGAAAAAGTAACATAGCCTCAAATGATTGAGATCCTCTTCATTTTTCAAACAAGCAATATGCTTTTGTAGTAATAATATCGTGAATGAAATTTCATAAATTACTCTGAACTGGTGACTATCTCAGTGTAGCAAAGGTAAATAGTAACGTTCTCATAAAAACCACAACTCTAGATCAACTGGGTCAATGACAATTCCTGAGGCAAATGCTAATTTTGGAATTAGCAGAGGTCGTGGTGGAGGACGTGGAAGAGGAAATGAAAAATATTTGGAAGATATGTCATGGTTATCAACCTTACAAAGGTTGAAACAATGGTTCACGAAAGAATAAATGAACAAGTGGACAACCCCCTCTAACAAAGGGAATCAAGTTACAAATAAATAGTTTGAGAAGAAGCTAAAAGAAATGAAGATAGAAAAATGAAGAAAATTGTTTCTTCATTCACTTGTCTCACAATCAACTTGAGAAGAGCCCTTTATATAGGCTTACAATGGAGATTAACATCATAATGATAATTAAAAGAAAAATGCCAAAAGGCATAGGTTATGGATAACCATAGGTCATAGGTTATGGATAACCAAGAGACATAGGTTATGTAGGCCAACAAATTATGTGAATTATCCATATTTATAACACTCCCCCTTGGATATTCAACATTAATTAGTTGGTGGTGTATGCACATTTGTTGCCTCGTTAAAACCTTACTAAGAAAAATCCAGTGGAAAAAAAATCTTAGTCAAGGAAAAAGAGTACAACGTGCAAAACTCAAAAATATTCTTCATGAATCATACCCCCCTCGATATAATGGATTTACTTGACTTCAATCACTTTTGTCCTTTTGAGCATATGCATAAAACACTTTTGGAGGAAGGTGTTTATTCGATCTCCTTTGATGAATCCTTCTCGAACATGCGTAATATAAGTCACATTGTCTTTATTGTAGGCTCATCTGTAACTATGAGTAGTTGACAATTAATTACTCGTATATGATGAATGATCGATCGTAACCACACACTTTCTCTTGTTGCTTCTTGTAATGCAATTAATTCTGCTTGGTTAGAGAAAATTTTCTACTGAACCTTGTTTTGTTGATCGCCAAGATATAGCTGCATGGTTATTAATAAACACATAACCCATTTGGAGCAACCCTTATGAAGGTCATAAATATATTTGAGTCTGCACAACCAACTAGACAAGAATCGTTAGTGGAATCATATAAATAAAATAATCTTATGCTAGTTGTTCCACAAAAATATCTCAATATGTGTTTAACTATATTCAATATGTAAGTGGAGGTGCAGAACTATATCTAGATAATAAATTAACAGAAAATGCAATATCTGGTCTTGTGCATTGGCTAGATATAGTATTGCTCCAATAGCACTTAAATACGACATTTCTGGACCAAGAAATTTTTCATCTTCTCTTTTGGTCATAATGGACATTTATCCAAATCCAACCTGCGTACAACCATCAGTCTACTTAGTAGATATACTTTATTCATTATGAATCAGTTTAAAATTCTTTCAATATATCGAAAATGATGCACTAATATTCTACTAGAACTTCGTTCTATTTACAAACCAAGACCAAGCTTTGTCTTTTTTCAAGTCTTCATTCAAACTCATTCTTCAAATAGTTTGCAGTTTTCTCCAATTATGTAGGAGACTCATTTTTAACTTTAAAAAATATGGTCTAGTTATAATCTTCCCTTGTAAACATGGAACACATAGGTGATTCTTCGATAGGCCAATATCGTAATTTTTCAATAAAGATTATCAATGATCAGATTGAACATAGTTTGTCTCGGATGACCCAAAGGGTCATGCCAAATGTTATATAAGACATGATCATTGGCTTTATATTTTGTCACATTCATATTAGATACAATTATGCCAATGGTGGTGAAATACAAACCCACCAAAAGATAAAATAATTCTTCTAATGTGAGCCTTTTGCTCCCAACATTAGATGTACTACATAATGACTCTTTGTTGTTATCATTTCGAGTTTCAACAGTTATTGTTGGCACTTTATGCATGTCAAATACTAACTTTGGCAAAAAATAGATTCTTCAAAATCATGTGTTGTAGCACTATCTAACAAACACATATTTAAGTCATTTTTCTTGGATTCTTTGAATCTCTTAATCTCTTGTTGAGTAGCTCGACATTGCTTAAATCAATGTCTATCTTTGTCATATTTACGACAAGCATTACTTCTCCATGAAGCAACAAAAAAATATTATGAACTTATATATTCTAGCTAACATAAGTATAATAAGAAAAATTAAGCATTTCAAATGATAATATCATATTATAAAAATGTAACTCCAAATTTATAATATATTTTTTTCAATAAAACAAAACTCTCATGGCCTAGACATTCCATGATTGAAACCAAAAATAGAACATGACATCAAATTTAAATAGTTTATAAGTAGTTGAAATAAACATAAACTGACTGAGTGCTCATTCAATGGAAGGTGGATTTTCAAGCATCTTCTCAAACTGTTCATTTGTAACTTTTTCGTTTTGATCCTCAAAAAATAGGATCAAAACAATTCTTATTTGTTTATTTTGAGGATTGAATTCCCTTTAGAGTGTGTTGTCCACTTATTCCATTTATTGTTTTGTGAAACACCGCTTCCACCTTTGCAAGGTTGATAACCATGACCATATATTTCATAATTTTTTTTTCATTCCCTCTCCCACGTCCTCTACCACGACCTCTGCTAATTTCAAAATTAGCATTTGTCTCAGGAATTGCCATTGACCCAGTTGGTCTAGAGTTGTGATTTTTCATGAGAACGTTACTATTTGCCTTTGCTACAGTGAGATAGTCACCAGTTCAGAGTAATTTAAGAAATTTCTTTCACAATATTATTGCTACAAAAGCACATTACTTGCATGAAAAATAAAGATGATTTCTCAATCATTTTAGTCTCTGTTACTTTTTCTCCGCACAATCTAAGACGAGAAACAATACTAAACAGAACACAATTATATTATTTAATATTTTTACAGTCATGATATCTTAGATTCAACCATTCACTTTGAACAGTCATAAGGATTACCATCCTTTGGTAGTCAAATCTATCATTTAGAGATGTGCACAAAATCAATGGATCATCGTCACATAGATATTTTGTCTTTAGATCATCATGGATATGATGTCGTAGAAAAATCAAATCAAAGTCTTGACCTTGACTTTAGAACTTTCTTTATTTTTCTTCTTAATAGTACCATTAAGCTTGTTGGACTGCAATTACAACTTTGCAACCGTTGTCATGATAAATAATTATCTCTGCTCACATGAAGAACTTTGAATTCAAACTTTACAAGATTCGACATCAATATGACATAAAATAATTATATTAGATGTTAATTAATAATAAAATTTACCAATATAATAAAATATAATTATTGTAAAGAACATAAAAAATTAACATCTATATAAGAATTATTTTAATAATTATTTTATCTAATATATAATAAGATATCTATAATTAATATCTAATATAATTAACTTTGAATGACACAATATATATTAGATATCTATAATTAGATGTTAATTAATAATAAAATTAAGAATGATCTCCTACTTTCTTGTAAAGAACATAAAAAAGTCATTTGTGGTCATATTCACCCTGCTAGTGGTTCTTTTTAAGATATTTTATGTACTCATAGATGCATCTACTAAGTGGTCATATGGTTGTCTATTGTCTACTAGAAATCTTATATTTTCTCGTCTTTTAGCCCAAATTATTAAACTTAGATCTCAGTTTACAAATCACAAGACTATATTAATTAGTCCTGATAATGTCGCATAATTCATCTCACAAGTTTTGATAATTATTGTACAACATTAGTGACTGAGATAGAGCATCATATTTTCCAGTGCACACACAAAATGGGTTAGCTGAGTCATTTATTAAACATCTTCAACTTATAGCTAGACCTCTACTAGTGCAATCTAGTTTGAAAATTGTGGCTTGAGACATGATATTTACATGTTGCACATAATAAGGTATTTAAAATCAATGACTGGTGATGTCTTTATTATAAGATTTGATGATTGCCAATTTGATGATAGAGTCTTCCCGCCGTTAGGGGGAGGTATAAGCAACAAATTGTTCATATAAAACAAACTATTGCTAATTAACAGCGTGAATTGACATGGTATACGCCTACTCTATCGTTCTCATTAAGTTCCAAGAACTCCAAATGTGATTATGAGATAAGAAGAATGGTACATTTGCAAGAAATTACAAATCAATTACTTGATGCATTTAATGATGCCGTAAATGTAACTATATCATATGTGCCAGCCATAATCATTATTCCAATTGGACAAAAATCTAAATAAGGCGGCAAATGAATCTACTACTACACGTCAAAAGCGTGGTAGACCTATAGGTTCCAAGGATAGTGCTCCTAGAAAGAGGAGAGTAAATAAAACATCTTGTCCTGATAAAAGTCTGATAGTGGCTGGAGCTCCGGAAATAGATAATAAATATGTGCATATTTTCAAATTCACTGAAATGCCTATGGATGCCTCTAGAGAGGCACAGGTACCTGAAAATGAGGATATCTCGATATTCCATGCATGTTCAGGTGAATTGTGGAATAGAAAAGCACTTGTCATCGATGACATATTTAACAATGCAATAGCTACTGAAATAACAAAGGACAATGATGATTGTGAAAATGAACCACGTAGTATAAATGATGTCGACAAATAAAAGATTGGCCAATCTGGAAAGATGCTATTCAAGCAGAATTAAATCTTTAGAAAATGTGGTATATTTGGACCTATAGTGGAAATACCAATGGGCATAAACCATATTGGTTTTAAATGGGTGTTTAGTAAGAAAACGAAGTGAGAGGAACAAAGTTGAAAGATATAAAGCCTGACTTGTAGCACAAAGTTTCTCTCAAAGACCTGGAATTGACTAGGTTGAAACGTACTCTCCAGTTATGGATGTCATTACTTTTAGATATTTAATTAGTCTCACAGGTTCTAAAAATCTTAATATAAGATTAATGGATATTGTAACTGCATATTTGTATGAAGACTTAGATATTGACATCTATATGAAAATTACATAAGGATTTACAATACCAAAGACTAAGCCAAAGGGAATGTGTTTAATTAAACTTAGACGAGCATTATATGGGTTGAAATAATCCACAAGAATGTGGTATAATCGTCCTATCATATATTTGACTAAGAATGATACAAAATAGTCAAATTTACCCATGTGTCTTCATTAAGAAATTCAGAAATGAATTCTCAATAGTAGCAGTATATATGGATGATATAAAACCTGATCAGGTCTCCTACATAACTGGAGAAAACTGCAAACTATTTGAAGAATGAGTTTGAATGAAGACTTAAAAAAATACAAAGCTTGGTCTCGGTTTGCAAATAGAATGAAGTTCTAGTGGGATATTAGTGCATCATTTTCGATATATTGAAAGAATTTTGAACTGATTCATAATGGATAAAGTGCATCCACTAAGTAGACCGATGGTTGTACGCAAGTTGGATTTGGATAAATGTCCATTATGACCAAAAAAGAAGATGAAAAAGTTCTTGGTCCAGAAATGTCGTATTCAAGTGCTATTGAAGCACTACTATATCTAGCCAATGCACAAGACCAGATATTGTATTTTTTATTAATTTATTATCTAGATATAGTTTTGCACCTCCACTTACATATTGAATATAGTTAAACACATATTGAGATATTTTTGTGGAACAACTGGCATGAGATAATTTTATTTATATGATTCCACTAACAATTCTTGTCTAGTTGGTTGTGCAGACTCAAACATATTTTTGACCTTCATAAGGGTTGCTCCAAAAGGGTTAAGTTTATTAATAACCATGCAGCTATATCTTGGCGATCAACAAAACAAGGTTCAGTAAAAATTTTCTCTAACCAAGCAGAATTAATTGCATTACAAGAAACAACAAGAGAAAGTGTGTGGTTGCGATCGATCATTCATCATATACGAGTAATTAATTGTCAACTACTCATAGTTACAGATGAGCCTAAGAGAAAGTGTGTGGTTGCGATCGATCATTCATCATATACGAGTAATTAATTGTCAACTACTCATAGTTATAGATGAGCCTACAATAATATTCAAAGGCAATGCGACTTGCATTACGCATACTCGAGAAGGATTCATCAAAGGAGATCGAATAAGCACCTTCCTCCAAAAGTATTTTATGCATATGCTCAAAAGGACAAAAGTGATCGAAATCAAGCAAATCTATTATATTGAGGGGAAGTATGACTCATGAAGAATATTTTTGAGTTTTGCGCGTTGTACTCTTTTTCCTTAACTAAGATTTTTTCCACTGGATTTTTTTTTCTTAGTAAGATTTTAATGAGGCAACAAATACGCATATACCACCAACTAATTAATGGTGTATATCCACGGGGGAGTGTTATAAATATAGATAAATTACCATTATTATTTGGTGTCTATAACTTATGTCGTTTGGTTATCCATAACCTATGGCTTTTAACATTATTCTTTTTAATTGTCATCATGATAGTAAGCTCATTTGTAAGCCTATATAAGAGGCTCTTGTCAAGTTGATCAACACAAGTGAATGAAGAAATAAATTCCTCTATCTCATTCTCTTTTTTTTACAATATGAGGGATTTTTTTAAATGAAATCAAATAGCACAACCCCCTTCTCTTCGATTAGGTTTAAATTTTAGGGATAATATGGGTGGACAGCTGAACCCTATTATTAATAATATTAGGAATTAATCAATTCTTATTATCATTGTGATATTTAGGGTTAAATAGAATTAATTGGGCTATCTAATTTTGGGATGTGGCTTAGGATTAATGTGGATTTGGGATTTAAAAGGAGGATTTTAGGGTTTAAACCTTTTTGGGTTCTGGTCATGAGCTCCATGCTCGATTGTTGTAGGCTTTCATTTATTAGCCTTCATTTGCAGGCTGGGCTCAGAGCCCAGGATTTTTTTGGTTGTTTTAATAGATTTGTTTTGGGCTGAGTTGTAAGCTATGGGTCCTAAAAATATTTTTGAGTTATTGGGTCAGGCCTAGATCTATGGCATGATTCAGCTATATATATAAGTTGTAGAATTTTAGTAATGATATAAATACTATAATCATAGTAATATTTTGAATAATGGTATTATTATTATTATTATTATTATTGTATTAATGGATTTATTTATTTTTGGAAATCATATAGATATATATAATATTTCTAAATGTATTATTAAAGTTTGACCTAAAATCGTATTTAACAAAATGGGTGACTTAGTGCTAAAATAATTTTTTTGGGTTTATAAAATACTATCTAAAATGTTTTTATAAATAATATGAATGATTTTCAATAATAATTATATTATTTAGTTACACCTTTTCCTTAAAAAGTATAAGTCGTGACTATAATAGTCGTTTTCTATTTCTTAATTCGATTATCGTGTCGGACTCTGATTTTGGGCTTTTGTATACCAAACTAGGCTATTTGGACTATTCTGGACTCAATAGAACCATATGTGCCATCATTTGGGACCATCTTGTAGAGCTTAGCATCGTACATATTTCGTGTCGACAGTTCGTGTCGTGCACGTCGACTCCAACCAAATTGAGGCGAGTACATGCTCTGATAGTTTTCATTACCTTGATAGTTTCTATGATATCAGTTTGTAGTGTAATGCTTGATACCTGACATGAGAGTACACGGATTGGTATATCTTGAATCCCGTCATGAGATGTTATTTCTAGTTATCCCGGTATACTGGTTGTAATGCCCCGCTTTGCACGGTGCATTATGCTGATTCATTGATTCGAAGAGTTGCGTTGACCCGATTTAAGTATCGAAGTGAATCGATACAAGAGTACGTAGACCCGAGAAATGCATCGAGTAAGAATGATGCAAAGAGTTACATTGACCCGAGGAACGCATCGAGTAAGATCGATGATTCTAAGAAATCGAATCGATATAATGCACAAGTCTAATTTAGACGAATATTGATTTTAGTTGGTTTCGTGTGCAGGCTATACGTTTACGCTGAAATATAAGAGGTCGACATTTTGCCTTATTTCTAATGGTGTCCGCAAAACCAAATCACCGCCTCATGACAGACTGAGGCATAGGCACTGTAAGCCAAATCGGTCATATAATTCAATGAAGTACGAAGTGCTCGAATGACTAAGTCAGAAGAGTTGGTCGTACAACAAAGTTATGAAATCGAGCCGCATCGACTCAGCGAAACGACAAGGCATATCGACTTAAGGTGGGAGGACTTTGACTCTTCCTTCTTACTCCGTCATGCCTAACTAAAATGTATCGTTGTATGCTAACTTAACCTATCGAGACCACGGACGTGGCTCGATCGAGAGATAAACATAATGCGTGTCGAACACTAGATATAACAATTGAAATAAAGCGTACATTAAATGTATGAGTTGCTATTAAACAATGAATATTGCAAAGGCGAGCGCCTCAGCGCACAAGCCATAAGAACATGGGATAACTGTATCGGCAAGTGCCTTAGTGCACAAGTCATTTCATGCTCGCATGCACGAGTTAGAAGGATAGAACATTTAAAGACCGTATCGAAGAGTGCATCAAGTACAGAAAGTCACATAGCATTGAATATTCTATCGAGACGTGCCTCGGTGCACAAGTCAGAGGAAATAAACATAAGTCTAGCACATTGAAAGATTGCGTCGAGCGTGCATCGAATGCACGAATCGCGTATCGTTGAACGTTAAGTCGTAGTATGATTTCTTCGATTGTTTGGGACCTTTGAGTCGTTCACTCGGATATCGAATCGAGGCGTTGAAACATCGAAAGAATGAAATCGTATAAAGAATATGAGTACATGGAAAGAATGCGAGAAATATGGATGAGAAGTTTGAGTTTCGGACTCGGACTATGTTGGGTTGTATGCTTAGATACGAGTTGCATGATCAAATGGACTGTGAATTAACCCGTACATGGGTTCGTTTCCTCGAACAGGCACACCGGGGCATCGGGACTGTTCGGCCTAGGTGGAATATTTATCGTGGCTAAGGCTTATGAGCATTATGGGACCTTCAGTAAGGCTTATAACCTAGGCTGAATGGGTTGCGTCGCAATGCACTTTGAGAAATATAAGTCCATTCTGACATGGTGAATGTTAGTTATCTTCATATAGATAGGGGTCGATGAGCTGAAAATGCAGGAACACAGAGATCCTACATAGATCACTTATAACATGACAGGGATGGAATGAGGCATATTGACTTTGCGTTGGTGTAAAGGCGAGTGCGTCGATGTTGGTAAGAAGTCACGAAATAACATAAGATTGCTATTGGTTGCTGGCTTGCTTATGCGAATCAAATATCATGCTTGCCGTGATAATATGTTTTACTGCTTTCGAGTATGTCATGAAAACTGATCCTAAGAAGAACATAGAAAGATAACTAAATTGTATGTTGTTGTAGGTCCTAAAAAATCAAGTTGCATCAATCAACAAAGTCAAAAATTCAAGATATTCATCATTTTTGATGAGTTGCGCAGACAACAGATTGCGCAGACATCACTTTACGCAGGTTGGTTTGTGCATGTTCCCAACTACGCAAGCTGACGTGGCAGAAGTCATCATTGACTGAATCAAATCAGATCTTTCTGACAGCTGACAACACGAATAATAAGAAGACTGTTCATTTTTGACGCCGCACAGTGCTCGAGGGCGGCTGACAGGTGGCAGCGCAATCCGTGGTTGTGCAAACCATTCATGCGCCATCCGTGGTTGCGTAAACCATTCATGCACAGTCTGAGTCTGCGCAAACCAAAGTCTGCGCAGTTCACTTTGCCCATTCTACCAACATAACTGACCAATTACATGTGGCATTCATGCCATCAATTGCTCATTACGTGGCAACTGTCTATGCACGATCATGCGCATTTCAATCAAATAATGCCATGTGTCTCAGATAGTTGGCCCACGATCCAATAACTGCCTGTGCAGTCCAGTGCTGCGCAAACCAGTTGCTGCGCAAATCAGCTTGCGCAGTCCAAAATAACTGAAAGTTAGTTATTTTCAGAACTCTATAAATAGAGTTTCAAGTCTTCATTTCAAGGGGGATCAAGATCAGAGATCAGAAATCAGAGAGTTCAGGAGTTCTTGCCAAAGTGCTGCTGCATTCTTCCGAGACTTTTGTCTTCAACTTCAGAGGCTTTTGCCTTCAATTTCCAGAGTTGTTTTCAACTTCAAAGGCTTCGTCTTCAAAGTTCACATCGTCCAAGGGATAAAGCAATCGTCATCAAGATTGGATTCCTATAGTTGTAATTTTCTCAGAATTCTTGTAATCTTTATTACAGTTTGTATCAATAAAGTTTTATACTTTTGTTTTTGCAAACAAAATGGCGACTCTGCTGGGGACAACTTTCTCCTCTGACGAGGAAGTAGCAACTCAATGTGACGTAGCGTCTATCGGGAAGACGCAGAAGACGCTGGTTGTTAAGGTCAACCAGACAGCCTACGAGGCGATGCTCAACTCCAAGACCACTCCCCGTACTGCAGTCACTTCTGCTAAGAGCAAAGTGCGCTCAGTTTGGGTTTCCAAGTCTGCTGCACAATCTGACAGTTTTGCCACCAAGGATGCTGTGCCAACTGTTGCACAATCTGCTAGTCAGACTGCTGCACAAACTGCTGTGTCAACTGTTGCACAGTCTGTCTCAGCAACTGCTGCACAATCTGTTGCAGTCAAGGCTGCGCAGTCTGCTGCAACTGTTGCGCAAGCTACTTCATATGCTGCCTTGTCAAAACAGAAGACTCCTATGACTCTGGCGCAATTGGCAGTGGCTTTTCCTGCGCAAAATAGCACTCCAGTAATTAAAGTGCATCCCAAGCACTCTAAGATAAGGACTCCTGATGCACTTTCTACCAAAGCTTCTACTGCACAAATGACTAGTGCACCTTCCACCCATGCGCAAACCAAGTCTGCGCAATCCAAGAAAAATAGCCTTTTGGCTAAATTCCCTTCTTCTCACAATAAAAGAAGAGATTCTACTCCTCTTCCCAAATACCCTATTGCTTCTGCGCAATCCACTGAGGGTAGTCCTTTGACTATTCCTCCTTCTCTTCAAAGCAAAGGAAAAGGTCCATTGGTCTTTTCTCAAACTTTCTTGTCTCATGACTTGGAAGATAACAGAGGGAAACGCTCTTTAGCTAACCCTTCATCTCAAAACAAGGGAAAAGGCCCTTTGGTCTTTTCTCAGTCTTCTTCAGTCTTTACTGCAGAGGATCCATCTCAATGTGTCTCGGCACCAATCAGTTCGAGAACTCTGGCGAACAAGAATTCTTCTTTCCTTTATAACAAGAGTACTTGTACTAATCAAAGAGGTATTCTGCCTACTCCGATAGCAGAATTCCAGGACCTCCCGACTCTCCAAATTTGTCGTTCCAGACAGGGAAAACTGTTAGTGTCTCAAACAGAAACTCCTGGGGGTGAATTTGCTGACCTCAGAACTTATCTTAATCGTCCCACTTCGGTAAAACGCAAACAGCCAATGCCGAAGGTCAAACATCATCAGAAACAAATCTCCAAGGTCAAAAATCCTGACACTTATGCCAATGAAGTGAGTACTTCCCTGTATACTCAAGGGACTAAACATTTGAAGAATCGAAATCATGTTCCAAATGTTATCAAAGAACAGATCCTTCAGAACTTTCCTCGTCCTGTTGTAGATCTTCGAGAACATCTAAGACAAAAACAGGATAATGTCTCAATATCTCCATCTCAACCATCTGATCATTACTGTAATCATAAAGTCATCATCCAATGCTGTTGTCAAACGACAAAACGATCTGTCTTCGATCGTTTAACTTTTGCTAAATCTGAACCTATGTCAGAAGAAGACGAAGTTTTGTATGCTTCTGTTAACATGACTTCCCGAGACACTGGGGGTAAAAGATGCTCTAAGCATGGTAGACTCCGCAAGCCAAGCCAACGGTATTTGGAATTACTTCAAGAATCTTCTGAAGGAGTATTTCAACATACCCGTTCTCGAAGCCGAGATACAATCGGTCAAAGGAATCTTCCTCAAAATCCTTCAAATCATCTTCCTGTTTCCCAGTCAGGAGATGATTCGTTCTCTGATTATGATACATACAGTGAAAGCTCTGAACAAACAGTATCTTCTACTGTGCCAAGAGAAGTGACGGCTTATGTTGTCACCGATGATCCGGATGTTTCAACTTCCGCAAATCAAGAACAGCGAATTGCTGCACTTGAAGACAAATTAAAAACCATGGCTGAGATGGTTGCTAGTATGCATTCCATCATTGTAGCACAGCATGTTACACCACCAACTACACCTATTACTAGTCCAGAGATCATAGCATCTTCAATACCTGCCAATACTGGGCTGGGGGTAGTGCCTCCCCAAATGCCTCCTGTACAAGTGCAAGTACAAACTACGCCTAGCCAGTCAGGAGCTGGGGGTAGTACTTACAACGCTGTTCCTCCTCCTATCACTACAACTCAACCTGCTCCTTCTTCTTCATCAGAAGACGCCAATGAAGCTGTCAAACTCTTACGAACCCAGTTTGAAGCATTTAAAGAGAAAGACAATCTACAAAGGTTGGGGATTAAACAGCCCTATCCGGTTGAATGAAAGGGCGTCCCGTTTCCCCAAAAGTACAAAATCCCTACAATCTCTTTGTTCGATGGCAGTACTTCCCCGAGTCAATTCATCAATCATTTTGAGGTAATGACTGTTCAACTTCAGCCAAATGACGCTCTTCTTACCAGAGTGTTCGTCGGTTGTTTAGCCGGCGTAGCATACGACTGGTATAGAAGTTTGCCCGATGGTTGCATCACATCCTTTTCAGGTCTCAAACAAATCTTTCTGGAACGATTCTATGAAGGATTTAATGATATGACTATGTCAGCTCTCAACAAAATCAAACAAAAACATAATGAAACTGCTGAGAGCTTTATTGAACGGTTCCGCCGTGAAGCTTTGAAAATGCCTCCAGGGACTCCAGCTGCTGTCACTATTGATACTTGTAAGGCAAATCTTTTACCTATTATCAGTATGTGGACGGGATCTACCCAATTCCAAGATTGGCCCTCATTCATCGTCAACGCCAAAGCTGCTGAAGTAAGTGCCGACAAGTTCAAACAATTGGGGGTACAAATGTCTAACCCTGATCGCGATGAGCATCAGAATTCAGGTGGTGGCAATCGTCAGAACAATCGCAAAGCGAAAGAGACTTTGAACATTAACTTGAACAAAAATAAAGAATCTTTGGCTGTCAATGTGGCCCCACCTACTTCTACTCCTACTCCTTCTGCACCTCCACCGAGGGAACCTCGTCCAAAAGTAGAATATTCTTTTGATGAGAATGACACTGCAAGTATTTTTGAATGTTTACTCAAAAGCAATAAAATTCAACTCCCTGATCCAAAGAAACCTGATGAAGTCAATAAGACTGATCATCCCAAGTATTGTGTCTATCACCGATTCATTGGACATCCTACTCGAGCATGCTATGTGCTCAAAGGTAAGATTCAAGAGCTTGTCAATGCTGGTGTAGTCACTCTGCAACAAGATGAGAAGACTGTTACTGCAAATATGGTTTCAGTCCAGTTTGGATATTTTCCTCCACAGATGATACAGCATGGTGTCATTCCAATTCCTAAAGCAACCCTTGAGATTGAGAATCTTCCGCTTCCATCCAATGAAGGTCTTATTCCCTTGTCTCTTGACAACGGTGAAATTATGTGGATCCATCCTGATCTTGCTCCAGAATTTGAGATATCTTCCAAGAAGAAAACTCGTTCTAAAGGCAAAACCAAGATTTGCAACATGGTATCTTTTGATCCCATTGTTGACGAAGAGATTCTGTTAGGCACCAGATAGGGAAAGCTTATTTGAAAGATCATTCTGAAGGTCAAAAGGATCCTGCTTCTTCTTCCGAACCTGCTTCGGCACAACCTGCATCTGCTGAAGAGGTCCCTTCTACATCTTCACCAGTTGTAGTATCAATTCCTCCTAAGCCAACAACAGCTGATAAAGACAAGCAACAAGTTCGATTTGACAAACCTCTAAAGAAGTCATCTCCTACTAGGCTTGAGAAGACTTACAACTTTGATATATTGGCTCAATTAGCCAATACACCAGCTAGGCTGTCAATCTTTGAACTTTTGCGTCTTTCTAAAGAGACACGAGAAACTCTAAGTGAAGCTCTGATGCAGGCTGAAACTTGCTTAACTCTTCTCAAGAAGCCAGAATCAGAACCAGTCTCTTGTCATCACTGTCATAGTGTCTTGGAACTGATCCCAAACATTACCTTCACTCAGGATGATATGCTAATGGAAGATAATAGACATGATCGTCCTCTTTACTATACAGGATATGTAGATTCAATAAAGGTTGATCGTACTTGATAGATCCAGGATCTGCACTTAGTATCATGCCAAAGACTATGCTAGATGCGTTGAAGATACCGGTGCATAGTCTTTCAACTACAATCACTACTATCTTGGGATTTAACCAAGGGAAGAGTGAACCTTTGGGTAAGATCCGCCTGAAACTTCAAATAGGCAATCTTCGCACAAAGGTGACCTTTTATATCATTGACAATCATGGTTGTTCTTACAATGCTCTCCTGGGAAGGCCATTCCTCCATGAACACAATGTCGTTCCATCAACTCTTCATCAATGCTTTAAATACATTGATGACAAAGGACAAGTTCACAAGGAAGTTGCGAACCTTTATCCTTTCAAGGGTGTTGAAGCTTATTGCAACGATGCTCGTATGTACAAGGATGAATTTATGAAGGTGGTATTGGCTATGGATACTGAAGAAGATCAAAAAGCAGTACCTCAAGACACTCTTATCATACCTGTTAAGGGGTGAGTTTCTCATCCTCAATCTTCCAAGCCACTGGTTATTCACTTACCAGTTCAAAAGAAATCAGTTGATGCTGATGAAAATCAAAGGGAGTTCACCTCTTCTGAGCCACTTGTTATCGACTTACGTCGTAACAAAGACAAAAAATAGCTCATTCCTTCTGAGCCACTTGTTGTTGATCTAAATCGCAACAAAAAAAAAGAGAGCTCACCTCTTCTGAGCCACTTGTTATCGACCTCCGTCGTAACAAGCCTCCTCCACGTTCTTCTTCTCCCCCTCTTGTAATCAATTTGACCAAACCTGCTAAGGTTAAAGGTCCTGTTGTAAATACTGATGTACAAATCAATAAAAAAGTACCTACTTTCCAGTATATTGATGTTATTTATTATACTAAAAGTTATTTGGATATGTTAGATAGCTTCCAATCAATTATACTGGGAGTCGTACAATCTCTTCAGACAGAAGTCTCGCTTGAAGATCCAGATGATTCTTACCGTATTCACCCTTCTTTGAAGAAAGGTGAAAGTCCAGTATTTTTATATAAAAGACCGGAAACAAAGATTAACTATATGGATGATAGCAAAGTTAACGATACGGGACATCTCCAGTTCCATCGTTATAGTCAACAATCAAAAAATATCCTCCGAAAGATGGGTTACGACTTCAAGAGCGGCCTTAACTATGGTAAAGGTAGACGAACTCCCATTCGTACAACAGTTCCAAACGAAAAATCACAAATGTATTATGGCAGGATCAAGAAAGGTCTCGGATATACTTCTCCTCCACTGTTATCCCCAGCGGCTTCTGAATCAGATAGTGAAGAACGTTCTAATTCTTCTGATTCCAGATCATGGGATTCCGATACCAGCATCGGTGAAGTCCATCGTATAATCGTATCTTCTAACATGGTCTCCGTTGAACTACCAGAAGGCTGTGATGAAGATGTTGAAGAAAGTCTGGAAACAGATCCTTGGGCTCAACATATGGATAACCAATGGGTACTTCGTTTTGAACAACGTGAACCTCCTACTGAAGATCAACTAATTCAAATTGATGTAGGGGAAAGCGAGTCACCTCGGCCAATCTTTATTAGCAAGAATCTTCCAGAAGCAGATAAGCAAGAGTTGATTCTTCTTATTAAAGAATACATAGACGTCTTTGCTTGGAGTTACGAAGACATGCCAGGTTTAGATCCCAAGATTGCTACTCACAAACTGAACATTCTTCCTAATGCTAAACCGGTCAAACAGCAACAAAGGCGATTTAAGCCTGAAATGATGGACGCAATTGATGATGAAGTCAAGAAGCTCATCGCTTGTGGCTTTATTCGAGAAGAGCAGCATCCTGATTAGGTAGCCAATGTCGTCCCAGTTTTGAAGAAAACTGGAAAAGTTCGAGTCTGCATCGACTTCCGAGATCTCAATAAAGCATGTCCGAAAGATGAATTTCCTCTTCCTATCACAGACGTTATGATTGATAATACTTGTGGGTTTGAAAGAATATCTTTTATGGATGGATTTTCCGGGTATAATCAGATCAAAATACATCCTGAAGATGAAAAACATACATCTTTTCGTACTCCTCGAGGAGTCTATTGTTATACAGTAATGCCATTTGGTCTTAAGAACGCTGGTGCAACTTATCAGCGAGTTATGAGTACCATTTTCAGAGAATATCTTCGTAAAATAGTCGAATGCTACGTTGACGATATTGCTGTTAAAAGTCGTCTAAAAGAAGATCACATCCAAGATTTGAGAACAATATTTAATCTCATGCGTCAACATCAGCTCAAGATGAATCCCACCAAGTCATTCTTGGGTGTCTCTAGTGGCAAATTTCTCGGCTTCGTCATTACCTCTAAGGGTATACACGTGGATCCCGAGAAGATCAAAGCCATCCAAGAGATGCGTCCTCCACGCAACCTAAAAGAGCTACGAGGATTCCAAGGCCGACTTGCGTACATCAGGCGATTCATTTCGAACTTGTCTGGACGCTGCAGACCATTCACTCAACTAATAAAGAAGGGTGTATCTTTTGTTTGGACTGAAGAGTGTCAACGAGCATTCGACGATATCAAACAATATCTTATGAACCCACCAGTTTTGGTGCCACCTATCTCTGGTATTCCATTCTTGATGTATGTCCGTTCTATGGACCATTCATTGGGTGCTTTACTTGCCCAAAAGAACAAAGAAGGCCATGAACAAGCTATCTACTATCTTAGCCGAACTATGATTGGTGCTGAACATCGTTATAGTCCGGTCGAGAAAGAATGCCTGGCTCTCATGTTTGCTGTGCAAAAGACGAGGCATTATATCATTGGTCAAACTATTCATGTTATATCTCGAGTTAACCCTCTCCGGGTACTCATGAAGAAACCTAGTACACTTAATTCTCGGTTGGCTACATGGGCAATCCTGCTAGCTCAATATGACATGGTGTATGTTCCATAGAAATCTGTCAAAGGTCAAGCGTTGGCGGACTTCTTAGCAGCTCATCCTGTGCCTGAGACATCTAAACTCTATGACGAAATTCCTGACGAGACATTAGAAGTCAACATGATCTCCGAAGAGTTTCCAACCTGGCGTCTATTCTTTGATGGTGCATCAAGAATTGGACCAAATGGTGCTATAGTGGCAGGTGTTGGAGTTGTTCTCGTTTCTCCAGACGGATTAACTATCCAAAGAGCCTACTCTTTAGATGAACCTTGCTCTAACAATGTGGCAGAGTACAATGCTTTACTTGTCGGCCTTCAGCTAGCTAAACAACTGAATGTTGAATATCTGGAAGTCTATGGTGATTCTAAACTGGTTGTGAACCAGGTTAGAGGAACCTATGAAGTCCGTCATCAAGACCTGGTGCCTTATCATGAAGCGGCAATCAATATAGCTACATCATTCAAAGCTTTCTTCATCGATTATGTTCGACGAGCTTGCAATACTGAAGCCGATGCTTTGGCCAATCTTGCAGCTGTCTTAGCCATCCCTATCAAAAGACATCAGGTGGTGGTTATTTCTAACCGAGAACTGTTCTGTATTGAGAATAATCGTAATATTGAATTTAGCAATCTTGCTGAAGTCAATGTTATTGATGACGATTGGAGAACTCCTTTTATTGATTTCGTAGTACATGACATACTCCCTGAAGATCCTAAGGAGGCTATAAGCGTTCGACGTCGATCTCTACGATTCTATTACAATCAAACCACTAAAACACTCTATCGGCGAACTTATGATGGTCTTCTTCTACGCTGTTTAGCTGGTGATGAAGCCAAACAAGTGTTGCGTGAAGCTCATGATGGCGTCTGTGGAGCACATCAACCTGGTCCTAAGCTACAGGATCGCATCCGACGCATGGGTTATTATTGGCCCTCTATGGTATCAGATGCTATTGAATATGCAAGAAAATGTCGTGCTTGTCAAATCCATGCAGACTTCATTCATCAACCCTCGGAATTCTTACACCCGACTGTTGCTTCCTGGCCTTTTGAAGCTTGGGGTATGGACATCATAGGTCCTATTAATCCTCCTTCTTCTAGAGGACATCGGTTCATATTGGCGATAACCGATTACTTCTCCAAGTGGGCTGAAGCTATACCTCTGGCTGAAGTCAAGACTAGCAGTGTCATCAACTTCGTTAAATACCATGTCATCTATAGATTCGGTGTACCTCGAAGAATCATTCATGACAATGGACCTCAATTCATTAGTCAGAAGTTCACTAGATTCTGCAATGATCATCGGATTAACAATGTTGCTTCGACGGCCTACAATCCTGCTGCTAATGGTTTAGCTGAAGCCTTTAACAAAACCATTATTAAGCTCCTTAAAAAAATTGTATCCACTAACAAACGGAATTGGAGCGAGAAACTTGGCGAGTGTCTTTGGGCCTATCGAACTACAGTCCGCAATCCCACAGGCTTTACACCTTTCTCTTTGGTGTATGGCTGTGAAGCTGTCCTTCCTTTGGAGTTACAAATTCCTTCTTTAAGGATTGCTATTGCCAATGAGCTCACCACAGAAAACAATGACCTTCTTCGACTTCAAGAGTTAGAGGCATTGGATGAAAAGCGGTTAATGGCTCAACAGCATATTGAGTTATACCAAGCCCGCATCTCAAAGACATTTAATCGTAAAGTGAAGGTCAGAGCCTTTCAGCAAGGAGAACTTGTTCTAACGGTCAGACGTCCTATGACTATGACTCATATGAGCAAAGGGAAATTCGATGCAAAATGGGAAGGTCCCTATGTTGTAAGCAAAGTCTTCTCAAACGGAGCTTATCAACTTTCAGAACTTGATGGTCGAGTTGCTATGATGCCTATCAATGGCAAATTCTTAAAGAAGTATTATGTATAAATATAAATACTTATAAATTATCAGACAGAATCAAGTTCATAAATAAAATTCAAATTTTATTATATGATAGTACATATTAAAGGTCACTATCATCTTTTTCTACATTGGGACGAGGGCCACTGCCGTCTTTCTCAAAAATGCGGTCAGCAAAAGAGCTGAGAACCTCCTTGCTGGATCCCACAAGAAACTTGCAGGCGGCCATCCTCATGGCTTCTTCTTCTTTAGTCTTTCCTGGTTCGAGCAGGAAGTCCAAAATGTCCCGCGGTGGCTGGGGTGCAGACGAACCTTCGCCTGCTTCTGCTTCCTTTGGCTGAACTGGATCGGCAGGGTGTTCTTCAATACCCTTCTGAACCTTCGAGACAGTCTCAACCTTCTTAGATGCTTCTCCGGAAGACATTTTTATGTTGAAGAGTAGAAGTGTTCGTTCCTGTCAGATTTCTGCTATATTTATAGACAGAAGTTCCTCAATTAATGAAGCATTACATTCATCCGACGGTTCATCCGTTCATTAATACCTGACGGTTCATCCGTTCATTTATCACATTCATCCGACGGTTCGTCCGTTCATTAAATACCTGACGGTTCATCCGTTCATTTATTACACTCATCTGGATCTTCATTGACTTCAACTGTATCAACAAACAGATGAAAATTAGTCCAAGACAAAGATTCTGTTTTTAAAACATAAAACATTAGAGTGCGCAACCTCAGACTGCGCTGACATGATTTGCGCAACCTCAGACTGCGCTGACATGATTTGTGCAACCTCAGATTACGCTGACATGACTTGCGTAACATCAGTTTGCGCATCATAAAATGATGCACAAAGCAATGGTTTGCGCTGATATCTGCACAACTTAATTGTTTGCACTGACTTCCTGTCAGCACAAATCAACAATTTGCGCAAGAATACAGCCTTCATAAAAATGAAGAACTGATAGTTGATGCAACCGAAACCCTAAAAAGGGTGGCGCAATATGAACTTATCTCTAAAAAAAAGAGATGAGTTTCAAGGGAGTCGAATCACCCTAAGAAGGGTTTTTTTTCGATCGGTTCAACTACCTCTCAGAGCAGGGTGTGCGGATTCGTGTCGGGAAGCTCGCCGTGCAACCCTGTCAGAAGACTCGGCCGGAGCTTTTCCCTTCACGGCGGCGGCAGCGGCAGCATTTGATCGTCGTGGGGCCATGACAATCGTCGGAGGAGGAGAACAGTGAAGGTTTTCTTCTCAAAAAGCTCGAAAGATTGCAAAGTAAAGAATTGAAAACGAAAAGAGGGGTATTTATAGTTTTTGAAATGCGAAACGGATGCCTCGGATTGCGCCTAAACTTGTGGTCTATTCGCTTTGCGCAGACAGCTCATCATATTGCGCAAAATGATTCAACATTCAAAAATTCAAAGTATTTCGAAATTTTGATTATAATCAACTTTCGAAAACTTTGAAGGGGGTCTTGTAGGTCCTAAAAAATCAAGTTGCATCAATCAACAAAGTCAAAAATTCAAGATATTCATCATTTTTGATGAGTTGCGCAGACAACAGATTGCGCAGACATCACTTTGCGCAGGTTGGTTTGCGCATGTTCCCAACTGCACAGGCTGACGTGGCAGAAGTCATCATTGACTGAATCAAATCAGATCTTTCTGACAGCTGACAACACGAATAACGAGGAGACTGTTCATTTTTGATGTCGCACAGTGCTCGAGGGCGGCTGACAGGTGGCAGCGCAATCCGTGGTTGCGCAAACCATTCATGCACCATCCGTGGTTGCGCAAACCATTCATGCGCAGTCTGAGTCTGCGCAAACCAAAGTCTGCGCAGTTTACTTTGCGCATTCTACCAACATAACTGACCAATTACATGTGGCATTCATGCCATCAATTGCTCATTACGTGGCAACTGTCTATGTACGATCATGCGCATTTCAATCAAATAATGCCATGTGTCTCAGATAGTTGGCCCACGATCCAATAACTGCCTGCGCAGTCCAGTGCTGCGCAAACCAGTTGCTGCGCAAATCAGCTTGTGCAGTCCAAAATAACTGAAAGTTAGTTATTTTCAGAACTCTATAAATAGAGTTTCAAGTCTTCATTTCAAGGGGGATCAAGATCAGAGATCAGAAATCAGAGAGTTCAGGAGTTCTTGCCAAAGTGCTGCTGTATTCTTCCGAGACTTTTGTCTTCAACTTCAGAGGCTTTTGCCTTCAATTTCCAGAGTTGTTTTCAACTTCAAAGGCTTCGTCTTCAAAGTTCACATCGTCCAAGGGATAAAGCAATCGTCATCAAGATTGGATTCCTATAGTTGTAATTTTCCCAGAATTCTTGTAATCTTTATTACAGTTTGTATCAATAAAGTTTTATACTTTTGTTTTTGCAAACAGTTGTATGATTCAATATATCTACTTAACGTCGATTTAAGTAAAGTGCGTCTTTGATCAGTACAACGAGGACAAAATACAAATCTTCCACTAGTTTGCTAGCAGGTTCAGGAAATGGTCTGCTCGCGACGGAGCTTCGCTTGATCGCATTGAGGCATGGAATGTCGTAGCATTTGAAGCATGTGATCATATCGATGTTCGGACTTGCAACATGATTGATGCGATCGAGATATAGAAGACATGATGTATGGAACGGTAAAATTCTTTGTAGACAAGAGAGAACCTGAGTGTTGTAAGCTAATCTAGAAAATTCGGTTGGGCTATTGAAAGCCTTTGCAACCTCAGTTCATTTATCAATAAAGAGAATTGTTTCGTATACTCTATTTTCTTTCGTTGTTAATATCAAATCAAAGATAACCATTGAGAACTTGTTATCTTGCCTTGTACGAATGCAACTCCAGACTCGTACGACATCACGCTCCAGCGAGGATAATGATTCGGATAAATCGATGCGAGGACGAGCAATTTTCTGGGTCGGGGCGTGACAAATTGGTATCAGAGCTCTAGGCTCAACTTTCTCTGGACGCTTGATTCATTTCAATTCTAAAAGTTGCCCACCACTATGAAATGACTTCTGACTCTACTCGATGTCGTACTGGATGTTCCATACAATAAGTCTAATACAAATCATGTAATTTTGTCACATGTGTTTTTGAAATTACATGATGTTTACTGGAAAAGTCGTAAAACCTTTGTTGCTGCAAGTGCAACAAGTCGTGAGATATAAATTCAAACGTTTGTTGCTACAAGTGCAACATATCGTGAATTGTGAATTGAGATGTTCATTGTCTCAATGCAACGGTAAATATGAGAAATATTTGTTACATTAATACAATAAAAGTCTTGGGATGTTGCTGCATCAATTGTAACGAGTTGATTGTGAATGATGCGTTACAATAAAAATGAAAGTTGATATCAAATGTGCTGAACGGATTCGAGCATTAGCTTTGGACGTCTGAAATAAATCATTGCACGAGGTGCAACGGACGTCAGAAATGAATGTCGAAAATAAATTGTTGCACGATGTGCAACGGATGCAGAAATAAATCGTTGCACGAGGTGCAACGCACGGTAGAGAAATCATAATCGACAGAAACGAATTGGTTCGGTTGCGCACCAAACTTGTTTTGGCAAATGAATACATTAGCCGAATTGTGTCAAATTTTGATTAAACAAAAGTTACGGTTGTGATCGGCATGATCACTGCGGAAATCGTGAGACGGAATAGATTATTTGTTAATACGAGTATGATGCGAAGGAAATAACTTGATTTCTGAATGGTATATGATATACCACATATGCGATGGATGGCTCGATTCTGACTGGTATATGCATACCACCTGTACGATTGGTTGCTGTAGGAACGAAATAGTAAAGCATAATACTCTAGAGGGGGGGTGAATAGAGTTGGCAGCAGAATAATGCTAAATAAAAATGTTAGCAGCACAATCACAGAATATTAATCACAACTGAAATAATGTAAAGGCAAAGTTAAGAGAGCAAACGCAAAGACAGCGATGTATACTGGTATCCCTCTATTGAGGACTAATCCAGTCGGTAGAACTCTTGCTACCAGTTGAATCCACTATTGGAAAAACCGTAAGTTTTCTTATGAAGTCCTTGCAACTTCTACAACGCGAGCTTTGATACGAAGAACTCGTCCAACTTCAAATGTGAAGAGGTATTCTTCAATCAAGCCTTCTGATTACAATCTCTCAGAAACTTCTAGACCGTACAGCACTGGCAAATTGACTAGAGGATTGTAACTGGCATGGGATCTGAAATTGAAAGCTCTAGAAAACTCTTTGGAAGACTGAAAGCTTTAGATCGAGAGAAGATTGAAAGTGAATGAGTGAGTTGAAATGATCGAAATTCTTCTCTATTTATAGGAGTTCCAAAGGCAGACTTCTGTCAGAATTCGGGCAGAATTCGGGCAGAACTCTATGAGCAAATCTCGGTCAAATCCGCAACTGCAGGAGGACCAAGTTCCAAGGATTCAAAATCACAACGGCCACCAACCGAACTCTGGCCGAATTCTGGCCGAGTTCTGTCAGGGTTAGGTTAGGGTTTTAAAAATAGGTTTTGGTGATTTTTGAGAACCTTTTTGAAAACCTTTTTGTAAACATTTTGATAGGTCATTTTTTAAAAATATTTTAAACTATTTTGGGGATAGCCTATTTGCCAGTACGACTCGGTGTACAACATATTCCTAGACTCAAATAAAATGAAAATTACATTGCATAGGAAATACAGACTCGAGTAGGCAAACAGATCTTCAGTCTTGAACGGAGTCGATAGCCAATCTTGCTTATGTCCAAGAATCCGAGATGTCCCAACTAGCTTTGTATATCGAGACAGAGTTTGATCAATTATTAAAATCAGGTTGACCATATGACCAATGGGCCAACAGTTGCATCATCGCATTGTGAGAATTACGGAAGGTTTGTCCGCAATGGACGAAAGAGTATCGAGACTCGATTGGAAATTTGTATGACGGTATGTTGATGCAAGTGTTCTTTGATAATCGGTTGGAACGATAAGACGAGGGATTCGTATCATTGAATGATACGTTGGACGAAAATTTGTAAGTCGGTCGGATGACGGAGACTAGCGAAACGATTATGCCTTGTGGCAATAATCAAATCGGCGGGATAGAAAATTAAAAATTTATAAACGAGTCGCACGACTTGCGAGCTCGATAAAATGTTAGTCAATGCGAATTGTAATCGGATGCCATGACTTGCGATCTTGGTAGAAATGTTGGACGATGTAAATTGTAAACGAATCACATGACTTGCGATCTCGATAAAAATATTAGGCGATACGAATTATAATCGGATCGCACGACTTACGATCTCGATAGAAATGTTGGGCGATACGAATTGTAATCGGATCATATGACTTGCGATCTCGATAGAAATGTTGGGCAATGTGAATTATAATCGGTTTACACTACTTGTGATCTCAATAGAAATATTGGGCGATGTAAATTCTATTCGGATCACACGACTTACGACCTCGATAAAAATGTTGGTTGATGCGGGTAATCATGCCTATGAAGATAGTTGGTTATGTTGCGACGAAACACATTTGAGTACGATTGAAACGCGTAAAGCATAGAGGGCACGATCGTATAACTCAAGGGTTCGATATCGGATAATCGATAACTCGGTTACGCGATCAAAGTATAGAGGGATGCGACAAATCGAAAAACAAGTTGATGCATATGGAAATGTTTGTAGTGAACTTGGACGTATGCAATATAAACTAGAGTCGACGTTGATGCATATTCAAAGTTGACCCTCGTACTATCAAAATTGATACCTACCAAAAATTGATACGCAATAAAACATAAGCACAACGTGAGCATACCAAATGGGGCGAGCCTATGATATCGAGATTTCAGAAATAGCAATATGAGAATGTCGAACTAGTTGATCGTAAACTTTACGATTGATCAGGCAAGACCATAAAGTCATCGACGATTATTTCGATGCGTATAGCATCTCGGATGTTGATAGTAGGTAGATAGACTCGAACTCAATATGATAGATGTTTCGTGAATTTTGAAATCATCGACGGTAGTACATGACTTTAATCGGAGGATAGTTGTGCCTCAGTTGCACGATAGAAATAGTTTTATCCGAATTTGGGTTAGTCCCATAGAAATGGTTGGATCATGATTTGGCTCCGAAATAAGATATAGCATGGTTCATAGTAACTGTCCTTCGTTAATGATCCATAATTATCGAGCGTAGCTTCGGGGCAGCTAACCCTATAAGACTTAACCGCCAAATCAAAGAAAATATTACAGACCCGTAAGATGACCCATGCGAAGTCGTATATGGAATTGTATTGGTAACAAATATAACGTGGTGCTTGTTGATGATAAGTCTAGGCGATCAAGAAATTGCTTCGAGACTAGATGGAACAGCTTTCGATTGAGAATGATATAGTCAGATTTTGACTATTTGTCGGATGAATGCGAAATGGTTATGTTGGTTAACGATAGAACTAGAAATTCACCAATGAACTTGGTGATACAGATAGGCGATTGCGAGACGTACAATGCACGAGAGCGAACGATAAGAGAATGATTTATGAGTTATCATTAGATTTAGATTCACCTTGTAATTGAGCTTGCATGAAACGAACTTGTATTTGATGTTGCGAGACGGATAAGTTTTGAAATTTGACTAGAAAATTCCTACTCGATAGGGATCGAACATAAGACGCGTCCTAGAAAGACCTTTACGTCAAAACGATTGTTGCCTTTGAGTAATGTCAACTTGAGTTAAACAATTGTGCCGAAAAAGACCATTGCCTTTGAGCATCATCGACTCGAATGGAACTTTTATGTCGAATAGATTGTGGCCTTTTTGCAACATCAATTTAGATTACGTCAGTAGAATTCGAACATGGTGTTTAAGTAAGTCACCTAGCGGACGTAGCCCAAATTATTGATGCATGTTGCAAGTCAACAAAGGGAAATTGTATCGAGATGAGTTACAATGTGAAACTTTAGAAATAGTTGGATATCAATTTCGAACACAAGGCGTTACGGAGACTCATTGCAATCGGATGCGCGACAGCTCGACGCAACGCATAAAACTGATAGTCCATAAGAAACTTAGGAAATGTGAAGTACGATCTTTTAAATAGCAACATGTGCTACAACTATTGTTGGATGATCACATATGTATCGAATATACGTATGGATAAAAATTTTAAGAACAGTCGCTAAATATAAGTCCGATCGGGCATACGAGATGGCAATCATAGGATTAAAATTTACATGTCAGCTTTGTTCCAATTTTCTACCACTGGGCTTGGCTGAAATATACATATTTTTGGGATGCCTTGAATAGGTGTACGACCCAAATCAAATTGTATACTAAATTCAAATTGAGCTGCATGAAAGACTGAAAGTTAATGAAAGCTTACACGAGTGTCTGAAACAGAACAATGATAGTGAGACGAGATCGTGAAATAATCTAGAAAAATACTTGAAATTGAGTCTTGGTTTTGGTACGAGGACGAACCTTGTTTTGAGTGATATATTATGTGATGCCCTGCTCCACACGATGTATTATGCTGATTCATTAACTCGAAGAGTTGCATTGACCCAATTTAAGTATCGATGTGAATCTATACAAAAGTATGTAGACCCGAGAAATGCATCGAGTAAGACCGATGCAAAGAGTTACGTTGACCCGAGGAACGCATCGAGTAAGATCAATGATTCTAAGAAATTGAATCGATGCAATGCACACAAGTCTAATTCAAACGAATATTGTTTTTAGTTGGTTTCGTATGCAGGCTATACGTTTACGCTGAAATATAGGTCAGCATTTTGCCTTATTTGTAATGGTGTCCGCAAAACTAAATCACCATCTCGTGACAGACTGAGGCATAGGCACGGTAAGCCAAATCGGTCGTATAATTCAATGAAGCATGAAGTGTTCGAATGACTAAGTAAGAAGAGTTGGCCGTGCAATAAAGTTATGAAATCGAGCCGCATCAAATTAGAAAAATGACAAGGCGTATCGACTTAAGGTGGGGGGACTTTGACACATCTTTCTTACTCTGTCATGACTAACTAAAATGTATCATTGTATGCTAAGTTAACTATCGAGACCACAGGCGTGGCTCGATCAAAAGATAAACATAGTGCGTATCGAATACTAAATAGAACAATTGAAATGAAAGTATATCAATTGTACGAGTCGCTATAGAACATTGAATATCACAAAGGCGAGCGCCTCGGTGCGCAAGCCATAAGAACATAGGATAACTATATCGGCAAGTGCCTTGCACAAATCATTTTGTGTCCCCGCGCACGGGTTAGAAGGATAGAACATTAAAAGACCGTATCGACAAGTTCATCAAGTGCACAAAGTCATATAGCATTCAATACCCTATCGAGGCGTGCCTCAGTACACAAGTTGGAGGAAATAAACATAAGTCTAGCACATTAAAAGATTGTGTCAAGCGTGCATCGAATGCACGAATCGTGTATCGTTGAACGTTAGGTTGTAGTACGATTTCTTTGATCATTTAGGACCTTTGAGTCATTCACTCGGATATCAAATCAAGGCTTTAAAACATCGAAAGAACGAAATCGTACAAAGAATGTGAGAACATGGAAAGAATGCGAGAAATATGAAACGATGCAAAGTCTGAGTTTCGGACTCAGACTATGTTGGATTGTATGCTTAGATACGAGTTGCATGATCAAATGGACTGTGAATTAACCCGTGTATGGGTTCGTTTCCTCGAACAGGCGTGCTGGGGCATCGGAACTGTTCGACCTAGGAGGAATATTTATCATGGCTAAGGCTTATGAGCATTGCAGGACCTTTAGTAAGGCTTATAACCTAGGTTGAATGGGTTGCGTCGCAATGCACTTTAATAAACATAAGTCCATTATGACATGGTAAATGTCAGTGATCTTCGCATAGATAGGGGCCGGTGAGCTGAAAGTGCAGGAACACAGAGATCCTACACAGAGCACTTATAACATGATAGGGATAGAATGAGGCACATTCACCTTGTGTTGGTACAAGGGCGAGTGCGTCGATGTTGGTAAGATGGCACGAAATAATACGAGATTGATATTGGTTGCCTGCTTGCTTATGCATATCAAATAATATGATTGCCATGATAACATGTTTTACTGCTTTCGAGTATACCATGAAAACTGATCATAAGGAGAACATAGAAAGATAACTGTAACCCCATCTTCTAATTTTTGAGAAATTTAAAGTTTTCTATAATAATATTTTGATTTAACAATTTTGAATAATAATGATTGTTTTGGAGGGAGATTTGAATTGATGGCAAAGGTGTAAATTTCTAATTTAGTTAGAGTGGTCCCCAACCCTCTAACAAACTCTCTAACAAATTTTTAGTTGTTCTCGTAAATATTGAAAAGGGGAAGGACTTCTGTGAAATTATTTTTGAGAGGCGAGCCATGTTTGCAAATTGCTCTTGGGTAGAGGGGCTTAGATGCAAAATTGTGCATCTATATTTTGTTGGCTGAGGAAAGAGAAAGCCCCATTCTCTTTTTCAGATGATTTTTCCCAATTGTTTTCTCATTTCCTTCCTCTTCAGCCCAACCAAACCTTAACCCAAGTTCTTTCGCATTCGAAAGTGATGGTGGCAATGGCAGTGAGGATCTACTCCTCCGATGAAGGCCTGGGCATCACAAGGATAACTTCGACGATCGAGGCATAGGCGCGGCAGCACGTGTTCATCCGGCGACTGAACTCTGTGGAGGAGTCAAGTCCTCTCGTGAGGGATCGATCTTCCTTGTCGATTGTTAGGTTTGTGATCAAAACTCTTAACCCTCGATTTTGTGTCTCGTGTCTTTCGTTCCTGTTTGAAAGCTGTGTCCGATCCATGGTTGGCAGCTCGAGTACTCGAAGCTGGGTCGGATTTTTTATTGGAGGACTACGTTCCGTTCGAGAAACCAGATCGGTGAGTTCATTATGAATGTTTCTTCTTCATAGAGTACCAATTAAAGTAGCTCGGATCGACTGATCATATAGTTTGGTTTCAGTTTGTTTGAATGGATCTTCGGTTCGATCTTGAGAACTGCTGTACAGATCGAGTACGGATCTGGTGAATTCGTTTTGTTCCCATTTTTGATTTGAGTACAATCGACAGTTGATGCTATCGTGAATGATATTAGCGGTTTGATCCCTTGACCTGCTCTATTTTGTGTGAAGATTTGCTGCTCCAGGCCAGATCTGATTTATTTCGTTTGAGAAGGCTGTTGTGACTCACTGATTTGAAGTGGAAATCTGTGGTCAGTGTTCTTGCTTTGGTTCGATTCCTTCAGGTATTCCTTCCTCCGAATTTTCTTCTATTTCTCTTGATTGTGATTTTTTCAATAAGAGATGTATTTCTTTTATGTTGTGTATGATCGTGTTGCTCTTGGGGGCTCTGGACGTGTTTGAGACCTTGTACCAATCTGTGTCGTGTCTGTTGTACCTGGCCGTACATGTACCCATTTTATCTGTGTTCGTAGGTGCGTGACCAAGCCGGTTCGTGTCTACCTGCGTGTCTGTGTCTACGTAGACTGGGAGTCGACCGGATCTGGAGATTAGCAAGTGCAGGATTGTTCTGTTCTGTTTAAATTGATTGGGTTGTAATTCTATTTTTCATGGGTTTGTATAATTATTGTTGGTTGCTGTTAAGTCTAGTGTATGATTTGCTGGATTGGGTTTACATAAATTCTGAACTGAGCAATGTGAGCTCTATGTGTTTGATTTTTCAAGAGAGCAATGCTTCACTTTTAATTGAGGCTCTCTATGATTGGTTGTTGGGTTGGGACCAATGGGTCTGACTTTGGTGAATAGTTGTTACTTTTGAATATAGGAGTATTGCTGGACTTTGGTTTTAAAGGGTGCTTGGACCTGGACTCTCAAATCCATATTGGCTTTGTTGTGGGAGAAGAGGCCGAGTAGGTATGGGTTTTAACTAATGTTGAAAATGTTAAACAATCGATTCATTGCATGCCGAGTCTTTAAAACAAATACATTTTTCCTGATTGTTATTGCTGAACTTTAAGATTTTTTTTCCTTATAATTAATGAGGTTTCCTACCTTGGGCTAAATCTCTGGTAAGATAGAATCTGAACATGTGGTTGAGTAATTTTGAGTATCTAATAAATGTATTTATTTACAAAAGGGTACTAATTATATTTTAAGAGAGGAATTTCTAACAAGAACTATTTTCCTTTATAAATATATATTGTTAAAATTATATAAATTTCTAAGCATGTTATTTTGCTATAATGTATTGATAGTAGCATCTCATTATATGGGTAGTTAGAGTTAACATGGATTAGAGAACAGACAACTAGTATACCCTATAAGCATTTTTATAATTAGATTTAATTATAGATAAAGGTAGTTAATTGATACTGATATAAAGTTAAACTTATTTACCAAATGTCTATTCCACTAGTAAAACTTTTGTAAACAACATGTTTGGTTCAATACAAGGATGGTTAGTATAACTTGTTTAGAACTTAATCAACTTATAACAATTGAACAGGAGGACATCCAGCTCCATTCATTACCCGTACTTTTTCGGAGCAAACCCAGGTTCTGTTATTCATGTAGATAGCTTAGGCCTCGCACCGTGCATGCAGGTTCTAAGCCGTACTGATATTCATGTACTCCTGTACATAGTCCTGTACTCATCCCAGCCGGTTACATAGGCTAGTTGTATTTCAAACATTGTGCACATGTCATGTCTTGTACTTCAGGTTCATGGTTTACATTCATGTACTTTATTTTATGTATTTCTTGTACTTCCTGTACTTACATTCCTGTACTTTCATTTTTTTCATGTACTTTATATTTCGTGTCTTATGTATTCATTTCCATATCATGATGTTCTTGTTCATTACCTAGAATTGTACTTTGCTCCGCTCCTGATTGGATATGTTGCAGGTGAGATGGAGGCGTTATGTGACATATACTATGGTCGTGAGCCTGCTGACGTGATAGAGCCAGCTGGAGCTGCTCTAGACCTAGAGGCCGAGAAGGCCTAGCTGTCTTTCCTTTAGATGCTTTACTTTCATTATATTAGTGATTTCAGACTCTATTTTACTTTCTGGATGAATGTAATAATCATAGAATTGTACCTTGAATTCTGGGATCATTTATAGATGCTATGATTTGTACTTATTCATATTGACCTGTTAGTTTTTTCCTAGCTTGGTACAGCGTACTACATTGAGTCTTCCAACGTAGGCTGTGCGTGTCCGACTCGTGTCCGATTATTCGGGAGCAGGTCGTGACAATAACTAAATTGTATGCTGCATGATTTAATATATCTACTTAATGTCGATTTAAGTAAAGTGGGTCTTTGATTAGTATAGCGAGGACGAAAGTACTAATCCTCCACTAGTTTGTTAGCAAGTTCAGGAAATGGTCTGCTCGTGGCGGAGCTTTGCTTGATCGCGTTGAGCCATGGAATGCCATAGCGTTTGAAGCGTGCGATCGCATTGACATTCGAACTTGCAACATGATTGATGCGACCGAGATATAGAAGACATAATGTATTGAATGGTGAAATCCTTTATGGGCAAGAGAGAACCTGAGTGTTGTAAGCTAATCTAGCAAATTCAGTTGGGCTATTGAAAGCCTTTGTAACCTCAGTTCATTTATCAATAAAGAGAATTATTTAGTATACTCTGTTTTCTTCCGTTGTTAATATCAAATTATAGATAACCATTTGAGAACTTGTTATATTGCCTTGTATGAGTGCAACTCCAGACTCGTACGACATCACGCCCCAGCGAGAACGATGATTCGGATAAATCGATACGAGGACGAGCGATTTTTCGGGTCGGAGCATAACACTGGTACATGACTCATTTTTGATTATTTTTCTTGTACTTGTATGGACACCGATTCCTTAGGGGATTTGCTACCCTCTTATAGAATCCCGAGTCGTAATGTGCCATGGTAGGATCTATTATACTAGTTGGAGAATTGGGAGATATTAGTAGATTATGTGATCATACCCTACTTGCTTACTCACTTGTGCATAGCTCACCTTCATCACACGTAGGGTGTAGCCTGATTTTACTTGTACTTGTTCATAGCTTCCATGTATGGCCGGCCTGATCTCCAGGTTTACCTGTGCTTGTTCCTGTGCAAAGCCGATTATATAGATAGCCTGATCCTAGTCCCAAGCCGATCACATAATAAACTAGTATCTCAAGGCACCGTTTAGTAGTAGTACATGTTGTTTCACTTAACAAAATGCCTAAAATTGGCTTTTGAAAGAAAACGAGAAAAAGTACAAAAGTACAAATTTTTTCTGGAAAGTATTGTTATGGAAGTCTGATCTGAGAGCGATCACTTTGTTCCTTGGACCATATGATGATGATGAAGAAAACTGCTTGAAGAAGACGAACAATCGGAAGAACTAAGTCACCAGAAAGGTATCGAGCAACGGCACTGATGGCACAGTCGAATGCTTTCCTGCTTTGCTTTACCCTGTTCTTGAGAAAAAGTTGAAGAAATGCTTCTGGGAATATCACTCTGAAAGTATGAGTTTTCTCATAATCTTCTCTCATGTATCTCTCTTGAACTCTTGATTATGTCTATGTGAAAATAAGTCTATTTATAGACTTGACCCTTTATGCGTAAAAAGCAACAAAACTGGGTCTTTACGCGAGTAACTGTCACCCACGATGCATACCATTCTCTATGCATGTTGACACGTGTCCCATGTAGAGTTTTGATCTCTATGCATAGTGACACGTGTCCCACTACTTCAACAAAATGGAGAGAGCACGTACACACGTTCCTCGATAAGTGTGGCATAAAAGCCACGTAAGCAAACCACGTTCTCATGTAGCCAGGAAAGATCGGGCGTAAAAATGACCCAAAATACACTCACTGCGTAAAGTTGCAGACTGGGCGTAAAAATAGCTCAGAATAGACTTTCCGCGTAAAGTGGCTGAAAATAGCCTCGAGCGTAAAATTAGCTCAAATAAACTTTACGCACACAATAGCCTTGAGCGTAAAAGCTCGAATAGCTATCGTGCGTAAAAGAAGCATTTTATTGAGCGTAAAGTAGCCCATCTGCACACTGTGTTGGGTTTAGTGTAAATCAAATCCTCTCGGCTTATGTGTACTGTTCTTCTCAGAAAATCCTGCTGTCAGATCAAAAATCACGCACAATAAATGCAGCCTGACAGCCTGTCCCCGGCGTAAAGTTCAGTGGACAGCTCTTGCGTAAAGTAGCTCGCGTAGAGTTTTATTCTGTTTGATTTGTGTACAGTTCTCAACTTCTTTGACTTAATCCATGAAGCACTTTTTACGCTCCTACAAGACCCCCTTCAAAGTTTTCAAATTATTTTTTCAAAATTTGAAATACTTTGAACAGAAGCGTAAAGCTCAGGATTTCAACAGTCCGCATAAAATTCGAGATACTCAACGGTCCTCCGCGTAAAGTTCGGCATACTCAACAGTCCGCGTAAAAGTCGAGATATCTAACCGTCAGCGTAAATTCAGGAAATTTGAACCAATTTCAAAATTCTCTATAAATAGGATTTTATGAGTAGAGAGAGAACTTTACTCTTTCGAATTCTCAATCTCTCTATTCTCTTTCCCTTCATACTCTCATTTCAATCCGATGGCCCCCAAGAGCAAGTCCGTCGCCGGCAACAAGGGCAAGAAGCCCACCGCTTCATCGACATCCGAACGCGCAGAAACCAACACCCCATCCTCGGCGACGCCCCAACAGAGCAACCCCGCCGTGGCTCCGACAATGAAGGGTAAAGCACTAAACTTCGGCCGCGAATTCGTCGGAGAAGAAGACCCGAGCTTTTCACTTCACGCCCACGTTATACGTGTCAGCGTAGAAACTAAAATAATTAAATACGCCCACATTATATGTGTCAGCGTAAAATTAAGAACATACGCCCACGTCTATACGTGCCAGCATAAAAATTTTAAAATATGCTCACATCAACATGTGCCAGCATAAAAATTAGAACACGCTTACGTCAACACGTGCCAGCGTAAAATTAAAATACGCTCATGTCAACACATGCCAGCATAAAAATTAGAACACGCTCACGTCAACACGTGCCAGCGTAAAATTAAAATACGCTAATGTCAACACATGCCAACGTAAAATTAAAATACGCTCATGTCAACACATGCCGACGTAAAAATTAGAATACGCTCATGTCAACACATGCCAGCGTAAAATTAAAATACGCTCATGTCAACACATGCCGGCGTAAAAATTAGAATACGCTCATGTCAACATATGCCAGCGTAAAATTTAAAATACGCTCATGTCAACACATGCCAGCGTAAAGTTCTCAATACGCTCACATCAATATGTGCCAGCGTAAAATTCACAAGTGAAAGACTTTGTGTAAAACAAAGAACTTTTACACTTTTAAAAGTTTTTATCAACTTTAATAAGCGTAAAGTTTGCATAGTCAGAGGCTTTTAATCTTTATGTGTATAACTTGATTTTCACTAACTTGATTTTAAATTAGATTTTTACTAACTTGATTTTTTCTTTTCTTTTTTTGGCAGTAGATTTGCAAATTCACCTACTTGCAGAAATATTTGGCTCATCATCTGGTATGGTGGGCTCAAATTATTTGGAGAACCTGTCCCATGTGGAGTTTTCCCAGTCGAATTCGGAATATCCTGCAGAGAGAGCACAGCTGATAGCTTCTCAAGGGGACAGAATGTTGTTGTCCATGATAAATGGAGAAGTGTTGACATCGTTGGATGGCCAACAATTTACAAAGCCAGCTTTCTTATTCGGGGATGCGATAGACTTCAAATCACAAACACACTCCAAGAAGGATGCTTGGGTGTTCAAGTTTGGAGATAGAGCAATGTACCTCCCTGACATGGATAGAGATTATCCCTTGTCTGCTTTTATCCATGCCACCCATCCCCGAAAGATGCTATGGAACCTGACTCCCAGCAGTCATGGTAGGCCAGGAAGGATCATTTTCAAGAGAGAGAGAGAGCAAATGACATGGGCTACCATACCAGTACTCCCAGTGGTGGTGTTGTCCCCTTCTCCGGTCTCTTGCCAGGATTCACTCCGAGTGAGGATTCTGCTCTTATTCAGCCAATGCAGACCCAAATGTTTATTAATAAGTTCATAAGGGCTGCAGTATTATATCCTCAGGTCAACCCCAGGCTACCAGGGTGGCTAACTCCTTTTAACCAGAACTGGATTCAGATTAGTGTTTGGATTATGAGAAACTTCCAGACGGAGCTAAAAGACATCAGCCTGTATGAAGCAGTGGCCTCCACTAGTCAGGGTATACCACCGAACAGTAATTTATTCATGGCTCTGATGGAAATATATATCAGTTTAACAGGAACTTTTGCGATCCCAAAAGTGAAATGGGTCTCGCACTCCATGAGATGCAATTCATCTCCAAGCTGCCAATGGGGAAAGCCCCATATGAAGAGTATGTTCCCTCCAACCAGGAACTAACAGAAATCAGGGAGAAAAATCCTCAATTAGTTGAGGTATATGAAGAGTTAATGTGCCATTACATAATTTGCACTACTATGCATAAAAGTGGATCTCATCTGGCGTACATCAACAAGTGGACAACATATCTATTTTACCATAAGGATAAGATATCCAAATATGATAAAGAAAGATTTTAGGAGAACAAGGCTCCAATCATCAACACTGGTTCAATAATCTCTGCTGATAAAATACCGGATATGATGGTTGGCTACAAATTCCCGAACAAATATTTGTCCACCAAGACTGGAAAGTTCTCTGTAGGAACCGAAGCCTTAAGTTTCCTCAGATATGGCAGCCAGAAGATCTACAAGAAAGCCTTGCTAGCAGGCTTTCTTTCTTTGTGGTTGAGGAGATGGGTTGTACCGGGGACCGGTACAGTTGGTAGAATCTACCGAAATGTGCTATGGCCAGCGGTACGTTTGGTGTTCAAAGTTAGAATCAACCTGCTATCGGCAATGGTGTGCCAAATAAACGCAGGTTTGAGGACTTTTGGTGAGGAACTAATCAACAATGCTTCTCACCAAAACGTATTTCCTAGGGTAGAAATGCTCTATACTTACTTGATGGGCTGGCTATTACATCACAACTGTAATTTGTTACCACCAGTCCCAGGAGACGATGCGGAGGTCTTTCTCCAGAAGTTCAGCAAAGCCACATGGACTGCCAAGATAGTGGCAGATACCAGAGCAGTATTGAATTATTCTTATGGTTGGAACTTTTTCTGTACCCGGCCACCAGTTCCAGCCGACTGTTTCGGCGTACAATTTGAAGATGAAGTTGAAGGAAGAACTTTATTGTCAGCGCCAGTTTTCAGATGGCTATAATGCATCAGACCCTCTCATCTGATGTACAGAAATGAAGACAGCTGTGCGTTCGAACCATATCTACCAAGCCGGTTCGCTCGTCAGTTTGGATATGACCAACTTCATGTTGGTAATCCCTCCACCAATTTTTGTCATTATGGAAAGCTGATTGATTGTGCAAGAGGCTGGAGATATTTTAGCACTGCCTGTACCAAATTTCGAATATTGACTGCTACAAGCACCATTAAGCTACGTATACTTCATACGTATGCTCGCTTTTATGCTTCCATCCGCTCCTTCGCCCATGGCTACAACCTGAGAGGTAGTCTAAGATGGCCCAAGGAAGGAAATATTGAAGAGCCGGTCAGGGTACCATCAGACATACCTGACGACGCTGCCGTTCCAGATGCGTATCTGGAAGTAATCCCAATGGAAATGAGGGAAAAGCTACGAAACCTATAATTATTGGCAAGACTCGAAAACGGAAACAAGGTGCAGCTGCTACTCTTTCTAAAGAAGACCCCAGAAAAGAAGAAGAAGGTTACCACCAAAGGGCCTTCTATACCAAGAGCCTCTACCCCAGAGATTGATATTCCAGTCAAGGAGCCGCAACATGTTGCATCTTCTTCAGCTCATCCTGGAGAAGGGTCCTCGGCCTCCCAACCAGCAGCGTCAATAGAAGCGGTGACGGTCCTATCTCCGGGATGTCTCAGCTCAGCACTTCATTTGACTTTGTCACAAACAGCACAAGTTGTTGAGGATGTCGCTCCAGTACATACTGTTGATCGAAAGCCCATCCCATCAGATGAACCAGCTATTAATTTTGACGATGATGACTGGGATGGGGACTATGACGTGTACTTGGCACGTCCTACACCTACTCCAGGTAAATATAAATAATACAAAATCTATACAAAATTATGATATTTTGTATATTAACTTATTTTGTTTAATTTTTGTAGGTGTTATCATCACATCAAAGCTTATGGCTCCTCCTCCTCCTCCTCAAGAAGATATTTATAAGGAAAACACAGAGTCTGAGAAAGAGGATTCTTCTTCAGAAGAAAGAAAAGCTCAAGAAGAATGTCCTCCATCTATGGAGGTACAACAAGAGCCAGAGGTGCAGGCTCAGCTAGAATTGTCCCTTCCTGATGAGGACAAGGATAAAGAACAAACTGCAGTAGAACCTACTGTAGATGATGAAGAGGCTACTGAGGAAGAAGTAGACTTCAATGAAGAATCAGTTGTAAAAGGACTTATTAGAACTGAAATACTTGAAGAGCCTGCAGAGCCGATTACCGAAGAAGGTGATGAAGGCATAGTCAAATCATCAACTGAAGCTGGGGACGTTGAAATAGCATCCTCTGCTATTGCTACTACTTCAAAAAAAGTTCTTGAAGAGACAATGCCCGAACCGGAGTTAGCTGCCAGAACTATCATTCCATCCGCACCAATTACCGCCACCGAAACTCAAGTAGTTTCGACTTCAGAACCGGCTGGAGTAACAAATGCTGAAGACACTATCCATGAAGCTCCTGGGGATTAGTTGGCCATAGTAGCAACGACAACAACAGCTTCATCTCAGTCTGCTACTAAGGCAACAACATCTGCTCCTAGTCTTCAGAGAAGAGATCTAGTAGACATTGCCGCAACGCCGAGCTCAAGTGCAGAAATGAATCTCTTAGTTGAGATTCATACTGATACTTTTTACAAGTCTCTGGTGGCTCTGATCAAAATGGTTCTGAATAAGGGCCTCAGTTATGAAAGTCTGAAAGCGGCGACTCCTCTTACTATCAGAAATGTCGCCATATTCAATGATGCAGCGAGAGCAGCGGCATTGGAGAAAGCCGTGGAGGGACTTGAACAGCCCATCAAAGAATATCTAAAGCTGTCAAGTGAAACCACTGAAAGTCTCATCCAAGAGGAGTATGACGCTTTATCAGCTGAATACCTCGCTCGGGAAATGACTTTTAATGAGGCCCTCCATGAGTACAGCATCAAGGTAGCTAAAGAAAAAGCTTTTTTGGCTGAAGCTAAGCGACAGCTGGAGATTCAGAGAGAAGCCTATGAAGCTTCGAATATAAGAATTCATCAACAGAATGATAGAATTCGCGAAGTCGAGGCTGAGCTGGCTCACTTGAAGGCGGAGAGGGAGCAGGTGATCACAGCTCGGGACCAGCAGCTAACTCAGAGCTCAATTTTCGAGGAACAAGTCTTCGGAGCTAAGGCTACCATCAAAACCCTTGACGAAGCCAAGGACAAGATGATAGTCACTTTTGCTGGACTTTCTCACATCTGTACTCCCGAAGCTCGACGCTCTGTAGCTACTAATAATGTATTGAGCTCTCGTGAAAAATGTCTAGCGGAGCTACAAAAACTTATTGAAGATGTCTCTGCTCCGCCTTAGGCAAAATAAAGAATTTTTGTAACCTTCTATCTTTTTTTATTCTGTAATATTTACAAAAATGAATAAAATATTTGTTTTGTGACCCTATCATTTATTTTGTAATTAAACAATAGGTATGAGATAGAAAATACTTATCGGAGGTAATATGGACATGACAAGTCTTCTAAGCTCAATAAATTATATCTATCCAGAGGTAATGTGGACATTATAGATAATGAATCTCGTTTTCTGTTTAGAGTATACGATACTATCAGAGGTAATATGAACGTGACAGATCGTAACAACTCAAAGAAAAATAGATTAGTATCTATTCAGAGGCCAAATGGACATGATTGATAGAAGAAGAAGTAGACTTAATATTTATTCAGAGGTCTTGAGAACATGATAAATAATAAATTTCTCTCTTTTTTTTAATCAGTTGGTAAGACAGAAGATCAAAATTTTCTTTTAGGAAGACAAATGATCAGCTTAACCAAACATTGGTAGCTAGGGAATAAAGAAGAAATTCAAACATAATATTTCTTCAAAAATTTGCCATTGATCGGCATCATAAGTAAATCTCTATTAGGTTTAGACAACCTATAGGCACCATTGGAGAATACCGACTCGACTACATAGGGACCTTCCCATTTTGCTTGGAATTTCCCTTTGCTCTTATGAGTTATCACCATCGATCTTCGAACAGCTAGAACTAGCTCACCGACTTTAAATACCCTCTCTTTAACTTTACGATTGAAAGTTCGAGATCCGGGCTTGATAAAGCTCAATGTGTTGTTGCGCTTGAAGACGCTTTTCGTCCAATCCTTCAAGTTCTTGAAATCTTAACCGATCATTATTCTCTGTAGTAAGCTCATTAGCAATGGCTATTCTAACAGATAGAATCTGAATTTCCAGTGGAAGAACAGCCTCACATCCGTAAAGTAGTAAAAATGGTGTAAAACCAGTAGGAGTTCGGACTGTTGTTCGGTAAGCCCATAAACATTTTCCAAGTTTCTCATTCCAATCACGTTTATTAGAAGAGACAAACTTTTGGAGAAGTTTAATGATTGTCTTATTGAAAGCTTCGGCCAAACCATTAGCAGCTGGATTATAGGCCGTAGAAGCCAGATTTTGGATCCGATTCTTATCACAGAATCGATAAAATGCCTGGCTGGCAAATTGTGGTCCATTGTTATGAATTATCCGTCGGGGAATCCCAAAGCGATAAATGATATAGTGTTTGATGAAAGTAACAATATTTGATGTTTTTACTTCAACAAGGGGAATAGCTTCCACCCATTTAGAGAAATAATCGGTTATAGCCAATATAAACCGATGTCCTTTAACAGAAGGAGGATTAATCGGACCAATAATATCCATACCCTAGGCTTCGAAGGGCCAAGAAGCTGCTGTAGGATATATGAATTCAGATGGTTGATGAATAAAATCGGCATGAATCTGACATGCTTTACATCTTCTGGCATAATCTACAGTATCTGCTATCATGGAAGGCCAATAATATCCCATTCTTTGAATGCTGTCTTGCAATTTCGGACCCGATTGATGGGCACCACAGTCACCATCATGAGCTTCACGGAGTGTTTGTTTAGCTTCACTCTCAGAGAGACAACGTAGTAAAAGTCCGTCATATGACCGACAATATAATATATGTAAGGAAGAATCATAGTAGAATCAAAATGATCGTCTCTTGATTGATGCAGCTTCTTTTGGATCTTCAGGTAAAATCCCATGGACCGTATAATCAATGAATGGACTTCTCCAATCCCTTTATTGAGAACTTGATTCTATAGTATTACTCTGTTCAATATACAAGTTATTCTTTACACAGAATAAGTCCTTATCGAACAAAGTGATGGTATTTTGTCTTCTAATTAGAACAGCTAAGTCTGCAGCTAACATAGCAAGAGCATCAGCTTTCAAGTTCTGAGAACGTGGTACGAATTCGATAAAGAATCCTTTGAATGAAAGAACCAATTCGATTACCACTTGATGATAAGGAATGAGGTCAGTATTTTTGACTTCATGTGTTCCTCTGACCTGATTAATAATCAGTTGAGAGTCTCCATAAGCTTCTAGGAACTTGGTGTCCAATTATTTTGCTCCTTGGAGACCAATTAGCAGAGCATTATATTCTGCCATATTGTTAGAACATGGTTCATTGAGAGAATAAGCACGGTATATGACCATCTTATCAGGAGAGACCAAGATGATGCCTATTCCAGAGACAATATTGCCTTTAGGTCCAACCCGTGATGCTCCATCAAAATATAGTTGCCAAATATCATCCTTCAAAGTCATGTTGCAATCCACAACTTCATCTGGAATGTCCTCATATAGCTTCGATATTTAAGGTATAGGGTGAGCTGCTAAGAAATCAGCTAATGCTTGGCCCTTCACTAATTTTTGAGGTACATAGACCATGTCATAAGGGGTAAGCAACATCGCCCAGGTGGCTAACCTGGAGTTAAGAATGCTCAGTTTTCTCATCAATACCCGAATAGGATTTATTCTGGAGATGACATGGATAGTCTGTCCTGACATATAATGTCGTGTCTTTTGAATAGCAAAAATCAAGGCCAGACATTCTTTTTCCATAGGAGTGTACCTGTGTTCAGCTCTGACCATCATTCGGCTAAGATAATAAATTGCCTGTTCATGTCCTATATCACTTTTCTGTGCAAGAAGAGCACTAAGGAAATGATCTAAGGCTCGAACATATAGCAAAAATGGTCTTCCCACTACTGGGGGTACCAAAACAGGTAGATTTGTAAGATATTGTTTTATGTCATTGAAGGCTTTCTGACATGCTTCATCCCAGACAAATGATACACCTTTCTTTAATAAATAGGAGAAAGGTTGACATCTTCCAGAAAGATTGGATATAAATCTCCTGATATAAACAATGCGACCTTGGAAACCCTGAAGTTCTTTTAGATTGTGTAGAGGATGCATTTCAAGAATCACTTTGATTTTGTCATGATCAACATGGATGCCCTGTGAAGTGATGACAAATCCCAAAAACTTGCCACTAAAAACCCCTAAGAAAGACTTAGTAAGATTCATCTTCAGTTGATGTTGGCGCATCAACTCAAATACCGTCTTCAAGTCTTGAATGTGATCATCTTTTGATCGACTTTTGACAGCAATGTCATCTACATAACATTCAACTATTTTTCGTAGATGTTCCTGAAAAATTTGCTCATAGCCCGTTGATACGTAGTACCGACATTTTTCAAACCGAACGACATAGCCGTATAGCAGTAAACTCCAAGGGGTGTACGGAAAGCGGTATACTTTTCGTCTCCTGGATGTATCTTAATTTGATTGTATCCTGAAAATCCGTCCATGAAAGACATGCGTTCAAAACCACATGTGTTGTCTATCATGACATCGGTAATTGGAAGTAGAAATTCATCTTTTGGACAAGCTACATTAAGATCTCGAAAATCTATGCAAACTCGGACTTTTCCATTCTTCTTTAGAACGGAAACAATGTTGGCAACCCAATCTCGGTGTTGTTGTTCATGAACAAAGCCACATGTGATCAGCTTTTTGACTTCTGCTTCAATTGCGTCCATCATATCTGGTCAAAAATGCCGTTGTTGTTGTTTCACAGGCTTGGCATTAGGAAGAATATTGAGTTTATGAGTAGCTACTTTAGGATCTAAATCTGGCATATCCTCATAACTTCATGCAAAGATATCGATATATTCTTTAATCAGCTGTATCAACTCTTCCTTTTCATCTTCAGAAAGATTTTTACAGATGAATATTGGCTTGGATGTAGTTCCGTCTCCGACGTCAATCTGGACAATTTCATCCTCAGTAGGTGGTTGTCGTTATTCAAAACGAAGCTCCTATTGAGTGTCTATTTGTTGTGCCCAAGGGTTATTCTCAAATGGTTCCGATTCACCATCAGTTTGAACCATGTTGACTGAGAATATACACTCAGATTCATCATAATAGTCTCCCTTAGAATATGAGGATTGTAAAAAACTGGAAGAACATTCTTCTTCCATATTTTCCTTGCATATGTGGGATGTATCCGATTCGACTAATTGGATTTCTTTCGAATTTGAGGATTGTGAAGAACTGGAAGAAATTTTTTTTGTATATCTTTATTAAACATGTCGGACGGATCATATCCCAACCCATGCCAAGTTTTCTGGTAAAATGGACACTACATAATGGTAACCGTCTACCTCTGCCTTGATTGAGACCCTGCATAGTCTTTAAATTATATCCCATATTTTGGATAATCTTGAGAGATTGTTGACTATATTTGTCAATTCGGATTCTTCCTTTATCTTTATCTCTAATATCATCTGTCTGAATAACAGGGATATTTCTAGCCAGACCAAACACAATTTGGTGCTTGTTTTTCTTATCAAATGGAATTACGAAATAAGATTCTTTATGACGTCTATAAGTTACACAAGCTTGTGATAAAGCGGCTACAGGAAGAAGATAGGGAGAAGATGTTAGGAACCTTTGAGCATAAGGTCCAACATCGACATGAGGAGGAAAGGAATTTTCCTTATGGTCAATGTATAAGGTTTCCTCTGTATTTATGTCATTTTTATGATGACTTTGATCATCAAGAGATAAAGTCATTCTTTCAATGAATTTGACAACCATATGCTCCAAAAGAAAATCTTTATTGATATTAGAAAGTACAGAATGATCAATATTTACATAATTTATAATTTGACTACTACGCTTCGGATTGATCATTAACGGATCGTCGTCCATCTTCTGCGTAGACTTGCCAAGGTTGACGATCAGTGGTGGTTCTGGATCATTCGTACGAGAAGTACGTCCCTTGACTTTGATCATAAGAGGTTGAACTTGGCTCTTGGCTGAAATACTCACTGATTCTTCAGATGAAGCCCGAGTTCTTTCTTTAACCTTGATCACCAAAGGTTGGTCATTGACAGGTTGGGGTTGGATTCGGCCTTTGACTTTAATCTTCAAAGGTTGCTTTTTTAGAGTATCTTCATTGACAGATTGATCTTCGGTAGGTGATCGATCTTCGACCATATCCGATATCTCCTTCATATGCTCCTTTTTGTAAAGTATTGAATCAGAGAAATAAGCTTCAACACCCTTAAAGGGTTGATATCTGCAAATTCGGTCTTCACGACCCCTTGAGAATCTACGTATTTTAAGCATTAGTGTAGAGTTGAAGGCACAATATTATGCTCATGTATCCACGGTCTTCCAAGGAGGATGTTGTAAGATACATCAGAGTTGATAACATAAAAGGTCGCCATAGTTCGAAGATCACCAATTTGAATCTTCAGACGAATCTTCCCTAATGGTTTACTCTTTTCAGAGTTGAAACCAACTATTATGGTACTAGTGTAAGTCAAATCACTAGTAGGGATCCTCAAAGGTCATAGCATACTTTGAAGAATTATGCTAATTGAAGACCCAGGATCGATGTAAATCTTGTCAATTTTAGTAGATTCAATATACCCGGTGTAGCACAGAGGCCAATCATGCTTGTTATGCTTCAGCATCATATCTTCTTGTGTGAAGGTAATATTAGGAAATGTTTTCATCATACTATGACATTGTGGACACGACACCGGTATATTGTCAGGAGTCTTGAGTTGAGCTAAGCATGAATCTGCTTGTAGCAATGCATCACTCAAAGTTTCGCGGCTTTCTTTAGAAAGGCGAAGCAACTCAAAGATAGAAAGTCTAGCCGGAGTATTAGCTAACTGGGCTAGAATATCAAATTTGTAGGACTTCATCACTACCCCTTGATTTGAAGCAGATTTCAATGGGACGTCGAAACGAACTGCTTTCCGTTTCCCTTTCTCAACCACAGATGGTTTAGCAGAAACAAGAGATGATTGAGCTGGAAGTGTTTCAGTCACGCCTTCTGCTTCTTGTGAAGTCCCTTCATAATCTTTGTGGTACTCTTTACCAAATCTCGTACCAGTATAGGTTTCTTCTTCAGACTCTGTAGAATGAAGTACCATATTACAGGTTTTATTCTTCTTTCCCTTAGTCTTCTTCTTGTGAGGATTTTTATGAGGGACCTCAAAACCTAATTCGAGAGTGGATTTCTGACTTTGAATTGTAAAGGAAGTCGAATTCCTTTATCATAATTCAAGCCTTTTGCCTTTTGAAAGTCATAGTCCATCTTTTTCATGAGATGGACTGATTGCTGACTATACAAATGAGTGGGTAGCGGACTTTCAATAGATGGTTTAACAGAGGAAGAAGAGACAGAAACTTCTATAACCACAGGAGAAGAAGGCATACTCAGGATAGAAGGAAAAATCCCTGTAGGGGCTTTCTCATAAGCAGCAAAGACCTGTTGTGCCCTGTATAAAGGAACATTATTCATTGCTAACCATTGCCGATGAGTAAGCTTGAGTTTGGTAGGAGGAGCCAAACTTGGATGGCCTATATTCAAACCCCTCATTCTATCCTCCAAAGGAATGCCACCCCATAAATGATCCAAATCATCATTGTCTGGGGTTAAAACATGAAAAATTATGTTACAGGTTTTGACTTTTTTACCTTTCTTGGATTTCGAAGTTTTACCTTCATTTTCTATTTCAGGCACTAAATCAGGGTATACCCACATGATTTTACCATTTTTTAGTGTAAGAGGCAAAATTCCTTCATTTTGCTCTCTGACAGGCGGGATATTCACAATCTTTATCATCGCCTTTGAAATTGGGACAATTCCATCTAGGACTTGCTGTAGAGGAAAACTTTCAAATTGAAGAAAAATTATATTGGTTGTGACCGTATGCTCATCGTTGGTTAAAGCGATGGCATTGGCATTTATCAGCTCTTGGATTTTTTTCTTCAAGACATAGCAAGCCTTGGTAAGATGATTTATGTATCTGTGATAGATACAATACTTGGGATTGTCGGTCAGATTCACTTCATTAGGTCTCTTCGGCTCTGGAATCTGGAGTTTACCACTCTTTACCAGATATTAGAATATCCCTGGGATATCACTGTCATCGAAAGAGTATTCTTCTTTTGGCTTGGAAGACTCTTGATTATTCGGTGTTGTTTTGGGTTTTGAAAGATTAACCACTAAGGTTTCCTTCTCTTTCCCATTACGATTGCCAAAATTATTACCTGAAGTGTTTTTCTTCCCTTTGTCTTCTGAAGCGAAGATCATCCCTTGTTCACGAGCCAACCTACCATTGGCCTCAGCTGAAACTGCTGCTATGATGAACGAGGCCCAATCTGTGAATTGAGAGTCCGTAAAGATAGCAATGGATGGTCGTAGATTCATCTTGCATGTATCGATCAATGCTGAATCTGGCATACCCGGAGGCTTCTTCAAAGTTGCCTGTCAAAAATGTTCGATAAACGTACAAGTATCTTCTTTCTCCTTTTGCTTAATTTCTATTAGGGAGGACATATTCATGTCCAGTCCTCCCTCATAGAAATGGAAGAGAAACATTGCTTTAAATTCGTCAAAAGACGATATGCAATTGCCGGATAGACTGCGATACCAGTCATATGCTGAACCCGTTGTCATAGTTGTATCAAATTATTCAATTTATTTTAACTAATTGTATATATGTCTTAATAAATTTTTTTTCCTAATTAATTATTATTGTTTTATTTTAAAGAAAAGGATTTAATAATGTGGTTAAATGATTTTTTTTTATAATTACATAAAAGCCATGGGTTAAATTTTGTAATTTCAAAATTTACATGGACACCTCATAGGGACAAGTGTCTCCTTGAGAAGTCTTGCATGAATCAGTGAGGTCAAAATTGTAATTTCGTATACCATAAAAAAAGGGGTTTTATATAGAAAAAGGGAGAGAGAGAGGGCTGGCACCCTCACCATCTCCCCCTCTCTCGGTTATCTCTCTCGACACTCTCTCCCTCTCTCGGTTTTCTCTCTCTCGACACCCTCTTCCTCTCCCTCACTCTCTCGGCTCCCTTTCCCTTTCCTCACGCCCGCGCACCCGCGCCCGCCGGCGAAGCCCGCGGTGGCTGCCGCCACCGCCCCCGGCCGGCCGGTCCTCCCCACCGTCGGCGGCCCCCTCCTGGCCGCCGCTTCCCCCTCACCGTCGACCATATCACCACCACCATTATCCTCTTCATCACTCATCATCATCTCCATCACCAAAGCCCTAACCCTTTTCTTCAAAAAGAAAAAAAGAAAAAGAAAAAGGGAAATTGGAAAAGAAGAAGCTTGAAGATGAAGAAAAAATTGGAGAAGATGGAGCAAAACCAAAATTCCCAAGGCAAGCCCTCTCCCATCTCTTCTACTTGATTCCATTTTGTCTATTTTCATGTTTTGTTTGGATTTAATTTCTTTATATGTACAAATCTGGAATACATATATATGTCTTGAAGATATGACTCGGACACGTGTATTAGCAGTGATATGGACACGTGGACACGGTCTATTAGGGGAGAGAGTCTGAACACGCGAATCGGTCGAAATTTATATACGTTGAAATGGTTGTATTTGAAAGTAACTACAAACATATATTATTGGTAGTATTTCGGACGCACCGACATGATACTAGGACATAGATTGGACACAATAATACCCCTTTGTGTCAAACCGGTGTATTGAATTGAATCAAAATATGCAATATTTATCATTCATGGCTATGAGTATATTTGTATATGTAAAATAATTTTATACGAGTATGTCCTACACGATTGGACATTATAGGAATTGTGAAGTGGTATAGAATACGATTATAAACGGAAATTGATTTAAATAAATATATGACATATTTACACTTTAATTTGAAACATGGAGATTATATTTTTTTTTCATGGAGATTATATATATATATATATATATATATATATATATATATATATATATATATATATATATTTTTATATATATATATATATATATATATATATATATATATATATATATATATATATATATATATATATATATCCGAACTTGTGTCCTATATGGATTTAAGGTATAGAGTTGGATACGTGAAAATAGTATGTAAGGTTGTTTCGGTCTCCAATATGGGTCTCTAACCAAAATTCAGAATCCTCACTTAATAAACCACTCTAGAAATGTAAAGTTCTAGAAATTCCAAGGAAGGAAACCTAATGAATTTATTAGGAGAATTTCCAACTACTCGGAATTGACCATAATGGTCTGAAATTGGGTTGTTATAGTTCAAAAGGTTTAAATTAATTTAAGTTGAGCATAATATTAGCTCTAAAAGGTTTCATAGAAGGTTGTAGATTAATAAAACCTAGCATCTAAGTAAGTGCGTCTTTAGATTAATAATTTCAAAGGTGTATCGGTCAAATGGGATGTTTGGATAATTGAGACCTATCAAAAAAAAAACCAACATGTGTATGGTATAGAAAAACATGTATGACAACTTTGGACAAGGAATACTTAGTAGAATAAGTTAGATATCAATGGTATAGAGCTTCTTAGGCGTATGGGTCCAAAAGTGGAGTATTTTGGCAATTTATTTTTAAATTCAGCATTGACATGATTTAGAATGCTTTCTATGATAATTTTTTTTAAAAATGGAAATACAACACAAATTGGTTAAGTACCCATACTATAGATAGGCTTAAGTGCATCAATCCAAATGGATATTTTAGTAAATTTTGGCTTGAGATTTATAATTCATCAAATAAGTAGAGTGTGCGTTGCAAGGTTCGGTTCTCATTTATTATAGCACTACCTACACTAAACTAGAACCAATATTCTGTTTAGGAGTTTTCGTTCTAAACTATAGAATGATCAATATCTTACGAATAAGTTACTTGAATAAGTTCGTGTTTGGAGATAAATAAATTGTTTATGTTAAATTCTTGACTTTTGAATTTATTATAAATTATGGTACTCTAACATCCTTGTTTAGTTGGATTTTGTAGTAAATATTGCAAGTTCGTGGATAGCTAACATTAAGGTATACATATATATATATATATATACTGGCCAAGGTAAAAATAAAATACTCATATCCTTTCTATAGTCTTGTTATAGATATATGAACTGCATGTGTTTACCGGTGTTGAGAGTTGCTCCACCGAAGGGGTCGGCATACCCGGGATTTTATCATTGCGTGGTACCGGTGTTGAGGGTTGCTCCACCGAAGGGGTCGGCGTACCCAGGGTTTTGATTTATATTATTATCTCTTGTAAATTTTTCGGAGTCAAAATACAAAGGAGACTCTGCCGAAATTTTTGAGAAATTCCAGAGTTAGTCATTTTAGAAATGTCGAAATGATTAAACCCTAGTTCCTGATTTTATCAAAGTTTCTAATACAAACATAACCCTGAAATCCTTGAAAGTGTTGCCTTAGGCGCACAAAATTCTAGTTTGACATTTTATTTCCGCTAAGACGGAATCTCCTGCTTAACTTTATTCTCGTTTAATGTGTGTTCTCTATCACACGAAAAACGAGATACAAAATTGAATGTAATTTAACTAAGTTACATTTTGGTAAAAATTGCATTTGGGATGGGAGAGAAAACTTTGGATCATATCTTCGAAATCTTTGCAATATTATATTTTACAAAACTGATCAGTTCCTATTACCGGTACTCGTATGGCCATACGGGTCTGTCGGGGTGAGGCTTAGCTCACTTCCTGTTGTTTCTGTTTCCTGTTTTCTATTGGATTCCGAATCTCCGAATTTGGCCCTGTAATATCCAATGTAGCCTGCTCCGATATTCTTGAAAAATTTCAAGTCATACGACAATTGTTATAACACTTGATTCCGATAACTCGAAAAACCATTCATGTGTTATCCTGATTATATCACATCAATATGTGATCCTGATACTAATGGGACGGATAAATCTAAGCACCATCCATTTAGTATAAACCTGATCCCAGCTAAATGGGATTATTGTTGAGAAAATAGAAGTTGTGTGATCCAGAAGTGTTTCTCTAAATATTGTATTTTCATACAAGATTGTTTGATTGCTTACACATTTATACCTGACACCTGCATTCTTTAGGAAAAGATGTTAATGCGATAGAAATTTGTATCAATATACCTTTGAAATCATCCTTTCCTTCAATTCAATTTTGATAATTTTATCGTCTTACCTTACCTACTTTACTCCTTTGACTGAGGACTTGCTCGTCGTATTGACGACCTAGTTTTGTTCACTAGGTTTTGATGAAGGACATGAGAGAATGCAGATGCACACTGAAGAGAAGTTTTTATGAATGAGACAAAGAGGAGGTTGACTTGGTATCAACTAGTAAAACTTCGTAACTGGTAATATAAATATGTATTGGGTTAATGGTTGTAATCGGGTAGAATAATAAAATTTCTGTTCATAGTTTAGAATATCCTTTAATCAACCTGTGATTTATTATTCTATGCATCATGTGACCTGTGATCAACCTATCCTAGAACTCTACGGGCGACAATCGCGAATATGAGTACTGGAGTATTCATATGTTGCGTAGCCTGGGGATGTTGTTACGTACTCGGCTCGCCTTATTTTGGGAGCGAGGCGTGACACGTCCTTTTAGTGGTGGCCCATGCAGGTCTCGAAAAATAGAAAGCCTAGGATAGGATACAGGCTAAGCTTGTACGGAAGCCTATATAGAGGCTAACCTATAGACCTTACGATATATTCTTAGGAAAAGCCTACAAGGAACCTTAGGATAGAGAATGCCCTACAAGATTTTACCCATAGACTATGTTCCATTTTGCTTACCTTATGGATCCTTCCTAATGAATATCCTATCGTGAATCTATATAGGTAAGAATCCTAATCTAAGATTGTCATTAAGGATGTAGATGATATTGGAAGTCATGGGTAGTATAAGGATACATGACCTGGTATATAAGTCAAGTAATTCAGAGAGAATTAGACAAGTATTCCTAATAGAGTAGTCCAGTGATGGATTTGCAGAAAGTTCTTTTAGGATCTTGAACTTTGCACCCTTAGTAAAACTGGGATTTAGATTATCTAGATATTATATAGATTGAAATGGTAAGAGAATGATGATCACATAGTCAACCTGCTATATATGATCTAAGGCCTTGTTTAGATTGTATGTAGCATGTTTTGTGGGATGAGCATAGATATAAGGATAACTTGGAAGAACTATTAGGTAAGTTAGTACTAGCAGTATTTTGCTTTAAGGTATAGACATAATTATATATGTACTCATAGTGTTGTATATAGCTTATTGAGTGTAATATGATTCCTCGGTATTTTGATCTCATCAATTCTTAAATCAACTCATCCCCCTTGCTTATCAAATTTCATATATCCATTTTCACAAATCCCCAACCTTCTCGAAATTTTCCTATCTCCTTGTTTCATCCAAGTTTTATCGATTTGAATCTAGAGTTGTATCCTCTCCTTTTAATCTAATTTCTTTCTAGTAGTATCCCTTATTTTTGGACCCATCCTCCATCTAAATACTCTTGTATGCATTACTCATTGATTGTTTATTGGATTTTTCCGTGAAGCATTATTTGATTGGACTTTCTGTAATTGGATTTCATGTGAAGGAATAACTATTTATTTATTTGTGTCAAGAATTCAAAAATCCTTCAGTTGAATTGTAAAGGAGAAGTTGTTGCAGCCATTCGGACTGGCCATCCAAATTGGCGAGGCACATATTCTCGAAAAACATGATTCAAGAATTCAATAACATTTCGGAAATCTAGACATAATTTCTTCGTGATGGATTTCGAAAATCGATATTTAGATTTTATTTTGTTTTACTACTGTTTGGATTTGAAAACCAGTGTTCTAAATAATTTAAAATGTTATTCAGTATTTTTAACAACATAGATATATGTGATTTTCCTACTAAATTTTGTCAGAAGATTTTATATTATGATATTATATAGTATTCTGACACTTAGATAAAGGATAAATGAAAAATATGAATTTCTAAGTACATATTCTAGTATCTTTTGAATTTCTAAGTTATCCTAACGTGTAAGGCTACCTCAAAAATCATAATTTCCACTCATTCAATGGCTATCAAGGAAGATGTAGCAAATCCTAATAAGTGAAATGGTATCTTGATTGCAGCCATGTGCGCAGTGGCGAGGCACAAGATTACTTATCACGTCAGGAAACAAGAAATGAGGAATATGATTTTCATTTTGTAGAACTTACACGGTTACGGTGTTTGACTGACTCTATGAAAATTTCAAGATCATTGATGATTTCAACTATCTTCATACTTTTCCTATTTTCATAAAACATTTAATGAATATGATTTTGAAAATATTTCATTTAGAAATAGATTATTACTTTATCTTTCTAAAGTAGGTAGCATAACTTGTTTCTACCTATATTTGTTTTGAAAAGCTTATCCTTAAAAAAAAAACTTAAATTTCGAGGACGAAATTTTTGTAAGGTGGGTAGAGTGTCATAGTTGTATCAAATTATTCATTTTATTTTAACTAATTGTATATATGTCTTAATAAGTTTTTTTTTCCTAATTAATTATTATTGTTTTATTTTAAAGAAAAGGATTTAATAATGTGGTTAAATGATTTTTTTTATAATTGCATAAAAGCCATGGGTTAAATTTTGCAATTTCAAAATTTACATGGACACCTCATAGGGACAAGTGTCTCCTTGAGAAGTCTTGCATGAATCAGTGAGGTCAAAATTGTAATTTCATATACCATAAAAAAAGGGGTTTTATATAGAGAAAGGGAGAGAGAGAGGGCTGGCACCCTCAACATCTCCCCCTCTCTCGGTTCTCTCTCTCGACACTCTCTCCCTCTCTCGGTTTTCTCTCTCTCGACACCCTCTTCCTCTCCCTCACTCTCTCGGCTCCCTTTCCCTTTCCTCACGCCCGCGCACCCGCGCCCGCCGGCGAAGCCCGCGGTGGCTGCCGCCACCGCCCCCGGCCGACCGGCCCTCCCCACCGCCGGCGGCCCCCTCCTGGCCACCGCTTCCCCCTCACCGTCGACCACATCACCACCACCATTATCCTCTTCATCACTCATCATCATCTCCATCACCAAAGCCCTAACCCTTTTCTTCAAAAAGAAAAAAAGAAAAAGAAAAAGGGAAATTGGAAAAGAAGAAGCTTGAAGATGAAGAAAAAATTGGAGAAGATAGAGCAAAACCGAAATTCCCAAGGCAAGCCCTCTCCCATCTCTTCTACTTGATTCCATTTTGTCTATTGTCATGTTTTGTTTGGATTTAATTCCTTTATATGTACAAATCTGGAATACATATATATGTCTTGAAGATATGACTCGGACACATGTATTAGCAGTGATATGGACACGTGGACACGGTCTATTAGGGGAGAGAGTCTGAACACGCGAATCGGTCAAAATTTATATACGTTGAAATGGTTGTATTTGAAAGTAACTACAAACATATATTATTGGTAGTATTTCGGACGCACCGACATGATACTAGGACATACATTGGACACAATGATACCCCTTTGTGTCAAATCGGTGTATTGAATTGAATCAAAATATGCAATATTTATCATTCATGGCTATGAGTATATTTGTATATGTAAAAATAATTTTATACGAGTATGTCCTACACGATTGGACATTATAGGAATTGTGAAGTGGTATAGAATACGATTATAAACGGAAATTGATTTAAATAAATATATGACATATTTACACTTTAATTTGAAGCATGGAGATTATATTTTTTTCTTCATGGAGATTATATATATATATATATATATATATATATATATATATATATATATATATATATATATATATATATATATATATATATCCGAACTTGTGTCCTATATGGATTTAAGGTATAGAGTTGGATACGTGAAAATAGTATGTAAGGTTGTTTCGGTCTCCAATATGGGTCTCTAACCAAAATTCAGAATCCTCACTTAATAAACCACTCTAGAAATGTAAAGTTCTAGAAATTCCAAGGAAGGAAACCTAATGAATTTATTAGGAGAATTTCCAACTACTCGGAATTGACCATAATGGTCTGAAATTGGGTTGTTATAGTTCAAAAGGTTTAAATTAATTTAAGTTGAGCATAATATTAGCTCTAAAAGGTTTCATAGAAGGTTGTAGATTAATAAAACCTAGCATCTAAGTAAGTGCGTCTTTAGATTAATAATTTCAAAGGTGTATCGGTCAAATGGGATGTTTGGATAATTGAGACCTATCAAAAAAAAAAACCAGCATGTGTATGGTATAGAAAAACATGTATGACAACTTTGGACAAGGAATACTTAGTAGAATAAGTTAGATATCAATGGTATAGAGCTTCTTAGGCGTATGGGTCCAAAAGTGGAGTATTTTGGTAATTTATTTTTAAATTCAGCATTGACATGATTTAGAATGCTTTCTATGATAATTTTTTTTTAAAATGGAAATACAACACAAATTGGTTAAGTACCCATACTATAGATAGGCTTAAGTGCATCAATCCAAATGGATATTTTAGTAAATTTTGGCTTAAGATTTATAATTCATCAAATAAGTAGAGTGTGCGTTGCAAGGTTCGGTTCTCATTTATTATAGCACTACCTACACTAAACTAGAACCAATATTCTGTTTAGGAGTTTTCGTTCTAAACTATAGAATGATCAATATCTTACGAATAAGTTACTTGAATAAGTTCGTGTTTGGAGATAAATAAATTGTTTATGTTAAATTCTTGACTTTTGAATTTATTATAAATTATGGTACTCTAACATCCTTGTTTAGTTGGATTTTGTAGTAAATATTGCAAGTTCGTGGATAGCTAACATTAAGGTATACATATATATATATACTGGCCAAGGTAAAAATGAAATACTCCTATCCTTTCTATAGTCTTGTTATAGATATATGAACTGCATGTGTTTACCGGTGTTGAGAGTTGCTCCACCGAAGGGGTCGGCATACCCAGGATTTTATCATTGCGTGGTACCGGTGTTGAGGGTTGCTCCACCGAAGGGGTCGACGTACCCAGGGTTTTAATTTATATTATTATCTCTTGTAAATTTTTTGGAGTCAAAATACAAAGGAGACTCTGCCGAAATTTTTGAGAAATTCCAGAGTTAGTCATTTTAGAAATGTCGAAATGATTAAACCCTAGTTCCTGATTTTATCAAAGTTTCTAATACAAACATAACCCTGAAATCCTTGAAAGTGTTGCCTTAGGCGCACAAAATTCTAGTTTGACATTTTATTTTCGCTAAGACGGAATCTCCTGCTTAACTTTATTCTCGTTTAATGTGTGTTCTCTATCACACGAAAAACGAGATACAAAATTGAATGTAATTTAACTAAGTTACATTTTGGTAAAAATTGCATTTGGGATGGGAGAGAAAACTTTGGATCACATCTTCGAAATCTTTGCAATATTATATTTTACAAAACTGATCAGTTCCTGTTACCGGCACTCGTATGGCCATACGGGTCTGTCGGGGTGAGGCTTAGCTCACTTCCTGTTGTTTCTGTTTCCTGTTTTCCATTGGATTCCGAATCTCCGAATTCGGCCCTGTAATATCCAATGTAGCCTGCTCCGATATTCTTGAAAAATTTCAAGTCATACGACAATTGTTATAACACTTGATTCCGATAACTCGAAAAACCATTCATGTGTTATCTTGATTATATCGCATCAATATGTGATCCTGATACTAATGGGACGGATAAATCTAAGCACCGTCCATTTAGTATAAACCTGATCCCAGGTAAATGGGATTATTGTTGAGAAAATAGAAGTTGTGTGATCCAGAAGTGTTTCTCTAAATATTGCATTTTTATACAAGATTGTTTGATTGCTTACACATTTATACCTGACACCTGCATTCTTTAGGAAAAGATGTTAATGCGATAGAAATTTGTATCAATATAACTTTGAAATTATCCTTTCCTTCAATTCAATTTCGATAATTTTATCGTCTTACCTTACCTACTTTACTCCTTTGACTGAGGGCTTGCTCGTCGTATTGACGACCTAGTTTTGTTCACTAGGTTTTGATGAAGGACAGGAGAGAATGCAGATGCACACTGAAGAGAAGTTTTTATGAATGAGACAAAGAGGAGGATGACTTGGTATCAACTAGTAAAACTTCGTAACTGGTAATGTAAATATGTATTGGGTTAATGGTTGTAATCGGGTAGAATAATAAAATTTCTGTTCATAGTTTAGAATATCCTTTAATCAACCTGTGATTTATTATTCTATGCATCATGTGACCTGTGATCAACCTATCCTAGAACTCTACGGGCGACAATCGCGAATATGAGTACTGGAGTATTCATATATTGCGTAGCCTGGGGATGTTGTTACGTACTCGGCTCGCCTTATTTTGGGAGCGGGGCGTGACACCCGTTATGCACCCGATGAAAACTCGGATAAGAAGAGCATCATTCTTCTGCAAATGTACAGTCATAATATCAAAATAATTGATATATTGACTGGGAGAAGCCTTTTCATCAAATAACACCATGGATTGTGGCTTGAATTTTGGAGGAAAGGGTACATCATTCCAGTGGGGAGGATATGGTTGCTTAATCCCTAACCTCTGGAGTTGATCCTTGTGCTTCAGAACTTCAAACTGTGCTTTTAGCTCTCGTACTGCTTGAATAGCTTCGCTAGTTTGAGGAAGCATATTCGATTGAATAGTTGCTGGATATACCGTGACCCCCACCGGAGGTGGTACATCTTCTGGAATGATAGGATCTGGAGATGCAGAATTTTGATTGATAGCAGGCTCCTGAGTAAGATTATTCAAGGGTATATCAACCCCTTGACTATCTTGAGTTTGTGCTGCTACCTGCACCGGAGTTCTCACTGCTGGCTGAGCAGTTTGTTGAGTCATTATTATTTGATGCATACTTTGCATCATAGCAAGCATGTCCTTCAGCGACTGCTCAACTGCAGAGAGACATTATTCTTTATTAGCAGATGACGTCTCCGGTTCATCTTCGATAGCATATGATTCAACCTCTCTTGAAGATATAGAAGGATTGGTGTAGAAGTATGAATCAACGCTATCGATTTTGGATTCCAATGACTGGGTACCCCCAGCTTCTGAATCAGAAGTTTGTAACTGTCTTTGACTTTTTGTTCGAGTATTCTGATATACTCCTTCAAAACTATCAAGAAGTCGATTGAACTGTTATTGACCAGGAGTCTAGGACGAGTTGTGTCTTGGACATCGCCCCATGTTGGTATTAGATGCCATGTTGACTGATGCATATGATAACTCATATTCTTGATCATTAACTTGTTGCTGAGGCACATTATAGCTTAATCGATCAAAAACTGACCGTTTAGAAGTCGAACAGCAACACTTGATTACAATCTGGTGACACTCACAATGGTGATCTTCTTTGGGAGTATCACAGGAGATTTTCTGTCTTTACGCTTTTGTACAAGCAACTCGTGTAAATCAGAAGGAGTGGAAGAAGTAGTCTTCTTTATTATATTTGGAACAGAGAATCGTTTAGTCCCTTGTGTATAAAGAAGATTACTGGCTGCATTAGCAGAACCAAACTGAGCGTTTTTACGCGCCTAGAGTTGCGTGCGTAAATCCTGAGATTTTTGTGCACAAAGGACTCCATCAGCATTACGCGTAATTTGAAGGTTTGGTACCTTGCGTAAAGCAGTGTAAAAAGGTTGTTGGTAGAAAACTGAAGTTTTACCAACAATAGAATTCATGTTTTTACGCTGTATGCGTGTAGGCAAATTTATTTTAGATGCAGAGGCATCATTATGAATTTTATCTACTATCACCGATAGGAAATTTACCTTTATGCGTAGAGCGCAAAACATGAATATCTGCCACGTCACAGACGGGAGATTTTTCTTTACGCGTGGAGCGTAAAGCTTGGGTGTCTACCACGTCACAGACGGGAGAATGGGTTTTACGCACAGAGCGTAAAGTTTGGGTGTCTACCACGTCACAGACGGGAGACTGGTTTTTACGCACAGAGCATAAAGTTTGATTTTTATGCACATAGCGTAAAACTTGATTTTTACGCACAGAGCGTAAAGTTTGAGAGTCTACCACATCACCGACGGGAGACTGGTTTTTACGCCCAGGGCGTATTACTGAATTAGAGACTGCCTCGTCACAGACGGGAGTCTTCACAACAAGAGTAGGAAGGATTCCTTTGCTTTCAGAGACAACAGGGAGATCCGAGGATGGTTTGGACTTAGGAATCCAAACTTTTTGCACCTTTCACGATTTCTGAACATTAGAGCAGCGAGTACTACCCCAGTTCGGAGCATTTCTATGTAGGCAGTCTGGTCGAAGTGCACAACCAGAGTCTTCTTTGTCGATCCGACCGACACATCATCATATTGAGCAATTGCCTTCTCGTCAGAGGAGAAGGTTTTCCCCAGCAGAGTCGCCATTTTGTTTCACTTAACAAAATGCCTAAAATTGGCTTTTGAAAGAAAACGAGAAAAAGTAAAAAGTAAAAAAAATTCTGGAAAGTATTGCTATGGATGTCTGATCTGAGAGCGATCACTTTGTTCCTTGGACCATATGATGATGATGAAGAAAACTGCTTGAAGAAGACGAACAATCGGAAGAACTAAGTCACCAGAAAGGTATCGAGCAACGGCACTGATGGCACAATCGAATGCTTTCCTGCTTTGCTTCATCCTGTTCTTGAGAAAAAGTTGAAGAAATACTTCTGGGAATATCACTCTGAAAGTATGAGTTTTCTCAGAATCTCCTCTCCTGCATCTCTCTTGATCTCTTGATTATGTCCATGTGAAAATAAGTCTATTAATAGACTTGACCCTTTATGCGTAAAAAGCAACAAAATTGGGTCTTTACGCGAGTAACTGTCACCCACGATGCAAACCATTCTCTACGCACCCATGTAGAGTTTTGATCTCTACGTATGGTAACACCCGTCCCACTACTTCAACAAAATGGGAAGAGCACGTACACACGTTCCTCGATAAGTGTGGCATAAAAGCCACGTAAGCAAACCACGTTCTCATGTAGCCAGGAAAGATCGGACGTAAAAATGACCCAAAATATACTCCCTGCGTAAAGTAGCAGACTGGGCGTAAAAATAGCTCAGAATAGACTTCCTGCGTAAAGTGGCTGAAAATAGTCTTGAGCGTAAAATTAGCTCAAATAAACTTTACGCACACAATAGCCTTGAGCGTAAAAGATCGAACAGTTTCTTGAACGCTGCCCAAGTCTGACCGGCTGTACCAACCCTCGGGTCCGTCTGGTACCAGGTACGGGCCAAGTCCTGCATCTGACTGGCGGCTGCCTCGATCTGTAATCCTGCTGGTATCTGTGCCAATCGGAGTATCTCCTCAATGTGCTCTATCCAATCGTCAGTGTATGTGATGCCCTCTGTACCCTTGAAGTCTCGGGGTCCCATCTTCTTGAAGGAATGGATGTCCGGAGTCCTCGGCTGATACGGCTGCATCTGGCCTCCCTGTGGCTGAGCAGCCACCAGCTAGCTCCACTGTCGTCCTGACCAACTGGTGAGTATCTTGTATGCTCTGTCGGATATCAGCATACTGGCTCTGCTGTATCTGCTGCTGAAACTCCAAGAATCGCTGGAAGAGGGTAAACACCTGAGCCGCATCTACTGTCCCTGACGGTAACTGCTCCTGGTACATATCAGGAATGACGGGGGAAGACCTCCGGACAGGTGGAGGTGCGCTTCCAAAAGCTGCAGAAGCTCCTATATGAGCAGAAATAGGTGGTGCTGTGGTCCCAGCGTCCACAATCAGACGAGGGGTGGTAGGCCTCTCACCAGCGTCTGCTGAGCCAGAGCGATGCGATCGTGTCTCAATCACCATCCTGGAGACAGATCAAACAAGGAATCAATACTGAGATAGAATCGATAATTCAAGGGAGGACAGTTATTCAAGGAAGCAATCTTCAACAGGAACTTAGATGGCAGGAATCTAGTTAAGAGTTTTTCCTAATGTGATTGAGTACCTCAAAATAACCCTAATCCTACGGCAGGCTGTAGTGGTACTCTAGTTCGAATACCACTACAAAAACTCGACCTGTATGGGCCACCACTAAAAACGTGTCATGACCCGCACCCACTGTGAGGGTACGAGAACGTAACAGCGCCCAGCCTACGCCGCAGTGTCGGCGGTAGAACGTTGTTCTAGGTCATGAACTATAACTAACATAATATGAATACTCTCCATGAGGAGGCCAACACAGAGGTATAACTCAATCACAATCTATAGATAGAATATGGCACGATGAAATAGATAAGAAAAATCCTCAACTGAGGTACAACAGAAATGAAATACAAGTCTTATCATCTCTAAAAATATACAAACTCTGAATCAAGAACAACAACTAAACATGAAAAGGAAAACAGTCTAAGCTATCTATACTAAGCAAGGTATCGTCCTCAGCAGCTGCCTGAACCTCCCCAGGGTTCCAGGTCGAGAGTGTCATCTAGGCAAGCTCCAAGATAAGGGGTACAGGGTTCCTAATCATCCTCTGTAAAATTTTCAACAGGTCCAGTCAGGACGGAAGCGAGCACAGTACATCTCAACAGTTCATAGCAGGTTAGAAAATATAATCATGCAGTAAAGTAAGATATAGATACTAAAGAAAATGCAGTATGTAAACAGAGAGAGAGAACTGTAATAGAGATATCTACTATAAGTAGAGAGCTACCAGTGACTAGTGATTTAGAGTACAAAGTCGACATGTGAACGGCTTGATTTGTACATGGCTATACAAAAGAGGCGTACATGGCTATTCTACTTTGGAATTGTTCACATGGCTATTTATACTCCCCCGCACCCCCAATTAATACACAAGGATCCAACCAGGTTATGTTATGATTCTATGTAACAGCCCCCGAAGAGTGGTAAGCCCCCAAAGGGTGATATGCCTCCAAAGGGTGATAAGCCCCCGAAGGGTGGTAAGCCCCCAAAGGGTGATATGCCCCCAAAGGGTGATAAGTCCCCAAAGGGTGATAAGCCCCCGAAGCGTGGTACATAGTAGTCCCATAAATGGGGATTCTGATAGACTTAATAAATGGGATAAGGATTCAGAGAAGACTCTGTGATCATAAGAGTATATGTCACAAGGGATCAAAGAACCAAAGAAGCATATGATACGCCATGTAAGTGAAACGCACAGAACATAGAGTACCCGATGCTCCCTGAAGGGATAACATCTCAAGAAGGGATCCATATAGTACTAATCCGTGTGACCAACGTGACAGTATCAAGTAAAGTAATTTAATACAGGAAATAATTCTAAGCAGGATATGAAATGATCAGAGAATGTACTCGCCTCGTATCTGAATGTCTGAAGTAAGTGTACTGTCCGAGATGAGATACCTGACTCCTAGTTAGAGCAACACAAGTCAAGATGTATACAGGGAATGATAATAGTAATCTACAATGCATCTGCATGCTGTCTAGGTCAAACTAGACTAAAGTCAACACTTGGTCAACTCTAGTCAACCATATTAGTCAACTAGGTCAAGTCCTAGCCCAAACAAGTCTAACAAGTCTCACTAGGCCTAACCAAGCCTATACTAGCCAATCAAACATGATTCTCAAGTCACAGAGCAAACACACACCATTTAAGTAACACAGGTTCACATAACCCAACTCATGTGCATATTCCACATACACAAGGCTACACAAGGATACCATAGGCTACACTACACAGGCCATGAGTCAAATTCATACATTAGAAAACACAAATACCAAGTACCATATATACATACCAATTCCTATATGTCTATATACATACTATCTATATATGCAAAAGCAATATTTATATTATATCACATATATGCATATATAACTATAGGAAAACTCTATTTACCACATTAACACATTTAGCCATGGGGGTGTGTGTGTGTCATTTTGTGTTCTCAGATTTATACCTTGTGTGTGAGTGAATAAGGGGTGTATATGAAAAGAGAAACCAACACAAGGCCATATATCCTTGAACCCACATATATACATATCTATATACACATATGTGTATATAACATAGGAAATCTCTATTCATCACATTAACATATTTATATATATATATACATTCATACATATTGCATATATATACACATAGAGATATAGAGAGGGGTTAAGGGCTGTTGTTGGGGCTGTTTTGTAATGATATTAGGACTGATTTGCAGAGTGGGTTAAGGGCTAATACATGTGTGTGTACGTGAGAGTGAGGGAGGAACTTGTATGTTCAGAAACTGCAAACAGGGAAGTGTGTGCTTGTGAGGGAAAAATAGTGAACTCAAAGGCAGTTCTCAGAGAATGCAAGAAAGGAAACCACATCAATTCTTAAGTGTTTACATTCAAAATCAAATCCATACACCCAACCACCTGATATTGGAAAGGAAAAATGTGAAAAATGTGTCACACAGGTTTCAGTACAATGTGTTCAGTTAACAGGGAAATAATTCCAGATTTCATAGATACTCAGGTGTGTGCCATGTAGAGTGTTCAGGAAATGAGTGTTATAGAGTAGGCCATGAGTGTGTGTATGTGTGCTCAGGATTAAATCAACTGTGAAAGAAGTTACAGGAAATCAGTTCTCTGGATTAGAGTGTTCTCAGGTTTTTCAAAAAGACAGTGTGTGTGAAGGTGAGGGTCTCAACAGGTAGCTATGTGTGAATATACATCAGTTAGACAGTGCCAATGTGTTCAGATTAGCTAACCACAGACAGGAATAGTGTGCTACACATGAGAGTGTGATATGTGTGATTGTGTACATGTGTGTGTGTGTGTGACAAACAAGGTGGCATGTTACAAGAATTCAGTTTATAGTATCTAAACCTGTGTTCAGTGTCACAAGAGTGATAACTAGCAGTTCAATACATTCAAACCCAGAAATTGAACTCTAAACAAGTTCAAATCAACCCAAAGCCCCCAAAACTCATTCTCAGGTTATATAGCCAATTCAAAAAGGAAAGGAAATCAATTCAAGATGATTTAAGGAACCAATCTCAGTTTTTTTATAGAACACAACTCAGTTTTTGCCAAATTCGAAAACCAACATACTATCCAAAATCCCATTTCCAATTCAAAACCCCATATGAATGGAAATGTTAAGCTAGCATAAACAATCAATTATGTGGGAGCATCTAATAACTGAACACATCAATATTTAATAGGATTAAAATGGATTAATAGTTCTGGAAATCGAAACAACATATATCAGTCATATTTCGAGCCCAGTACAATATCTATCACCCCATTCTCATATCGATACACAACTCACAATCAAACATACAGTCCAATAAACTAATGAACATCAAAAACCCATGTAAAACTAAGAATTGAACACTCTGAAAAATGAAAACAATATTTCATGAGATTCAAAACTGGAAAGGAACTGACAGGTATCAGAATACTCAAAAAAAACCCAATTTGGATATCAAAACAATTCGAAAACCCAAAAACAGTGACAAACAGACGCATGTCCCAAGTGTACGTGTCATATGGGAGTATTTGTGTCCAACCAAGTGGACACAAACGTGTCCAAACAACAAAACACACACACAGACACGGACTGTGCACTGACAGTGTCGTGCACGCGTGCACGTGTGTCCAATGCACGACATGGGCCACGTGGTGACACGTGGCCACGCACACGTGTATGCCTAGACTAGGGGGACGTGTACATGTGTCTGTACCGTGTCCACGTGAGTCGTGTCAGGAGAAAAAGGGTCGTATCAGTGCGGATTTTCGCGTGAATCAGTGCAGTGTGTGACCAGTGTAGCCTCGATTCCGTGTCCGACACAAATCGAGGTGCTCTGAAACTTTGGAGGAGTGTGCGCAGATACTGCCCCCGTGTCCATGCCAATTTTGGCGTGTCCAAGTGCTGTGTGCAGGGCACACGAGACACGTGGTAGCAGGGGAGCCAACCGCGCTCGCGCGCGTGTGTGCACCCGCGTGTACTCGTGTCCCTCGTTTTCCGATACGACACAAAAACTCCATAAGGACTCTGGAAATCCATAAGCAATCATAAAATCTATTTTTTATTCAAACACTTCTCCAAAATTCACACGAAATGCCCATTGGGGCATTTAATCAAACACATCAAACAGGACACTGATACGTGTCCAGTTAGGACACGAATGGACACGAATTTTTAGGGTTTCCTATTCCTACAGTTAGGTTAGGTCTAGGGCTCCCTAATGATGCAAAAATTTCAGGATTCTAAGGTGTGGAAATAAATTTACTTATGAGTGTCAAAAGCCTCAAAAAGCTCCACAAAGAGGTGCTCCTTTTGATGGCCAAACTTTTCAAATTGTCCCAAACCTGAGAATACTCTCCATGAACAGCAAGAGGGAGACAATTAGAATCTAATGCAAGTGGTTTGAGCCAAAAAGGAGTTAAAATGGGAAAGTTATGGATTGGGGAAGATGGCTATACCTCTTTCTTCAAAGCTTGAGAGAAAAATAATAAAAGACGCAAGAACAAATGGAAGAGGCATTAAATAGGGTGGAAAACCCTAGGTTGGCTGCCATGGGCTAATTCGGGTGAGGGTTTGGGTACTTGGTGTGGGCCTATGGGCTTTAAGGCTAGTTATTGATTTAAGGTTTAATCACAAGTCATGGCTTATGACTTAAATCTAACTTAAGTCAAATAACCATACCATGGGTCAACTCTAGTCTAACTAGGGTTACATGACCTAACCAAGTCCAAACACAACTAGGGTTAGCTTCTAGGTTAGCCTACCAAGGTCATTGCTAGTCAAAGTCAACCTAGTCAACCCTCATTCAAACAATTCCAAAATAAATTCTAAAAATTCCCATAAATTCGAATAAATTATAATAAATCCAAATAACCCTAAAAATATCAAAAATATCCTAATCACATCGCTAGCCTCTAGGGTAGGCAGTCTCTACTGTTCGCTAGTACAACACCAAAATCACAAGTCATGAATTTAAATAGTTTAAAAATAATTAAAAATTACTAAAAATCATAATATGAAATAAATATTATTAAATAATAATTATAATTACAAAATTTCAAAATTACCTTCTTCTGGAAAACTGGGTGTTACAATCCTACCCACCTTATAAAAATTTCGTCCTCGAAATTAATTAAGATGGTAGCAGGCCTTCTAGGTCAAACACCCCACAAACAACGTCTCAAATATACCGTCAGAAAATCATATGCGTCTGTCCAAAATTATGATACTCAGAATCTTCGTCGTGCTAGTGAGCAAGGCTACGATAATCACAGAGTCCTCGACTAAGGCACATACCTCTAGAATCATGGTTTTTAAAATTTTTGCATTGTCGCATGCTTGGCAGCAAAAACCTTAAATTTCTATACCCGAGAAATACGTCCTAAATCTGACTATATGTCCTCACTATGCCAGCTAAACACGACTATCGAAGATTCTAGATTCCATAACTGGGTGACCTAGCCCATATGATTTATCTCAGAAGAATTCAAACATAACACAAGAACAACAGGACAAAATTGATAAATCAACAAGGAACAGAAGGAATCAAAATTTTAAGGCAGTTATAAGAGGCAATTACAGAATTTGAGTCAAAAGAACGGAACCTGCAACTAGATCTCCAACGGCATGAGCATCCTCGACTGTCCTGGCGAAAGCTCGCCCTTGCTGGCCTCCCCTGGCCTGCTGCTGATGCTGCATGTACCTCTGATGCTGAGTCGGTAAGGGTAATCCCCTCTGCTGGCCTACCGGAGCCCTAGCTCCTGCTTCCTGAACAGTCTGTCCCGATGACTCGGGACACTCTCTCAAACGATGATCGGATCCTCCGCAAAGCAAACATCTGTCCAGCCACTTCCGGCATTCGCCCCAATCGTGCCCTGGTCGCTTACAAAAAGGGCAAATGGTAACAAGCTGCTGTCCCGGCGTCTGCTGCTGCCTCCGCAGCTGCCGCGCCTGCTGAAAGGGTACACGGTCCTGAAATTACCGCTGCTGAAAATAGACCCTCGGTTGCTGGTACTGCTGCTGAAACTGTAGAAGTAGCATCTGCTACTGAAACTGTAGAGGTAGCATCTGCTACGGATACTGCTGCTAAAACTATAGGGGTAGCATCTGCTGTGGATACTGTGGCTGAATCTGCAAGCGGGGCATCTGATACGGATACTGCTACTGAATCTGCAGGTGGGGCCTCTTGGCCAGGCCCGCACTGCCACTAGCTCCCTGAGTGTCTCGCATCCTCTTCTCCTTCAGTCCAAGATCGTCCTCCGCTGTCATAGCTCCTACCAGAATCTGCTCGAAAGTGGCATCGCGGCCGCTCTTGGTATATGACTTGATCTCCTTGATCAAACCCCTGCAGAACCTCCTCGCCTTCCCGACCTCGGTAAGGTCCTCGATGAATCTGCTCAAACGGCTGAACTCTCCAGCGTACTACTCAACGGTCTGGTTCCCTTGAACCAAACTCTCGAAATGCGCCTCCAAAGCACGGAGTGCAGTATCGGGAAAGAATTTCTCCTTGAACAGTTTCTTGAACGCTGCCCAAGTCTGACCGACTGTACCAACCCTCGGGTCCGTCTGGTACCAGGTACAGGCCAAGTCCTACATCTGACTGGCGGCTACCTCGATCTATAATCCTGCTGGTATCTGTGCCAATCGGAGTATCTCCTCAATGTTCTCTATCCAATCGTCAGCGTATGTGATGCCCTCTGTACCCTTGAAGTCTCGGGGTCCCATCTTCTTGAAGGAATGGATGTTTGGAGTCCTCGGCTGATACGGCTGCATCTGGCCTCCCTGTGGCTGAGCAGCCACCAGCTCCACTGTCGTCCTGACCAACTGGTGAGTATCTTGTATGCTCTGTCGGATATCAGCAGACTGGCTCTGCTGTATCTGCTGCTGAAACTCCAAGAATCGCTGGAAGAGGGTAAACACCTGAGCCGCATCTACTGTCCCTGACGGTAACTGCTGCTGGTACATATCTGGAATGACGGGGGAAGACCTCCGGACAGGTGGAGGTGCGCTTCCAAAAGCTGCAGAAGCTCCTATATGAGCAGAAATAGGGGGTGCTGTGTAAACCCCCTAAATTTCTACTACGATTTTTTTTAAAATATTTTTTGTATCTATTTTGTACTTCGTACGTCGCATACAAGTTCGCATTTTTATTTGAGTGGCGAGCGAGATTGCATTTCGTATTCGCTCGACGAGTACGAATATGCGTCGAGGTACATATTTAAAAAAAACATTTTTATTATAAATTTTATTTTATATAGAAAAAGTATATATGTGATAAATATGTTTATTTTGGATAAAAGAATTATTTTATTTATTACTTAAAAATAAGTAGTAAGTTGGAAATTTTGGTTTATATAAAATATATTCCGAATATTTTGCGAAATAGGAAATTTGTTTATTTTGCTATGATTTAAGTATTTACCTTGATTTTCGAAATTAATTAATATTATATTTTAATATTTATGAAAAAGATATTTGGAATCTTGTTTTATTCAATATTTGATTAAATATGGTAAATTAAATTGCAAAAAATTTTATTGGCTTTATTTAAAATATTTTAAAATAAGTATAGAATTTATCTAGATTGGATTTAAATTAAATTAAGTATTTTTAAATCGATTTAAATTAATAGGGGATTTAACTAATTGGGATTTAAATCATCCCAATCTTTATCCAACTGGGAATTCCCACATCCTATAAATAGGCAGGTACTCCTCTAGTTTTTTTTTCCATCCACAGATGTGCATTGTGTCTGTGTCCTCTTTTTCTCCACTATGTATTATATTTTACAAATACAATATTTTGTTCCGTATCCGACAATCACAGATACCCCGTCCGTGTCTCGCAGGACACGACGGTTCTGCCATCACCATCCCCGTCTTCCCAAATCCAGCATCCCGACGATCGCCGAAATCTTCCCATCTCCGCCATCCTTCACCGTTGCGATCACCATCGCCTCCCCGAACCCCCTGCTCACCCTGCTCACCCAATTGTCGACCACCCCAAACTTGTAGCCTCCCATCATCACCACCGTCACCAAGACTCCACCGCCAGCATCACTACCGGCTCGCTCGTCGGAAATTCCTAACCCTACCATGGGCACAACCGCCACCGTCACCACGACGAACACAACCGAAAAAAGAAAGAAAAAATTACCCAAACCTCACCTAAGCCTTTGCGAACTCGCGGTCGTCCCGATCCGACGCCGCCTCCGCTGATTTCCCCCTCCGCGAAGCACGCCGAAAACCCCCATCGCCGTGCCTGAACCGGCGCCCACCCACCGGACCCACCGTGCGTGGGGTCATTGTCGACCACCGCGTCCTGCCCGCTGGTTGCCGCCGCCTACTTGAGCCTCGGTCGCCGTAGTCGAGCACGCCGGTGGAGGACTGCCACCGCTCGCCCGCCGAAAAAACTCACTTTCACCAACCCCCACCTGCACACCACCGGCGCCGTCCAGATCTGGTGGGTCCACCTCCACGAACCCACCGTGCCACCGCCGCTACGCCTCGAAGCCCTGGCCGCCGTCGTCAAGAGGGCTGATTTCCTCGCCCAAATTCACCGACTCCCCGCCGCAGATCCACGCCGCCAGGAGAGCGCCGCCCCTCTCCGACTTCACCAGACCCGCGGCTGTCGCTCCACGCCGCCGACCGCCGCCTCGCCGGTGAGCCGGAGCCGTCCGCCTAGGTAACCCCCTCCGACCCGCTCTCTCTCTCTCACTCTCCGTCGGATTTGGGGAATGGAAAGAGAACTGATGAGTTCTTTTTTAGATATATTATATTATTAAGTTTATTATTATTATTATTATTATTATTATTATTATTATTATTATTATTATTATTATTATTAGTATCATTATTAGATATTATTAATTGTTATTATTATTAAGTTTTATTTTATTAGTTCATTATTTTTGTTATTATCATTATTTTCAATATCTATATACATAGTATTTTGGGGTAATAAAGTTTTGATACTTATAAAATCTACTGATTTGTATTTTGTTATTGGTATAAAATAATTCTGAATTTAATATATTTAGGGGGTTGGGTTGCTTAGAATTTCCACATATATTAGTAAATAATTTGCCCATATTAATAGACTTTCCTAGAAATTATTGCTTGACAAAATTTGAGCTTTCAAATTTTCAAATAATTATTTAAATTATTTTTGGTTAATAAAATATAGTTTTTATCTAGAAAATCTATTTTTACAAACTTAAGGTTTTAGCCTAAAACGATTTTTAATTTCCAAGTATGTACCTAAAAACATATTTTGACTAACACAAACAAATAATTTCCAAATTGTATACATAAAGTATTTTCGAGTATTACGTAGAAATTATTTATAAAAATAATTTATAAACAAAGTATATGTATTTATTTCCACAAATTCTCTCAATTATCTTGATTGCGACTGATCATCTTTCCTATTTCCTCGCGACCTTGGACCTCTGCACTACGACCATGGCTAGTGGACAATCAAGACTTGTCGGAAACATCGCACACCCGGCGTAACAACAGGCAAGATACCTTGCCACAATTTACTGTTTATAAATTAGTTACATTTTATTTATTACATATCACTGTTCATTTATTTCTAGTTCTTGATTACTGCCTGCTCAGTGATATTAGTTGTACCTTGTTATTTACCTTTGATTGCATATGGACTTAGAGTTAAGGGACTACCACTAGCTTAGTGCATTGCATAAACTTTGACACTATTGTGCCACGAGATGTGTGAGTTATGAGTAGCATATAGCCTACGGACTTGCGTGTTGGCTGATCACTGATACGTCCAGGACGTGTGTTAGGTCTAACTGTCAATAGTTGTATGTTAGAAGACTTGACGGTTAGTAGTGTTACATGGTCGTGGATGCGACATGATAGCTACTGTAACACCCTATTTTCTGAAATTGGAGATTTTTGAAAATTTATTATTTTTATTATTTATTAATGGTGTTTAGGGCATGGTATGATTTTCTGGTGATTTTAGTTAAGTTAAACCATTTCTAAAGTCATGCTAAGTCATGACTTATGACTTTGTGATTTTGGTTAGTATAACTTAGTGTAAACCCTAGTTTTCTCTAACCTAGAAGTTGCCATGACCATGAAAGCTTAGCCATAGGCTTAGAACACCAAATTAGTGATTTTTAGCCTAAAGGGTATTTTGGTAATTTTCTAGAAATTATTTGGAATTATTTGTATTTATGTGTTTTTATTATTGGTTAGTGTCATGAGAGCCCCTAACCAAGTTTAGCCCAATCTAGAGATTAGTTACTAACCTAGAATGCTAAGGGGATAGATATTTCCAATGGTTAAAGTAGAGTAAATATCTTGATATTTACTTTATGGATATTTTCCATGAATTACTCAAAATATCCCAACCCCTTTACACAAAGTCTTGCCTTAGCCTAGAAGAAAGCCAAGGACACCTCCCCTACCCCCATGGCAGCCAAGGGCATCCCCCTAGCAGCCCATATTTCTATTTAATCCCATTTCTTTCATTCATGAAAATTTTACATGAATTTAAATCCTAGAAAATCCCATTTTCTTCACAAGACCACAACTTGATCAATTTTGATCCAAATCACCTCTAGTTTCTTGCATTGGACTCCCCTACACTAGAGGGTACTAGTTAGGGCCTGCTATTGAGGATTTGGAAGCTTTTGGCATCACAAAGTTGAAGGATACACACCCCCCCCTCTTCTTTGATTTTCATTGGATTTGCACAAATAGGTAAATGCCCATAAACTTTGTTAATTTTGTGTTTTCTCTTCATATTTGCATGCATCTAGGTACTAGGGTACTGTAGGACAAGTTTGGTGGAAATTAGAAGTGGTTTGGTGTCCGTATCGGACACGTTTCCTAAGCTAGAAACCCTTGTTTGGTGAAATGCCACAATGGACTTGTTTTTGTGTTTTTGTAAAACAAATTACATAACCTAGTAGCCCTAGACATGCTGATCACAAAACACGTGGACTGAGCACATTTTCGTGCTGTGTCCGTGTCCAAATTGGATACGGACCGACCGCACGAGCCCATCGTGTATGCCCTGCTACCCGATACTTCGTGCGCACAGCACAGGCCACTTGGACACGTGTAACTTGACACAGACAAGGGGGCAATGTCTGCGAACATGCCCCCAAAGTCTCGTGTCGCGTTGTGTCGTGTCGAGTGAGAAAACTCACTCGCACTGGACACGCGCTGTCAGCACACACGCACGCGGGCACAACTTTGAGCGTGTCGTGTCGCGTGGACACGACACTAGAGTGTCTCGTAGTGACACGGGCATGAAGCCCTACACGTGGCGTACACGTGGACACGAGCACGTGGTATGTCGTATCCTATGTCGCGAGTACGACGCGTGTAACCGCGTGCACGACGCTGTCGTAACACGCGTGTATCAGTCGTGTTTTCACGACTGATATGGTGTTCGTTCTGTGTCCACGAGTGTCATGGACACGTATCAGGGTATGGAATATGTAGCCCTACGTGTGGGCTACATGTATGTACGACCACGAGACGTGTCGTGTCTCGTGGTGTGTCCACGAGAGCGTGGAACGCGTGCACGACACTGTGGTTGTGTACGCGTATCAGAGTTTACCCGTGTGCTGCTTTCTAGTGTTTGGACACGTGAAACTGTGTCGTGGTGTCGTGTCAGGTACCTAGGATACTAGGGTATCTATGGGGTGTTAGTTACCAACCAATTGATTCGAGTCTTAGCTCGTTTTAGAGTGTGTATTTCGAGTTACCCTGTTTCGAGATAAACAGTCCACAGTTCCTGTTTTTAGGATTTTCCCAGTTTTCAAAAGTGGATTTCAAAACCAAATTTGATATGTTTAATGCATTGTATGAGTGTATTTTAGTATGTATATACGTAGTATATATGTATATGTGAGTGTGGGTGAGATTTGGGGATAAATGGTAGTGTATAGGTGGAGTTATGTATATATATACATATGTATGTATATATGTTATTGTATGTGTGTGTTGGGGAGCCAACTTGGTTCCAGAAATTCTGGAACCCTTTCCCCCTGTCCAGCCTTCTCTGTCCAGCCCTCTCTCACTGTCCTGCACTTCTCTCTTCACTCTCTCTCTCATTCTCTCTCTCTTACTCTAAGTCTCTCTCTCTCTTATCTCTATATATAGGTGATATATATATATAGGTTGATAGGTTGATATATATATATATATATATATATATATATATATATATATATATATATATATATATATATATATATATATATATATATATGTATATATAAATGATATATATACATTTGTATTAGGTCTCTTTATGTCAATATATAGATATATGTGAGTGGGGGGTTTGTAGTATATTTAGTATTCATATATTGGTATATATGTAGTGGATACTTGGGTATATCCATATATGTAGATATATGTTTATATGTATGACTTCTAGTTATAGGTTATATGGAAACCCTATGACTAGCCTATGGCCAAGAGTATTAGCCTATGGCTTGGGGCTAACCCTAATGGCCCAAAACCCAACTTGATGACCCTTGTTGACTAAGGGTTGACCAAAGCCAATCTTAGGTCAAAAGTGACTTAGTTAACCTAGAAATGACTAGGAATGACCTAAAACAACTAGTTTGACTAGTTTGACTAAAACCCTAACTAGTGTTTGACTAGTTGACTTAAAGTTGACCATTGTTGACCATGGTTGACTAAAGTCAACTATTGGTCAAACCATGACCTAATTGACCTAAAAATGACTAGTTCAACTAGTCTGACCATATTGACTTAATCACCTTATTGACTAGTCTTTATTGACTTAATTACCTGACTGACTAGTCTTTGTTTGACCAATACCTTAGTTGGTCTAAGTTTGACTTAGACTTGACCCAGATTGATCATGTTGACTAGTATTTGACTAGTTTGATTAGAGTGTTGACCAGGAGTTGACTTTAACCTAGATTTAACTAATCTTGACTTGTTTGACCTTGTTTGACTTTATTTGACTTAGTTTGATTTCCTGTGATCTAGTATGACTTCCTGTGACCTAGTTGACTAATAGAGTTGACCAAGAGTTGACTTCTGACCAGATTGACCTAGAATCATGTAGTATGCATTGTATACTTTATTTTTACCATTGTGGATACATTGTGACTTGTATTGCTCTGATTAGGAGCCATACACCTCTCCTCAGACAGTATATCCTCTTCAGACATTCAGTTATCAGGCGAGTACATTCTCTGACCGTTTCATACTTGTTCAGGCTTTACTTCTCGCTCTAGATTACTTTACTTGTTGCTGTCACATTGGTAACACGGATTGGTACTATATGGATCTTTACATGAGATGTTATCCCTCTCGGGAGCATCGGGTACTTCATGTTATGTGTGTTTCACTATCATCATGTACTCCTATGCTTCCATCATTCATGTGCACTCATGTGATCATGTACTCTCATGTTCACAGAGCCCTCATATATACTATCATGTACACCCTTTCATGGGCCCCATGTGATATCATGTATAATAACGTAACTTGTATAGATCCTTGTGTATTGATTGGGGAAATGGGGGAGTAGAAGTGGATATGTGAATAATTCCAAAGTAGTCATGTGCAAACTCAGTAGTATAATCATGTATAAATTCTAGCCATTCACATGCCTATCTTGTGCTCTACATCACTAGTCACTTACAGTTCTCTATATACAGTAGATATTTTATTACAGCTATCTCTTTTACAGCGTATATTTCCTTTCAGCAGTTCATGTATCTTACTCTATTGCCTGTATCGTATTTCCTAACCTGATATGAACTGCGTGAGATATATTGTGCTCGTTCCTGTCCTGACTGGACCTGTTGAAAATATTACATAGGATGAGGACGAGACATGGGTGACTACTTATTATGGAGCAGGACTAGATGACACTTGTATTGAGGACCCTCAGCAGGAACCACCTGCAGCTGAGGATGTTGTTCCAGTAGTCTAGACCAGTTTAGTCTAGGCAGTCTTTTCTATATTTACATTTTGTCTCACATTCTGAGTTGTATTTTGAGATGTGGAGATGTATAGACTCTTAGACTTATTGTATTATGAGTTGACATTCTGGATGTTATGTATCCTAGACACTTAGACTTATTTCATCTATGCTATGGTTCTCTTTGAGTTACTATCTATCTATCTATCTGTTCTTCATTCTTCTACCTTAGATGTGATTGAGACAGCATGTTGTGATGTTACCTCCATTCGGAGAGTACAAACTGTACAGGTACCTTTATATTGTTAGATGATTGACCTAGGACAGCGTTCTACCACCGACACTGTGGCGTAGGCTGGGCGTTGTTACGTTCTTGTACCCTAACAGTGGGTGCGGGTCGTGACACATTTTTAGTGGTAGCCCATGCAGGTCGAGTTTATGTAGTGGTATTCGAACTAGAGTATCACTACAGCCTGCGATAGGATTTGAGGGATAGGCTTAGTGAGAGAGGATACTCAATCATTGTTAGGATACCTTGAGAGATTCCTGGGATGTCCCTTGAGAATCTCATTTGAAATTACGATTTAAACTCCTTTTCCCTTGATTGAATTTGATTTTGGAGGATTCACTATAGAACTTTGAATCCTGGAGTTAGTTGATGATTTTGAAATTTTTGTAGTTGTTGATTTTAATTTCTTGTGTTAGATTAATATCCTTATTTTAGAGTACTCAATCGCATTAGAAAAACTCTTAACTGGATTCCTGCTATCTAAATTTCTGTTGAAGGTTTGCTTCCTTGAATAACTGTCCTTCCTTGAATTATTATTTTATATCTCAGTATTGATTCCTTGTTTGATCTGTCTCCAGGATGGGTATGGAGACACGATCTCATCGTCTCGATCAGGAAGATACCACTGAGGGGTCTACCACTCCTCGTCCTGATCAGCAGGGCCCCGAGACTGCAGTTCCTGTTGTGCCAGCTCAGGCTAGGATATCTGCAGCCTATGGGAGTGCACCTCTCCCTACTCCGAGACCTTCTTCTGTCGTCCCGAACGTTCTTCAGCAGCAGTCGTCATCAGGATCAGAGGACGTGGCACGGTTGTTCTCCTTCTTCCAGCAGATAGTGAAAACTCAGCGGCAACAGTTGTTCAAGAGGGGACGGGACGCTCGTGGTACCAGCAGCAGTAGAGGCCAGGCCAAGAGGCCCCATGTGCAGTTTCAGCAGACGCAGACCCCAGTGGGAGTTCAGCAAGTGCAGCATCAGTATCGGGGTCAGGACCCGAAGACAATCAGTTGTCCCTATTGCAAGAAGTCGAGACATGGATGGGGTGAGTGCAGGAAGAGGTTGGGCTGGTGCCTAATATGTGGGGCAGCAGACCACCAGCTGAGGGAGTGTTCCCAGTACACAGGCAGAGTAGCACAGGGAGCAGCACCAGGAGTAGGAGCCAAGGCTCCGGTAGGACAGCAGCAGAGAGGACCGTTACAGCCACAGCAGCAGAGATTTTTGCAGTTCCAGCAGCAGGCTGGAAGAGGTCAGCAGGGGCGTGCTTACGCCATGACAGTTGAGGATGCTCAGGCAGTTGGCGATGTGCTTGCAGGTTTTGTTCTTCTAAATTCTATTCCCACCTTGCTTCATTATATCTATCTTAAAATCCAATTCCATTTGCTCCTACCTATTCCTTATTAGTGATCAGTTTTGACCTGGTAGTTCATTTGGTTTTGTCGATTGTTTGTTGTTTCTTTATCTCTTACTTAGGAGTAAGAGTAGGAGTAGGAGTAGGAGTAGCCTTAGCTATTAATATAATTCTTGACTAACTCTTTTGTCAAGAATTTTCCTCTTAAATAAATTAATTTATGTGTTATGCCTTTTGACTTAGAGTTGATAGAGTAGCTCTGACCATAGAATGGTGACCCTTTTAGCCCTGTGATTTATTGTTTCCTTATCTTCCTAGTCTATGCCCATGACCAGGACTATGTATCTTCTTTCATCATTCCACCCTTGCTTATATCTTATGCTACAAATTTATCCTTAGTTTTACAAGCTTATCCTTTTTCGAGCTTGATCATGATATATTTTATTGGGTGTGTACCCACTAACATATTGTCTAATCAGAACCGGCGCATGATGGTCTGATCAACCTATTGCATTTTGGTTCGCCTTTTCATATATTAATCTACGTGGATGGAGACACAGTTAAACTTACCCTAGAATCTTATCCGCAATAGCCTTGATGATTGTTGTTTCCTTACCTTCCCAATTTGGACACCTTAGATTGCTTGTACGTATTGATACCATAGGACAGTATTGATCTAGAATGACTAGTGCACCTAGATGAGACCACAGATTGTTCCATTTAACCCTTCCTTTATACTACTATTTCATCACGATTTTTGGTTCAATTTAGGCCATAGATCTTTCCCACTCTAAATTATGATCATCATAGGCACATTACCATGACTTTTAAATTAAGAGCACAAGACTAGTTGTTTTCTCAAAACTAATTTCACATACTACACCCATGACCTTAGTGTCCCACTCAGGCATACCATCGTGTGCTTCATTTGCTTAGTACGATTTTTCTGACCCGAGGCTCCATCCTGATTTACCCCATGGAGTTACCTTTGATTTCGATTTGAATTAAGGACACCTTATGACCTAAAACTGCCAACCAATTTTTGGACATGACCCAGTATAGGTCTACTACCCATATTTTGCTTGTTGACCTTGTATGTTGCTAGGTAGTAGCTTCGTCCCTGACTGTTGGAAGTTTGACCTAGGAGGAGTACGACCATCTAAATTTCGAGGACGAAATTATTTTAAGGTGGGTAGACTTGTAACACCCTATTTTATGAAATTGGGGATTTTTGAAAATATATTATTTTTATTATTTATTAATGGTGTTTAGGGCATGGTATGATTTTCTGGTGATTTTAGTTAAGTTAAACCATTTCTAAAGTCATGCTAAGTCATGACTTATGACTTTGTGATTTTGGTTAGTATAACTTAGTGTAAACCCTAGTTTTCTCTAACCTAGAAGTTGCCATGACCATGAAAGCTTAGCCATAGGCTTAGAACACCAAATTAGTGATTTTTAGCCTAAAGGGTATTTTGGTAATTTTCTAGAAATTATTTGGAATTATTTGTATTTATGTGTTTTTATTATTGGTTAGTGTCATGAGAGCCCCTAACCAAGTTTAGCCTAATCTAAAGATTAGTTACTAACCTAGAATGCTAAGGGGATAGATATTTCCAATGGTTAAAGTAGAGTAAATATCTTGATATTTACTTTATGGATATTTTCCATGAATTACTCAAAATATCCCAACCCCTTTACACAAAGTCTTGCCTTAGCCTAGAAGAAAGCCAAGGACACCTCCCCTACCCCCATGGCAGCCAAGGGCATCCCCCTAGCAGCCCACATTTCTATTTAATCCCATTTCTTTCATTCATGAAAATTTTGCATGAATTTAAATCCTAGAAAATCCCATTTTCTTCACAAGACCACAACTTGATCAATTTTGATCCAAATCACCTCTAGTTTCTTGCATTGGACTCCCCTATACTAGAGGGTACTAGTTAGGGCCTGCTATTGAGGATTTGGAAGCTTTTGGCATCACAAAGTTGAAGGATACACACCCCCCTCTTCTTTGATTTTCATTGGATTTGCACAAATAGGTAAATGCCTATAAACTTTGTTAATTTTGTGTTTTCTCTTCATATTTGCATGCATCTAGGTACTAGGGTACTGTAGGACAAGTTTGGGAGAAATTAGAAGTAGTTTGGTGTCCGTATCGGACACGTTTCCTAAGCTAGAAATCCTTGTTTGGTGAAATGCCACAATGGACTTGTTTTTGTGTTTTTGTAAAACAAATTACATAACCTAGTAGCCCTAGACTTGCTGATCACAAAACACGTGGACTGAGCACATTTTCGTGCTGTGTCCGTGTCCAAATTGGACACGAACCGACCGCACGAGCCCATCGTGTATGCCCTGCTACCCGACACTTCGTGCGCACAGCACAGGCCACTTGGACACGTGTAACTTGACACAGACAAGGGGGCAATGTCTGCGAATATGCCCCCAAAGTCTTATGTTGCGTCGTGTCGTGTCGAGTGAGAAAACTCACTCGTACTGGACACGTGCTGTCAGCACACACGCGCGCGGGCACGACTTTGAGCGTGTCGTATTGCGTGGACACGACACTAGAGTGTCTCGTAGTGACACGGGCATGAAGCCCTACACGTGGCATACACGTGGACACGAGCACGTGGTGTGTCGTGTCCTGTGTCGCGAGTACGACGCGTGTAACCGCGTGCACGACGCTGTCGTAACACGCATGTATCAGTCGTGTTTTCACGACTGATACGGTATTCGTTCTGTGTCCACGAGTGTCGTAGACACGTGTCAGGGTGTGGAACGTGTAGCCCTACGTGTGGGCTACATGTATGCACGACCACGAGACGTGTCGTGTCTCGTGGTGTGTCCACGAGTGCGTGGAACACGTGCACGATACTGTGGTTGTGTACGCTTATCAGAGTTTACCCGTGTGCTGTTTTCTAGTGTTTGGACACGTGAAACTGTGTCGTGGTGTCGTGTCAAGTACCTAGGATACTAGGGTATCTATGGGGTGTTAGTTACCAACCAATTGATTCGAGTCTTAGCTCGTTTTAGAGTGTGTATTTTGAGTTACCCTGTTTCGAGATAAACAGTCCACAGTTCATGTTTTTAGGATTTTCCCAGTTTTCAAAAGTGGATTTCAAAACCAAATTTGATATGTTTAATGCATTGTATGAGTGTATTTTAGTATGTATATACGTAGTATATAAGTATATGTGAGTGTGGGTGAGATTTGGGAATAAATGGTAGTGTATAGGTGGAGTTATGTATATATATACATATGTATGTATATATGTTATTGTATGTGTGTGTTGGAGAGCCAACTTGGTTCCAGAAATTCTGGAACCCTTTTCCCCTGTCCAGCCTTCTCTGTCCAGCCCTCTCTCACTGTCCTGCACTTCTCTCTTCACTCTCTCTCTCTCATTCTCTCTTTCTTACTCTAAGTCTCTCTCTCTCTTATCTCTATATATAGGTGATATATATATAGGTTGATAGGTTGATATATATATATATATATATATATATATATATATATATATATATATATATATATATATATATATATATATATATATATAAATGATATATATACATTTGTATTAGGTCTCTTTATGTCAATATATAGATATATGTGAGTGGGGGGTTTGTAGTATATTTAGTATTCATATATTGGTATATAGGTAGTGGATACTTGGGTATATCCATATATGTAGATATATGTTTATATGTATGACTTCTAGTTATAGGTTCTATGAAACCCTATGACTAGCCTATGGCCAAGAGTATTAGCCTATGGCTTGGGGCTAACCCTAATGGCCCAAAACCTAACTTGATGACCCTTGTTGACTAAGGGTTGACCAAAGCCAATCTTAGGTCAAAAGTGACCTAGTTAACCTAGAAATGACTAGGAATGACCTAAAACAACTAGTTTGACTAGTTTGACTAAAACCCTAACTAGTGTTTGACTAGTTGACTTAAAGTTGACCATTGTTGACCATGGTTGACTAAAGTCAACTATTGGTCAAACCATGACCTAATTGACCTAAAAATGACTAGTTCAACTAGTCTGACCATATTGACTTAATCACCTTATTGACTAGTCTTTATTGACTTAATTACCTGACTGACTGGTCTTTGTTTGACCAATACCTTAGTTGGTCTAAGTTTGACTTAGACTTGACCCAGATTGATCATGTTGACTAGTATTTGACTAGTTTGATTAGAGTGTTGACCAGAAGTTGACTTTAACCTAGATTTAACTAATCTTGACTTGTTTGACCTTGTTTGACTTTATTTGACTTAGTTTGATTTCCTGTGATCTAGTATGACTTCCTGTGACCTAGTTGACTAATAGAGTTGACCAAGAGTTGACTTCTGACCAGATTGACTTAGAATCATGTAGTATATATTGTATACTTTATTTTTACCATTGTGGATACATTGTGACTTGTATTGCTCTGATTATGAGCCATACACCTCTCCTCAGACAGTATATCCTCTTCAGACATTCAGTTATCAGGCGAGTACATTCTCTGACCGTTTCATACTTGTTCAGGCTTTACTTCTCGCTCTAGATTACTTTACTTGTTGCTGTCACATTGGTAACACGGATTGGTACTATATGGATCTTTACATGTGATGTTATCCCTCTCGGGAGCATCGGGTACTTCATGTTATGTGTATTTCACTATCATCATGTACTCCTATGCTTCCATCATTCATGTGCACTCATGTGATCATGTACTCTCATGTTCACAGAGCCCTCATGTATACTATCATGTGCACCCTTTCATGGGCCCCATGTGATATCATGTATAATAACGTAACTTGTATAGATCCTTGTGCATTGATTGGGGAAACGGGGGAGTAGAAGTGGACATGTGAATAATTCCAAAGTAGTCATGTGCAAACTCAGTAGTGTAATCATGTATAAATTCTAGCCATTCACATACCTATCTTGTGTTCTACATCACTAGTCACTTACAGTTCTCTATATACAGTAGATATTTCATTACAGCTATCTCTTTTACAGTGTATATTAGTTCATGTATCTTACTCTATTGCCCGTATCGTATTTTCTAACCTAATATAAACTGCGTGAGATGTATTGTGCTCGTTCCTGTCCTGACTGGACCTGTTGAAAATATTACAGAGGATGAGGACGAGGCATGGGTGACTACTTATTATGGAGCAGGACTAGATGACACTTGTATTGAGGACCCTCAGCAGGATCCACCTGCAGCTGAGGATGTTGTTCCAGTAGTCTAGACCAGTTTAGTCTAGGCAGTCTTTTCTATATTTATATTTTGTCTCACATTCTGAGTTGTATTTTGAGATGTGGAGATGTATAGACTCTTAGACTTATTGTATTATGAGTTGACATTCTGGATGTTATGTATCCTAGACACTTAGACTTATTTCATCTATGCTATGGTTCTCTTTGAGTTACTCTCTATCTATCTATCTGTTCTTCATTCTTCTACCTTAGATGTGATTGAGACAGCATATTGTGATGTTACCTCCATTCGGAGAGTATAAACTGTACAGGTACCTTTATATTGTTAGATGATTGACCTAGGACAGCGTTCTACCGCCGACACTGCGGCGTAGGCTGGGCGTTGTTACGTTCTTGTACCCTAACAGTGGGTGCGGGTCGTGACAGCTACATTGGATGGGGAGAACAATTCTTTATCGTATGGGCTTCTATTGCACTTCCTTTGTAACCCGGAAGCTCCGCTGGAGATACGGGTATGAGCCTCTCAGGTTGGCCACTGTCATTTTTGAACGTCATGCTCTCGGTCACTGGTGCCCAAGTGGGGACTATACCATATCCCATTTACAGCCAGAGCTCATACGACGAAAGGTTTGTTCTCACTGCATGTTCACTTTAGTTTGGTTAGATTACCTTATTAGTGTCTTGTCACTTTCTTTGATTATGGCATATTTTATATTCAGTATTATATGGCATGTTGATGTATCTTGTTACGTCCCTCTGAGGACTTGGTTATCTCGCCAGGTGTGTGCTCTTATGATTTCTGCAGGTGCTCTAGCTAAGGCCATGACTTGCGCTCTGTTCATCGAGATGTTGCTCTTGGATCGTCATCTCCTTGCTCTACTAAATTCCTTTCCTTGTATATTTCGTTCTTATTAAAATTAGTTGGTAGTGGACTTTGTCTCCGCCCAACGATTGTATACAAGACAAATTCAAAGTTGTTTTTATATCATTATTTATCTTTGTGGATGAGATTTAGTACCTTGGTTACTGCATTTTACAGCTTATGTATATATACGAGGGTCCATATACTTCGTATATATACAGCTGGCATGATTACGTTTTAGTCCTACGTATTTTGGGACTGGAGCGTTACATATTTTTGTGTTGGCCTATGCAGGTCGATTTTGCCGTTTCGGTTACATGACTGTACCGAACGGACCTGCAATATAGGATTAGAGTTTAGAATCTCATCCACCTACTTGACATTCTTTCTTGACTTCAAATTCCGAACTCTCGTTCGACCTCCTTGATTTGCATCTTGCTTGACTCCTTCTACCGTAAATTCTTAGTTTCGTGTTTAGTAAGATGACTACACTAGTATATGCCCATAGGTTAAACACATGGCTAGATGAATTGCATTGACAATTAATTTGCATGGAGATTTTATTTGAGTTGTAGAGGCATTTATTTTCCTAAAAATATGATTCTTAAGGATTAGTTAATTTCAAGTTGGGTAGTAGCATGTTACCGCCTTCAATGGATAGTTGGAATTTTATTTTGCTATTACAAGGTGGTATACACAAGAGGACAGCTAGATCGCGAAAACAAATTTATGATTTATGATTTTTGGAAATTGTGAAATAGTTTATAATTTATTGGGATATGAAACCGATTTGGAAAAAACATCTTTAAATTGTGACACATGATTTACGATTAAGTTCAAGTTTGAATTGAATATGTTAAAGTTTATCTCGAATTTATTAAAGTGCTTAAATTTACAAGTTATGTAACGACTAGAGAATATGAAAGGTTTATGATTTACGGTTTATTAGAGAGCTTGAGGTTTTAAATTGAGTCGTATGATTCTTAAATTTATTTAATTTTGAGTTTGAAGAGATGATGGTAAAAAATTTTGTTTAAAATATTTTGGAAGATATGAAATCAACTTGAATGAAAGATTCAAATTTCAAAATTTTGTTCTATGATCTATGATTTATAGAGTTATTTAAATTTCAAGTTTAAAGCCTTGATTATGGATATTTAAATTTTGGTGAAAAAAAAAATCACTTTTGTAGAGTAGTTGTGACTTATTGGAAGCTAGATATACACAATTGAATGATATAGAATTAAAATTTGGGAGTTATTTAAATGTTCTATTTTGTAGTATGAATTTCGACGGATAAACTTATTGAATGTTGAGTTAAGATTTGAGAAAAAAAAGAGAGAGGTTATTATTCAAGTTGCGATATACAAGGGTTGTTTCGAGATTTACTAGAGATTTAAAATTGTGATTAAAGTGACAGTCTAAGATAATTAAAATTTTGGCAAAGTATCTTAGATATTTTATTGAGAAAACTTCGAGGAACTTGAAATTTTAGATTAGATCATATATTGGTAGAAGACCAAGAAGCAAGTAAGGTCACCCTAGTGAGATAGAAGTATTCCACATTAGATTGCCATGCCACCTATGATTATGATATTGCATATACACAAGTGTAATTAGTCATCGACCAAACCGATGAACATATCTTTGACTTACTCGACCTTCCCTCAAATCTAGATCATTATTCATGACGATCTAATTTTTTGAAACTAGAAGTGATTAGAACCATCTCCTTGACCATACCCTTATCTATGAACTTTTCTAGAAATTGACTCTCTAGCTTATTTAGCCTTGACCTATGATTTCTAATTATCTTTATTTGTGCTTTAACCTTCATTTTGTGCATTAATTAGTACGTTATGAAAACCCACTTTCAATTTTTGATCATTTGGCGTCCCTATCGTGACTTTGATATTTGGAGCACAATACTAGATTTTTCCTTCCCACAAATTTCACATGCAAGACCTAGACGAGCTCACCTTCGTATAGGTATATCATGTCGCACTAAAACACGTCCCCTTGTACTCTATTTTTATGGTACAACTTTCGGGTCATAGAGACTAACTATAACCTATACCATGGTACCGATATACTCTTGACTATATATTTGGACTCAATCTCGACACAAATCTTCGGCCCAATTGCAAACTGCTAAATCCGTTAAATGCTTAACCTTGTGTTTATTTTTGGAATGCTTAACCCTTGTCATTTTATTTTCTTGTATTATCTTGATTTACTTAGACCCATAACACCTTTTACTCTTCGTGCAATATTAGCAACACTTACTTTTCTTCCTTCCAATTAAATTGCTTTCTCATACTTCACTATGATTTCTCTATTGTTTACGCCACCTTGTTCCTTGTATGATTTCCTTATACGAAATAAAATTTGATCATGACGATCTTGAGTTAGTAGAAGCTAGATTGGAGAACCCCACAGCATGGATAAATAATATAGTGATAATTACGAGATTATGAGGTATAGATGGGACATAAATGAAAGTGTGCGATAAAACTGAATAGATGAGGTAAGAAATGATATATTATGTTTTGATGAAACACTCAAGAGTCAATAGGCTTCTCGAATTTCAAAAGCTGGTTTTGAGGTAACTAAATATCGAGTGGAAAATCTTCTAAAGTTTTGGTGGTTTAAGAACCAAATAAAGATATAAAATTTAGGGATGCAAATTTTTGGATAAAGGCAATGTTGACGTTATGATGATATTAGCTTTCAAGGATGACCAATTGTTGAAGAAAGAAACATTTACATATTTGATTAAGTTCTAAGATGATCATGAATACGAATTTAAGATGAGTTTCAATTCTACCATCAAATAGATGAGATGGTTGAATTCAAATTTTTGAGAGAAGTGACTAATAAGTATTTTAGAAAAAAATTGCAATTATGATGATAGAAGATTGAGTTATGAAGGTATACCATTAGTTTTCGAGATTTATCGAACATTGAAGATGGACTTTTATTTTGGTACCTATGGATGCAGTATACATTGACCAATAAATACAAATTTGTAGAAACTAGACTTTAACTTTTACTCGGGTCAAATTGGTTGAAAGTTTTGAAATTTTAATTTTAGAGGAAATTATGGCTTGGAAAGATATGTATAAAGTGAGCTAGTATAATAGAGATTATGGAATTCAAATTTGAGAACTATTTTATGACGAGATAGAGGAAGTTAGAATACAATTATAATCATATTGATTTTAACGGGTCGTGGTACGAAAAAAATTAATGGAAAGAACGATTCATGATAAAAGAGATTACACGAATATTGATCAAGGAGTTTATTACCTACTTATGAGGTTGCCCTTTTTAAGGTAAATGTTAAGATTGATCGAGCTAGACACTGATTGATTGTCATGATCGAAATCTAAAATCATCGAAATTTTGTTCTAGTCAATCGAATGATTCATTGCCATTGAAATGTCACTCGCATCCTCAACGAATATTTCGTTGGCATTCTCGTGATCTCGTACATCTACTCGAACAAACTCTTACCATCCCCTTCGCCCTACCTATCCAAATTTTTCCTAAATTTCGAGGACGAAATTCTTTTAAGTTGGGTAGGATGTAAACCCCCTAAATTTCTACTACGATTTTTTTTAAAATATTTTTCGTATCTATTTTGTACTTCGTACGTCGCATACAAGTTCGCATTTTTATTTGCGTGGCGAGCGAGATTGCATTTTGTATTCGCTCGACGAGTGCGAATATGCGTCGAGGTACATATTTTAAAAAAAACATTTTTATTATAAATTTTATTTTATATAGAAAAAGTATATATGTGATAAATATGTTTATTTTGGATAAAAGAATTATTTTATTTGTCACTTAAAAATAAGTAGTAAGTTGAAAATTTTGGTTTATATAAAATATATTCCGGATATTTTGCGAAATAGAAAATTTGTTTATTTTTCTATGATTTAAGTATTTACCTTAATTTTCGAAATTAATTAATATTATATTTTAATATTTATGAAAAAGATATTTGGAATCTTTTTTTATTCAATATTTGATTAAATATGGTAAATTAAATTACAAAAGATTTTATTGGCTTTATTTAAAATATTTTAAAATAAGTATAGAATTTATCTAGATTGGATTTGAATTAAATTAAGTATTTTTAAATCGATTTAAATTAATAGGGGATTATCTAATTGGGATTTAAATCATCCCAATCTTTATCCAACTGGAAATTCCCACATCCTATAAATAGGCAGGTACTCCTCCAGTTTTTTTTCCATCCACAGATGTGTATTGTGTCTGTGTCCTCTTTTCCTCCACTATGTATTATATTTTACAAATACAATATTTTGTTCCGTATCCGACAATCCCGGATACCCCGTCCGTGTCTCGCAGGATACGACGGTTCTGCCATCACCATCTCCGTCTTCCCAAATCCAGCATGCCGACGACCGCCGAAATCCTCCCATCTCCGGCATCCTTCACCGCTGCGATCACCATCGCCTCCCCGAACCCCCTGCTCACCCTGCTCACCCAATTGTCGACCACCCCAAACTAGTAGCCTCCCATCATCACCACCGTCATCAAGACTCCACCGCCATCATCACCACCGGCTCGCTCGCCGGAAATTCCTAACCCTACCATGGGCACAACCGTCACCGTCACTACAACGAACACAACCGGAAAAAGAAAGGAAAAATTACCCAAACCTCACCTGAGCCTTTGCGAACTCGCGGTCGTCCCGATCCGACGCTGCCTCCGCTGATTTCCCCCTCCGCCCTCCGAAGCACGCCGAAAACCCCAATCGCCGTGCCTGAACGGGCACCCATCTGCCGGAGCCACCGCGCGTGGGGTCACCACCGACCACCGCGCCCTGTCCGCTGGTTGCACCGCCTTCTTGAGCCTCGGCCGCCGTCGTCGAGCACGCCGATGGAGGACTGCCGCCGCTCGCCCGCCGGAAAAACTCACTTTTACCAACCCCCGCCTGCGCACCACCGGCGCCGTCCAGAACTGGTGTGTCCACCTCCACGAACCCACCGTGCCACCGCTGCTACGCCTCGAAGCCCCGGCCGCCGTCGTCAAGAGGGCCGATTTCCTCGCCCGAATTCACCGACTCCCCGTCGCAGATCCACGCCGCCAGGAGAGCGCCGCCCCTCTCCGACTTCACCAGACCCGCGGCTGTCGCTCCACGCCGTCGACCGCCGCCTCGCCGGTGAGCCGGAGCCGTCCGCCTAGGTAACCCCCTCCGACCCGCTCTCTCTCTCTCTCACTCTCCGTCGGATTTGGGGAATGGGAAGAGAACTGATGAGTTCTTTTTTTAGATATATTATATTATTAAGTTTATTATTATTATTATTATTATTATTAGTATCATTATTAGATATTATTAATTGTTATTATTATTAAGTTTTATTTTATTAGTTTATTATTTTTGTTATTATCATTATTTTCAATATCTATATACATAGTATTTTGGGGTAATAATGTTTTGATACTTATAAAATCTACTGATTTGTATTTTGTTATTGGTATAAAATAATTCTGAATTTAATATATTTAGGGGGTTGGGTTGCTTAGAATTTTCACATATATTTGTAAATAATTTGCCCATATTAATAGACTTTCCTAGAAATTATTGCTTGACAAAATTTGAGCTTTCAAATTTTCAAATAATTATTTAAATTATTTTTGGTTAATAAAATATAGTTTTTATCTAGAAAATCTATTTTTATAAACTTAAGGTTTTAGCCTAAAATGATTTTTAATTTCCAAGTATGTACCTAAAAACATATTTTGACTAATACAAACAAATAATTTCCAAATTGTATATATAAAGTATTTTCGAGTATTACGTAGAAATTATTTGTAAAAATAATTTCTAAACAAAGTATATGTATTTATTTCCACAAATTCTCTCAATTATCTTGATTGCGACTGATCATCTTTCCTATTTCCTCGCGACCTTGGACCTCTGCACTACGACCATGGCTAGTGGACAATCATGACTTGTCGGAAACATCGCACACCCGGCGTAACAACAGGCAAGATACCTTGCCATAATTTACTGTTTATAAATTAGTTGCATTTTATTTATTACATATCACTGTTCATTTATTTTTAGTTCTTGATTACTGCCTGCTCAGTGATATTAGTTGTACCTTGTTATTTACCTTTGATTGCATATGGACTTAGAGTTAAGGGACTACCACTAGCTTAGTGCATTGCATAGACTTTGACACTGTTGTGCCACGAGATGTGTGAGTTATGAGTAGCATATAGCCTACGGACTTGCATGTTGGCTGATCATTGATGCGTGCAGGACGTGCGTTAGGTCTAACTGTCAATAGTTGTATGTTAGAAGACTTGACGGTTAGTAGTGTTACATGGTCGTGGATGCGACATGATAGGTACATTGGGTGGGAAGAACAATTCCTTATCGTATGGGCTTCTATTGTACTTCCTTTGTAACCCGGAAGCTCCGCTGGAGATACGGGTATGAGCCTCTCAGGTTGGCCACTGTCGTTTTTGAACGTCATGCTCTCGGTCACTGGTGCCCAAGTGGGGACTATACCATATCCCATTTACAGCCAGGGCTCATGCGACGAAAGGTTTGTTCTCACTGCATGTTCATTTTAGTTTGGTTAGATTACCTTATTAGTGTCTTGTCACTTTCTTTGATTGTGGCATATTTTATATTCAGTATTATATGGCATGTTGATGTATCATGTTACGTCCCTCTGAGGACCTGGTTATCTTGCCAGGTGTGTGCTCTTATGATTTCTGCAGGTGCTCAAGCTAAGGCCATGACTTGCGCTCTGTTCATCGAGATGTTGCTCTTGGATCGTCATCTCCTTGCTCTACTAAATTCCTTTCCTTGCATATTTCGTTCTTATTAAAATTAGTTGGTAGTGGACTTTGTCTCCGCCCAACGATTGTATACATGACAAATTCAAAGTTGCTTTTATATCATTATTATCTTTGTGGATGAGATTTAGTACCTTGGTTACTGTATTTTACAGCTTATGTATATATACGAGGGCCCATATACTTCGTATGTATATAGCTGGCATGATTACGTTTTAGTCCTACGTATTTTGGGACTGGGGCGTTACATGCTGTGGTCCCAGCGTCCACAATCAGGCGAGGGGTAGTAGGCCTCTCACCAGTGTCTGCTGAGCCAGAGCGATACGATCGTGTCTCAATCACCATCCTGGAGACAGATCACACAAGGAATCAATACTGAGATAGAATCGATAATTCAAGGGAGGACAGTTATGCAAGGAAGCAATCTTCAACAGGAACTTAGATGGCAGGAATCTAGTTAAGATTTTTTCCTAATGTGATTGAGTACCTCAAAATAATCCTAATCCTACGGCAGGCTGTAGTGGTACTCTAGTTCGAATACCACTACACAAACTCGACCTGTATGGGCCACCACTAAAAACGTGTCACGACCCGCACCCACTGTGAGGGTACGAGAACGTAACAGCGCCCAGCCTACGCCGCAGTGTCGGCGGTAGAACGATGTTCTAGGTCATGAACTATAACTAACATAATATGAATACTCTCCATGAGGAGGCCAACACAGAGGTATAACTCAATCACAATCTATAGATAGAATATGGCACGATGAAATAGATAAGAAAAATCCTCAACTGAGGTACAACAGAAATGAAATACAAGTCTTATCATCTCTAAAAATATACAAACTCTGAATCAAGAACAACAACTAAACATGAAAAGGAAAACAGTCTAAGCTATCTATACTAAGCAAGGTATCATCCTCAGCAGCTGCCTGAACCTCCCCAGGGGTCCTGGTCGCGAGTGTCATCTAGGCAAGCTCCAAGGTAAGGGGTGCAGGGTTCCTCATCATCCTCTGTAAAATTTTCAACAGGTCCAGTCAGGACGGGAGTGAGCACAGTACATCTCAACAGTTCATAGCAGGTTAGAAAATATAATCATGCAGTAAAGTAAGATATAGATACTGAAGGAAATACAGTATGTAAACAGAGAGAGAGAACTGTAATAGTGATATCTACTATAAGTAGAGAGATACCAGTGACTAGTGATTTAGAGTACAAAGTCGACATATGAATGGTTTGATTTGTACATGGCTATACTAAAGAGGCGTACATGGCTATTCTACTTTGGAATTGTTCACATGGCTATTTATACTCCCCCGTATCACCCCCAATTAATACACAATGTAAAACCCCTAAATTTCTAATATATTTTTTTTTCGATTTTGGTGCTGATTTAAAATTTTATATTGTACGTCACGTAGTCGTATTGTACGTCGTGTGCGGAAGTTCGTTTTTCGAATTTGCTCGACGAGTGCGAATATGTGCGAGCATACATATTTTTTAGAAAAATATTTTATTTATTATTTTATAGTTTCAAAATAATATATATAAAAATTATTTTGCTATCATTTCCAAGTTGTTATTTTAGTTACTAGAAGCCTTCATTTATGCAGTTATTAATGGTGAATGATATTCCTATACTAGAAAAGCATAAATATTACTCGTGCTTGCATATATATAATCCATAATATTTTATTAGTTATTTTTAAATAATAATGTATTTTCGAAATTATTATAATGGCATTTTTTGAAAATATATTTTAAAAATATTTTGGCAATTTAAATATTGATTCAATTTTTGGAATTTTTTAAATAGACTAGATATTTGGAATTTGAATTTTCTCAATTGATCTTTTTAGCCAAAAAAATTTAAATTCGTGCATACATATATTTCAAAATTATTTATTAGTCTATTTTTAATAAAAATGTAATTTTCGAGATTTATTAATATTAATATTTTATTTTTCAAAAAGACATTTAAAAATATTTATTATTTTCGAAATTATTATTATTGGTAATTTGAAAAATATATTTGGAAGTTATTGTAGCCATTTAAATATTGATTTAATATTTGGATTTATTTTTATAGAGTAAAATAATATCTATATGTGGAGTTTGAATTATGTTGTTGATTTTAAACTAAAGCATAAAAATTTATTTGATTTAAAATTAGATTTTGATTTGGATTTAGATTTATTAAATTAATTTAAATTTATAGATTGAATTATCTATTGGAATTTGAAAAAAAATCCTAATCCTATCCCATTGGGAATTCCCACATCCTATAAATAGGCAGGTACTCATCCATGTATTTCTATCCTCCACAAATTCTTCTCCACCCATAAATGTCGTGCATCGTGTCGGTGTCCAAATCTCTTATTCCATCTTTACACATACAAATACATCATCTTCTTCGTGTCAGACAAATCCCGACACAGTCAAAATCTATTACCCTAGCTAGTCCCTGACCACCGCCACAGTATACTACCGCCCGACTTCCCGAAAAAGACTTCCCGATCTTTGCTCACCCCGACCATCACCAACAGCGTTGGCATCACCACCTCCGCCACAATGAAACCACCCTGCGACCACCCATATTAGCCCCCCGCCAACCACCAGCACACCATCTCCTTCACCCACCGTTTCAACCCCACACCCGGCCAACCCCGGCCAGTGGCCGCCCCGTCGAAACACCCACTGACCCAAACCACTCCTGCCTTTCCCTGCCAAACCCAGACCCCGACAACAATCTCCAGTCACCAAACCGCCACGACGACCATCACCAAAAACCACAAGGAAAACAAAAAGGAAAAAAAAATTAAAACACACGCACCCCTCACCTGAGTCGGCCGCCTCGCCGCCAGCGCCGGAGCAGCGCCCTGCGAGTCCGATCCCCGCTCCTCCACGAACCGATCGCCACCAGCCTAACACCCTCACATCACCGCCGCCCACGACTCAGCTCCGCCGGCCTCTCCCCGTTCCCTCGACCTTCAGCCTCCGCCGCCCCCTCCGGCGAGCTCAGGCCGAGCCCCGACGAACCCCCGCTCCGCCTCACTCCAAACTTCCCTCCATCAGCCGCCTCCGTTCGCCGTACTTTGGCGCGCCGCCCCACCAACACCGTGCGCTACCACCCTGCTCCTTGCCGGACACCGCCTTCCGCTTCCCTCTTTCCACCCGACCACTGGAGCGCCGAGAAGTCTCAGAGCTCCGCTCCCTCTCCGCGCTGCGCCGAAACCTTCGCCGCCGCCTCACCGCTCCGACCCTCTCCCGACCGCCCGTACTCCGAGCCCCACCAGAAACCCGCGTCCACCGCGTCCGACGAACCCCCTTTCTCCGACCCGCTCTACTCCCGCCGGTCGCCTCGCCCAGATCCGCGCACCGCCGGACCCGAACCTTTCTGCCCCTTCCTGGAACCTACTCCGCCGTGCCCCCAGGTCCGCCCCACGCCGATCGAACCTCAGCCCCGCCTCCGCTCGCACTTTCCTCCACCGTCCCTCTTCCGGAAAGTTTTTCTAAAACCCCCTTTCTCTCTCTTCGGTTTCCCTTCTGAGTGTTTTTGTTTCCTTTGTCTTTTTTTTTAATTTTTTTGTTTATTAATTTATTTTTATTTATTACTGATGAAGGGACATGACCTGTGAATGAAGGACACACAACCCCACCCTTTGTTTCTTTGTTTTCTTTGTTTCTTCGATTGTTGGTCTTTCTTCTTTCGAGGAGAACCACTAATTTTTATTTTATTATTATTATTATTATTATTATTATTATTATTATTATTATTATTATTATTATTATTATTATTATTTGAATATTATTAACACTGATATAATACGATTTTGTTATTTGATATTGTTAAAAATTGCATTCTTATTTATAGTTATCATTCCATAAAAATCTTTATATAATTATTTTGACAAAAGATAGTATTAAGTTTGACTAATATATATGCTGTTAAATGTATATTATTTTATCAGTTATTATTTTCTTATTAACAAGCAAAATATATATTATAAATATTATTAAGTTTATAAATATTGGCTTCACTAGTATTAATATTATTATTTATTAGTAAATTATATTGTTATATCTTATGGTATGATTTTTGACCTAAAAAGATACTCTAAAATTTTCAAGTATTTTTTTTCTAAGGAAATCTAGTTTCTTTCTATTTCATATTTTTACTACTTAGAACCTTAGACGAAAAACGATTTCTAATTTTATGAGTACGTGTTTTATCTAAAATATTTTTCCAAATTATTATAAAACGTTTTCTAAAATCATATATATGTTATTTATCTAATTTCCTTCGATTTCTCTCATGTCCGTAACCAAGCCCATTACTCCCAAACCCTCACCCATTTCTGTTCTTCCTTATGTCCAACCAAACCAAATTGACCGATCTGGACCCGATGCACTGGCTTGTACCACCAACAGAGGTCACCTTGCATATTTGTTGCTTCAAAGTTGCAGTTCGTACCAACTTGATCATTGCAGCACACCAGGAGTCCTACCAGGCAAGATACCTTGCCATCTTGTACTTACATTTGATTCATGATATTTTATATGTTGCTAGTATTTTTACATTAGTAAGAGTATGTCCAAGTATGATTTGGGTGCCATCGATATGTATATCGATGTTTGTGTGTGTGCGTGTGTGTGTGTGTGTATGGACCATATGTGGTAGCGGACTTTCCCGATGTGTTGAAGTTATGCTTCATAACTTCTTTGACTTGTTGACACGTCTCATACACGACACATGAGTGAGGATCATTGAGTCGACACGAACCTACGTATTCGACTTGCTACCGATACGGGCGGTTCGTGTGTTGGTTCATTTATGGATTAGCGGAGTCTAGATAGCGACTTGCATAGAGATATGGATCGCCAAGTCATGGATATGACGTATGTGATACATGGGCGGGGAAAACTACTGGGACGTATGAGCTATCCCACAGCCTTCTAGATTGCCCGGTTATGGGTTCATGGTTTCCCTGTTATGGGTGTGTCGCTAAAGGATATATCCATTGCACGACCCTGACCACGTCGTCAGATACGGTCAGGAGGTATGCTAGCGATGCAAAGTATGAACTAGGGGATATATCCATTGCACGGCCCTGACCACGTCGTCAGATACGGTCAGAGACGTATACTAGTTCCTGCGAAAGCCTCTAGTGGATGCTATGCTTTATTCCTACCCACTTATACGTTCCAGTATAGTTTTCGACTTGCATTACACCTAGATGGTTAGGTTCCATTGTGTTAGAGCATGTGGTCTTTTCTTTATCATGTATCATTTACAGTTCATCATGGTATTATTTTTATGTATCTTGTTACGTCCCTCTGAGGACCTGGTTTTTCCCCAGGTGTGTGTTCATGTTTTCCGCAGGTATTCTAGCCAAGGCCGTGGTCTTCTCCATTCTTTCGAAGACGATTGCGCTTGGTTCGTCTTTCCATTTTTCGATTCATGTACATTTCTTTCAATATGATAGTTGGTAGTGGACTTTGTCTCCGCCCAACGATTGTATCATAAATATTTGAGTTGATATTTATATTATTATTCCTTTCATTGTGGATGAGATTAGTTGTCTTGGATTACTGCATTTACAGCTTATGTATTCATACGAGACCTACGTACTTCGTATGAATACAGCTGGCATGTCTACGTTCCTAATCCTACGTATTATGGGACTGGAGCGTTACATGTTTTTATGGTGGCCCATGCAGGTCTAAAACCATTGTTTGGTTACTTTACCGTACCAAGCAAGCCTGCGTATAGGATTAGAAGTCTAGGATCTCATCCACATACTTGACCTCCTTCCTTGATTTTATCTACCGTTTGACTCATCAATTGCATCTTGCTTGCTTCCTTCTATCCCTATTTTATCTTTCCTTCGTGCTTGCTAGAGATCGACCCTACTAGTTAGTTGTCCCAAAACACCATTAGTTTAATTCTTTAAGTTGGGTAGAATACCTTAGGAACTAGCAACCCCTTTGACCTAGTGACCTATATTAGCAAGCTTATTTAGATCCTAAAATCTAGAGGACCTAACCCGTCCAGCCAACCAAGGACTTGGACAAGAAGACTATAGGATGACTGTATGACTTAGAATCATTCTACCTTCTTTAAATCTAATCTCTCGTGCTTATGTATTTACCGTTTTGACTAATGATGCTAATGTAGCCTAGTTTTTGCAAACTTATTCTTTATCGAGTTTGTTCATGACATATGCTATTGAGCGCTCACTAGCCTATTGTCTAATCAGAACCGGTATATAATGGTCTGATCAACCAAGTGTACTTTGGTTCGCTTTTGTCTATCGTTCTACGTGGATGGGGACGTAGTTAAACTTGTCCTCTAGAGTCCCATCCGCGACTTCCTTGACAACCCATTTGAAAATTTTCGATCGTCTTTGGATCACGTATTCGTATTCGATAACGCCTCCTTCGAACTCTATATTGCTTTCGCCTTCACCTATTTAGAAGAACGAAAGCATTGTACTAAAACTTCCTCTAAGCCTTCATATCGATTATGACCATACCATATTATTTTTTCTATGATCTAGATCGTGATTTCTTACGGCATGATTTTGTTATCGATTGTTTCTCATCGATATCCCCTTGTGTCTTCTCACCCCCTCCTAATTCTTAATTTCGAGGACGAAATTCTTTTAAGTTTGGTAGGATGTAAAACCCTAAATTTCTACTATATTTTTTTTTCGATTTTGGTGCTGATTTAAAATTTTGTATTGTACGTCACGTAGTCGTATTGTACGTCGTGTGCGAAAGTTTATTTTTCGAATTTGCTCGACGAGTGCGAATATGTGCGAGCATACATATTTTTTAGAAAAATATTTTATTTATTATTTTATAGTTTCAAAATAATATATATAAAAATTATTTTGCTATCATTTCCAAGTTGTTATTTTAGTTACTAGAAGCCTTCATTTATGCATTAATGGTGAATGATATTCCTATACTAGAAAAGCATAAATATTACTCGTGCTTGCATATATATAATCCATAATATTTTATTAGTTATTTTTAAATAATAATGTATTTTCGAAATTATTATAATGGCATTTTTGGAAAATATATTTTAAAAATATTTTGGCAATTTAAATATTGATTCAATTTTTGGAATTTTTTAAATAGACTAGATATTTGGAATTTGAATTTTCTCAATTGATCTTTTTAGCCAAAAAAATTTAAATTCGTGCATACATATATTTTAAAATTATTTATTAGTCTATTTTTAATAAAAATGTAATTTTCGAGATTTATTAATATTAATATTTTATTTTTCAAAAAGACATTTAAAAATATTTATTATTTTCGAAATTATTATTATTGGTAATTTGAAAAATATATTTGGAAGTTATTGTAGCCATTTAAATATTGATTTAATATTTGGATTTATTTTTATAGAGTAAAATAATATCTATATGTGGAGTTTGAATTATGTTGTTGATTTTAAACTAAAGCATAAAAATTTATTTGATTTAAAAATAGATTTTGATTTGGATTTAGATTTATTAAATTAATTTAAATTTATAGATTGAATTATCTATTGGAATTTGAAAAAAATCCTAATCCTATCCAATTGAAAATTCCCACATCCTATAAATAGGCAGGTACTCATCCATGTATTTCTATCCTCCACAAATTCTTCTCCACCCATAAATGTCGTGCATCGTGTCGGTGTCCAAATCTCTTATTCCATCTTTACACATACAAATACATCATCTTCTTCGTGTCGGACAAATCCCGACACAGTCAAAATCTATTACCCTAGCTAGTCCCCGACCTCCGCCACAGTATACTACCGTCCGACTTCCCGAAAAAGACTTCCCGATCTTCGCTCACCCCGACCATCACCAACAGCGTTGGCATCACCACCTCCGCCACAACGAAACCACCCTGCGACCACCCATATTAGCCCCCCGCCAACCACCAGCCCACCATCTCCTTCACCCACCGTTTCAACCCCACACCCGGCCAACCCCGGCCAGTGGCCGCCCCGTCGAAACACCCACTGGCCCAAACTACTCCTGCCTTTCCCTGCCAAACCCAGACCCCGACAACAATCTCCAGTCACCAAACCGCCACGACGACCATCACCAAAAACCACAAGGAAAACAAAAAGAAAAAAAAATTAAAACACACGCACCCCTCATCTGAGCCGGCCGCCTCGCCGCCAGCGCCGGAGCAGCGCCCTGCGAGTCTGATCCCCGCTCCTCCACGAACCGATCGCCACCAGTCTAACACCCTCACAGCACCGCCGCCCACGACTCAGCTCCGTCGGCCTCTCCCCGTTCCCTCGACCTTCAGCCTCCGCCGCCCCCTCCGGCGAGCTCAGGCCGAGCCCCGACGAACCCCCACTCCGCCTCACTCCAAACTTCCCTCCATCAGCCGCCTCCGTTCGCCGTACTTTGGCGCGTCGCCCCACCAACACCGTGCGCCACCACCCTGCTCCTTGTCGGACACCGCCTTCCGCTTCCCTCTTTCCACCCGACCACCGGAGCACCGAGAAGTCTCAGAGCTCTGCTCCCTCTCCGCGCTGCGCCGAAACCTTCGCCGCCGCCTCACCGCTCCGACCCTCTCCCGACCGCCCGTACTCCGAGCCCCACCAGAAACCCGCGTCCACCGCGTCCGGCGAACCCCCTTTCTCCGACCCGCTCCACTCCCGCCGGCCGCCTCGCCCAGATCCGCGTACCGTCGGACCCGAACCTTTCCGCCCCTTCCTGGAACCTACTCCGCCGTGCCCCCAGGTCCGCCCCACGCCGATCGAACCTCAGCCCCGCCTCCGCTCACACTTTCCTCCACCGTCCCTCTTCCGGAAAGTTTTTCTAAAACCCCCTTTCTCTCTCTCTTCGGTTTCCCTTCTGAGTGTTTTTGTTTCCTTTGTCTTTTTTTTTTAATTTTTTTTGTTTATTAATTGATTTTTATTTATTACTGATGAAGGGACATGACCTGTGAATGAAGGACACACAACCCCACCCTTTGTTTCTTTGTTTTCTTTGTTTCTTCAATTGTTGGTCTTTCTTCTTTCGAGGAGAACCACTGATTTTTATTTTATTATTATTATTATTATTATTATTATTATTATTATTTGAATATTATTAACACTGATATAATACGATTTTGTTATTTGATATTGTTAAAAATTGCCTTCTTATTTATAGTTATCATTCCATAAAAATCTTTATATAATTATTTTGACAAAAGATAGTATTAAGTTTGACTAATATATATGCTGTTAAATGTATATTATTTTATCAGTTATTATTTTCTTATTAACAAGCAAAATATATATTATAAATATTATTAAGTTTATAAATATTGGCTTCACTAGTATTAATATTATTATTTATTAGTAAATTATATTGTTATATCTTATGGTATGATTTTTGACCTAAAAAGATACTCTAAAATTTTCAAGTATTTTTTTTCTAAGGAAATCTAGTTTCTTTCTATTTCATATTTTTACTACTTAGAGCCTTAGACGAAAAACGATTTCTAATTTTATGAGTACGTGTTTTATCTAAAATATTTTTCCAAATTATTATAAAACGTTTTCTAAAATCATATATATGTTATTTATCTAATTTTCTTCGATTTCTCTCATGTCCGTAACCAAGCCCATTACTCCCAATCCCTCACCCATTTCTGTTCTTCCTTATGTCCAACCAAACCAAATTGACCGATCTGGACCCGATGCACCGGCTTGTACCACCAACAGAGGTCACCTTGCATATTTGTTGCTCCGAAGTTGCAGTTCGTACCAACTTGATCATTGCAGCACACCAGGAGTCCTACCAGGCAAGATACCTTGCCATCTTGTACTTACATTTGATTCATGATATTTTATATATTGCTAGTATTTTTACATTAGTAAGAGTATGTCCAAGTATGACTTGGGTGCCATCGATATGTATATCGATGTTTGTGTGTGTGCGTGTGTGTGTGTGTGTGTATGGACCATATGTGGTAGCGGACTTTCCCGATGTGTTGAAGTTATGCTTCATAACTTCTTTGACTTGTTGACACGTCTCATACACGACACATGAGTGAGGATCATTGAGTCGACACGAACCTACGTATTCGACTTCCTACCGATACGGGCGGTTCGTGTGTCGGTTCATTTATGGATTAGCAGAGTCTAGATAGCGACTTGTATAGAGATATGGATCGCCAAGTCATAGATATGACGTATGTGATACATGGGCGGGGAAAACTACTGGGACGTATGAGCTATCCCACAGCCTTCTAGATTGCCCGGTTATGGGTTCATGGTTTCCCTGTTATGGGTGTGTCGCTAGAGGATATATCCATTGTACGGCCCTGACCACGTCGTCAGATACGGTCAGGAGGTATGCTAGCGATGCAAAGTATGAACTAGGGGATATATCCATTGCACGGCCCTGACCACGTCGTCAGATACGGTCAGAGACGTATACTAGTTCATGCAAAAGCCTCTAGTGGATGCTATGCTTTATTCCTACCCACTTATACGTTCCAGTATAGTTTTCGACTTGCATTACACCTAGATGGTTAGGTTCCATTGTGTTAGAGCATGTGGTCTTTTCTTTATCATGTATCATTTACAGTTCATCATGGTATTATTTTTATGTATCTTGTTACGTCCCTCTGAGGACCTGGTTTTTCCCCAGGTGTGTGTTCATGTTTTCCGCAGGTATTCTAGCTAAGGCCGTGGTCTTCTCCATTCTTCCGAAGACGATTGCGCTTGGTTCGTCTTTTCATTTTTCGATTCATGTACATTTCTTTCAATATGATAGTTGGTAGTGGACTTTGTCTCCGCCCAACGATTGTATCATAAATATTTGAGTTGATATTTATATTATTATTCCTTTTATTGTGGATGAGATTAGTTGTCTTGGATTACTGCATTTACAGCTTATGTATTCATACGAGACCTACGTACTTCGTATGAATACAGCTGGCATGTCTACGTTCCTAATCCTACGTATTATGGGACTGGGGCGTTACACACAAGGATCCAACCAGGTTATGTTATAATTCTATGTAACAGCCCCCGAAGGGTGATATGCCCCCAAAGGGTGATAAGCCCCCAAAGGGTGGTAAGCCCCCAAAGGGTGATATGCCCCCAATGGGTGGGACATAGTAGTCCCATAAATGGGGATTCTGATAGACTCAATAAATGGGATAAGGATTCAGAGAAGACTCTGTGATCATAAGAGTATATGTCACAAGTGATCAAAGAACCAAAGAAGCATATGATACGCCATGTAAGTGAAACGCACAGAACACAGAGTACCCGATGCTCCCTGAAGGGATAACATCTCAAGAAGGGATCCATATAGTACTAATCCATGTGACCAACGTGACAGTATAAAGTAAAGTAATTTAATGCAGGAAATAATTCTAAGCAGGATATGAAATGATCAGAGAATTTACTCGTCTCGTATCTGAATGTCTGAAGTAAGTGTACTGTCCGAGATGAGATACATGACTCCTAGTTAGAGCAACACAAGTCAAGATGTATACAGAAAATGATAATAGTAATCTACAATGCATCTACATGCTGTCTAGGTCAAACTTGACTAAAGTCAACACTTGGTCAACTCTAGTCAACCACATTAGTCAACTAGGTCAAGTCCTAGCCCAAACAAGTCTAACAAGTCTCACTAGGCCTAACCAAGCCTATACTAGCCAATCAAACATGATTCTCAAGTCACAGAGCAAACACACACCATTTAAGTAACACAGGTTCACATAACCCAACTTATGTGCATATTCCACATACACAAGGCTACACAAGGATACCATAGGCTACACTACACAGGCCATGAGTCAAATTCATACATTAGGCAACACATATACCAAGTACCATATATACATACCAATTTCTATATGTCTATATACGTACTATCTATATATGCAAAAGCAATATTTATATTATATCACATATATGCATATATAACTATAGGAAAACTCTATTTACCACATTAACACATTTAGCCATGTATAGTATATATATATATATATATATATATATATATATATATATATATATATATATATATATATATATATATAGAGAGAGAGAGAGAGAGAGAGAGAAGAGCATGTGTATGTGTTCATGGGTGTGTGTGTGTCATTTTGTGTTCTCAGATTTATACCTTGTGTGTGAGTGAATAAGGGGTGTATATGAAAAGAGAAACCAACACAAGGCCATATATCCTTGAACCCACATATATACATATCTATATACACATATGTGTATATAACATAGGAAATCTCTATTCATCACATTAACATATTTACATATATACATTCATACATATTTCATATATATACACATAGAGATATAGAGAGGGGTTAAGGGCTGTTGTTGGGGCTGTTTTGTAATGATATTAGGACTGATTTGTAGAGTGGGTTAAGGGCTAATACATGTGTGTGTATGTGAGAGTGAGGGAGGAACTTATGTGTTCAGAAACTGCAAACAGGGAAGTGTGTGCTTGTGAGGGAAAAATAGTGAACTCAAAGGCAGTTCTCAGAGAATGCAAGAAAGGAAACAACATCAATTCTCAAGTGTTTACATTCAAAATCAAATCCATACACCCAACCACCTGATATTGGAAAGGAAAAATGTGAAAAATGTGTCACATAGGTTTCAGTACAATGTGTTCAGTTAACAGGGAAACAATTCTAGATTTTATAGATACTCAGGTGTGTGCCATGTAGAGTGTTCAGGAAATGAGTGTTATAGAGTAGGCCATGAGTGTGTGTATGTGTGCTCAGGATTAAATCAACTGTGAAAGAAGTTACAGGCAATCAGTTCTCTGGATTAGAGTGTTCTCAGGTTTTACAAAAAGACAGTGTGCGTGAAGGTGAGGGTCTCAACAGGTAGCAATGTGTGAATATACATCAGTTAGACAGTGCCAATGTGTTCAGATTTGCTAACCACTGATAGGAATAGTGTGCTACACATGAGAGTGTGATATGTGTGATTGTGTACATGTGTGTGTGTGTGTGACAAACAAGGTGGCATGTTACAAGAATTCAGTTTACAGTATCTAAACCTGTGTTCAGTGTCACAAGAGTGATAACTAGCAGTTCAATACATTCAAACCCAGAAATTGAACTCTAAACAAGTTCAAATCAACCCAAAGCCCCCAAAACTCATTCTCAGGTTATATAGCCAATTCAAAAAGGAAATGAAATCAATTCAAGATGATTTAAGGAACCAATCTCAGTTTTTTTTTATAGAACACAACTCAGTTTTTGCCAAATTCGAAAACCAACATACTATCCAAAATCCCATTTCCAATTCAAAACCCCATATGAATGGAAATGTTAAGCTAGCATAAACAATCAATTATGTGGGAGCATCTAATAACTGAACACAGCAATATTTAATAGGATTAAAATGGATTAATAGTTCTGGAAATCGAAACAACATATATCAGTCATATTTTGAGCCCAGTGCAATATCTATCACCCCATTCTCATATCGATACACAACTAACAATCAAACATACAGTCCAATGAACTAATGAACATCAAAAACCCATGTAAAACTAAGAATTGAACACTCTGAAAAATGAAAACAACATTTCATGAGATTCAAAACTGGAAAGGAACTGACAGGTATCAGAATACTAAAAAAAACCTAATTTGGATATCAAAACAATTCAAAAACCCAAAACAGTGACAAACAGACACGTGTCCCAAGTGTACGTGTCATATGGGAGTATTTGTGTCCAACCAAGTGGACACAAACGTGTCCAAACAATAAAACACACACAGACACGGACTGTGCACTGACAGTGTCGTGCACTCGTGCACGTGTGTCCAGTGCATGACACGGGCCACGTGGTGACACGTGGCCGTGCACACGTGTACGCCTAGACTAGGGGGACGTGTACATGTGTCTGTATCGTGTCCACGTGAGTCGTGTCAAGAGAAAAAGGGTCGTATCAGTGCAAATTTTCGCGTGAATCAGTGCAGTGTGTGACCAGTGCAGCCTCGATTCCGTATTCGACACAAATCGAGGTGCACTAGAACTTTAGGGGAGTGTGCGTAGACACTGCCCTCGTGTCTATGCCAATTTTGGTGTGTCCAAGTGCTGTGTGCCGGGCACACGAGACACGTGGTAACAGAGGAGCCAACCGCGCTCGCGCGCGTGTGTGCACCCGCGTGTACTCGTGTCCCCGGTGTCCCGACACGACACGAAAACTCCATAAGGACTCTGAAAATCCATAAGCAATCATAAAATCTATTTTTCTATTCAAACACTTCTCCAAAATTCACACGAAATGTCCATTGGGGCATTTCATCAAACACATCAAATATGACACTGATACGTGTCCAGTTAGGACACGAATGGATACGAATTTTTAGGGTTTTCTATTCCTACAGTTAGGTTAGGTCTAGGGCTCCCTAATGATGCAAAAATTTTAGGATTCTAAGGTGTGAAAATGAATTTACCTATGAGTGTCAAAAGCCTCAAAAAGTTCCACAAAGAGGTGCTCCTCTTGATGGCCAAACTCTCCAAATTGCCCCAAGCCTGAGAATACTCTCCATGAACAGCAAGAGGGAGACAATTAGAATCTAATGCAAGTGGTTTGAGCCAAAAAGGAGTTAAAATGGGAAAGTTATGGATTGGGGAAGATGGCTATACCTCTTTCTTCAAAGCTTGAGAGAAAAATAATAAAAGAGGCAAGAACAAATGGAAGAGGCATTAAATATGGTGGGAAACCCTAGGTTGGCTGCCATAGGCTGATTAGGGTGAGGGTTTGGGTACATGGTGTGGGCCTATGGGCTTTAAGGCTAGTTATTGATTTAAGGTTTAATCACAAGTCATGGCTTATGACTTAAATCTAACTTAAGTCAAATAACCATACCATGGGTCAACTCTAGTCTAACTAGGGTTACATAACCTAACCAAGTCCAAACACAACTAGGGTTAGCTTCTAGGTTAGCCTATCAAGGTCATTGCTAGTCAAAGTCAACCTAGTCAACCCTCATTCAAACAATTCCAAAATAAATTCTAAAAATTCCCATAAATTCGAATAAATTATAATAAATCCAAATAACCCTAAAAATATTAAAAATACCCTAATCACATGGCTAGGTTCTAGGGTAGGCAGTCTCTACTGTTCGCTAGCACAACACCAAAATCACAAGTCATAAATTTAAATAGTTTAAAAATAATTAAAAATCACTAAAAATCATAATATGAAATAAATATCATTAAATAATAATTATAATTACAAAATTTTAAAATTATCCTCTTCTGGAAAACTAGGTGTTACATAACCACCGCCTCGTCGTCTCCGCCGGAGCGTCCAGCCATCATATCTACGCCAATGCTTTCTCGTGGATCAACGACTCTCCTCGGCCAGAGCTGGTGTCCCGACCGACGACTGTGGTTAACGTCGCTTGGAGCCACTCCTTTTCGGTTCCTATGTGCGCCTCTTTAAGCTCCTGTCGACAAACCCTAGTGCCGCTCTGCTCCGACCTTGACCGGAGCTCTATCGCAGCACTACAGCGGCCGCCGGATCTAGCAACTGATCGGCCCTCGATAAGTGAGCTCCTTTTTTTCTTCGTCCCTTCGCCCTTTCTTTCTTGGACAAGATTTCTTGATCTCATATTCTCTCTCTTCATATCATTATTAGGAAGAGGGGATTGCTAATGGTTTGTCATGGGTTTGTCCTTCAAAACCCAATAGGTTGTTCTCAGTTTTGGTCTTTTAGCTCAAATGAATTAGCTTTGGGCCAACAATGGCGAACCAGAAAAACCAAAGGGCAGAGTCTGATTTGTGAGCTGGTTTTGATTTTAGTATTTAATAGTGTTGACATTTAGGGCCGGGTCTGACTATGGAGTCTAGAAGCAGTATAGGCCATGGGCTGGGACTTGTTTAATGGATTAAATAGTTAGGATGTTTGTTTAATAAAGAATTTGGTAAGTGAGTAGATTTTTGTAAATAGAGTAATAGTTAATTAGTAATATATTAGAATAAATGGATAAAATGTTTTATTAAATAAAGTAATAGTTTTAATAGAATTTTAGAAATAAGGAAATTAGATTATTTTAGAATTATTTCTAACAAATATTTGTTTCTCTTTGACACAGATTTCTCGGGTATTGGATTAGACCCCTACTACAATCCAGGTAAGTATACTACGACTTGACATTTACTTTGTATTTTAGTATTACATGGTTTCCATATTGGACACTTCATTAACATGGTTCCTATTGTGCATGATTGTGCTTGTTGCTCATTGATTGATTGTTAGTCGGGGTTAGGGAAATATTAGCTTCTATGTGATCAAACCTATTTACTATAATATTTTGGATAGTCTAATTTCACATCGTTCACGTGCGGCTAGATCGAACCGGACCATTGGTACTATTGTGTTTATTGTGCTTATTGTGCGACAGTTGGTCACATAGGAATTAATAATTTAAATCACTATTGCATTGATTGATTGTTTATTATTTCAGTTATTGCATCATTGTCCAGTTACAGGCTAGTCCATATCATACTTGTTGCATTGTAGTTTTACATTGTATATGTTTATTTCGTAGGATTGTACTTTGCTCCTTTTTTGACTGGATACGTTGTAGGTGAAGTTGACTTCTGCCTTAGCAGGTCGAGGTGATATTTTAGCTAGTATGGAGACTACTTGAAGATCAGTGATGACTAAGATTTATGGATGTATAGATTTATTTTCGTATTTGATGATGATGTCCTTGAGGATGTCTTTTCTATTTTATCGGATTTTTCTTCGGACTTTGTTATAAAGTTGTACCAAAAAGACATAGTGAAATGTGTGATAATGTGGTGATTGGCTATTTGGCACATGACTAGTTCTGTGATTGAGCATAGATCGAAATCATGATCATTTGATGACTTTTGAGGTCTAGACAGCTCACTACTATCGATTTTGCGGCATAGGCTGGACACGCTCACAACCCGTACCCGATCAAGCGAGACGGGACGTGACACACACCGTACGAAGCCTTGTACGGACGAAAGTACAGATCACTCGTTTGTTGGGATGAAGTGGGGGAGCGACAGATTCTCGGCCCGGAGCTGGTGGAACAGACTGTATAGAAAGTTTGACTCATTAGAGAAAGGCTGAAGACTGCACAGAGTCGGTAGTAAAGCTACGCTGACATCCATCTCGACCCCTCGAGTTTCTAGAAGGCGATCACGTATTTCTTAAAGTCATGCCCATGCGAGGAGTTATCAGGTTTGGTACAAAGGGAAAGTTGAGTCCGAGATTTGTTGGACCTTTCGAAATACTCAAGCAAGTCGTCCCAATGGCCTACCAAATTACTCTACCGTTAGCACTAGCAGATGTGCACGATGTCTTCCAGGTCTCTCAGTTGCGAAAGTACGTGCACAATCTAAGCCACGTGGTAGATTTTTGTCAGCTAGAGCTGAAGGCCGACTGATCCCTCTCGTCCGCGTACTATGGAGTAATCATTCGATCGAGGAATCGACTTGGAAGCTTGAATCGGAGATGAAGGAGAAATTTTCTTTATTTTCTCTTAGAGGTAGTTTCTATTTGTAAGTTTTGAGGATAAAACTTTTTCTTAGTTGGTTATGGTATAGTATCCCATCCCTACATCGTGTCCAGTTGCTTCCACGAGGTGCACGAGAAAGGAACATTGTTGCCACCGATTCAGTCAGAACCGATAGATTAGGATCGATTGAATCGGTCGAACAAGAACGATTGAACTAAGATCTTTTTCTTGTTATAGAAAGGCTTCTTCGGGATCAAGTCCCATATTCAGTAGGTTGCGCCTTGAGGATAGACTCTACGGCTGAGTCAGGAGAGACCTCCCGTTGCTCTGGTTTTCATGTCGCACTTGCTCTTTGGCTTTGGTTTTAATGAATGTATTTTCGTGAATGTTTTTGATGGTTTTTATGGCTTGCGTTTTCGAACTTCGAATTCGTATCAAACTCCTTGAAGGGGCAGTATTCTAATGAGTTGCTTGTGTGATTTTCGGTGATCGTGTAGGCGACGTCTAAGCGCGGCCAACCAGTCCCTCACCTCAAGTAAGACTAAGGTGAGTGCCTGACCTCCTTCCCCTCGGCCCTCTGGTTTTAAATCAAACATGAAACACAAAATGCATGCTTGTACTCATAGTGTAGAATCAATAAATTGTGGCACAATTCTTCACGAAACACTTGTTATAGAACTGCTATACATGAAACTAATACATGCTCTATTATGCAACATTTACTTAGTCCTATGCAAAATAAAGATTGAATCGATTAACAAGTATCGCAAATATAATGCTAAGTGCATAAAAATGGGTTAAGTTTCAAAGAAGAATAGTATGGTTATTGGATAACTTGTGCATAAGGTATAGTTTCCTCAAACGGTTGCCTAGGCCAAGGAACCGATTCGGTCCGGGAGGAACGAGTATAGAAAGTGCCAGTAGGACTGGCACGGGTGATTCAGGAACTTTCGAGTAGGGCTCGCTACCCGTCACGAAAGGATCGTCGTCTAACCCAGTTATAGTCCATAATGACTTGACATTGCCTGTAACCTTCACATTCCTTTCACTGATTGTACTAATACTCGTGACACGGAATGAATATAGACAGCTGCTCAATGTATGAAATTTTCATTTGCTTGCCTCTTAACATGTTAACATGCAAATCGATCAGGATGGTTAGAAAGATCACCAAGTAGCTAACATGTTTTATAAAACTGGTTGAACAAATGAGAGCCTAGATTTTAAATTAGCCACTCACCAGTACATGTGATTGTACTAACCCTCGCTCTCTTCAGGTGCTACGAATCAGGAGGAATGTACCAACTAACCAAGGCAACGTTCACAATTTGAAGCTTCGACCGTGCATCGAAGACTCTCGCTGCACAAATTTTAAAGACTCTCTGCAAACAGTCGAAGAATATGTCTCGACTTCCCTCCATCCTAAGTGGCCGAAATACTTTTGTTGTAAATAGAGGGATGTAATGTATGGAACAACTATATCATCGGTGTTCATTTTGTAATCGAGTCATGTTGTAAGCCCGCATGACATGATTGTAGTAGTCTTGTAAATGATGTCTATTATCAATAAAATACAAAAAAAATCCGGTCTTAATGTGTTGTTCAATTTGTCTGCGTACTCTCTTAAATGTTGTATTTCGGATAATCTTATGACTATGCCTTATGTGGTCGCAACCTAGGGTCGCACGACATCACGCCCGGGGGACGACTATCGATTCTTCGGAATCAGAGGATGACAGTAGGGACTTAGTGAACATGTCAGCTAAGTTGTCCTAGAACCAGATCTGCTTGACTTCAATATTTTGTTGTTGTTGTTATTGTTGCTGATGCAAGAAGAAGAATTTCAGTACGATGTGATTGATGCCGTCTCCCTTGATGTAGTCCTTTATCTGGTCAATGCTTCATATATTATCATCGAACCGTCATTGGTAAAAAAAGAATATGCTGGTAGTCCAAATATGTTCAATTACAACTCACAATCATATGCACTCCCGGGTAACATTATGAAAGGTAATGAGCTCTGCGTGATTTGAAGAAGTTGCGACCATGATATGCTTTATAGACTTTCAAGATATAACTACTTTGAGATCTCGCTTTATACGGACAGGTAAATAATCATCATCGGCAGATATAGCCGATCAGGCGAGCATCATCCAGAGAATTAATGGGGTTTGATCTGTTTCAAGATGCACATGGATAAATAAGTCCATGACTGAAGTACCCTTAATTTATTAAAAAAATATCTTTAATGCCATTCCATTGGAAGTGTGTTGGCGCAAAGCTAAATCTAGCCAAGACATTCATAACAAATGAGATGTCAGTCTAATGGATTGAGCTAACTATAATAATGCACATATTGAACTTGGATATGAAACTTAGGGTTTCAATACCTCTTCATCGTCTTCTTTAGGACGATATGAGTCTAGTTTAGCATATAGAAAATGAACAATCATAGGTGTACTTGAGGGTTTTGCTTTGTCTATGTTAAACCGACGTAACCCCTTCTGGGTGTAACTCGATTGGTGAACCAAAACACCATTAGTATAATGATCAAGCTCCATGCCTAAGTAGAAACAAGTTTTTCCCAAATCCTTCATCTAAATTCTAACTTTAGATGCAGGCAGTTATGTACTCAAGTTCTTCAGGAGTCCCAATGAGATTTATGCCATCAACATAGATTGATACAATCACCAATTTGGTATGTGATTTCTTGATAAACATGCAAGAGCATACTTTTATATTCACATATTCTTGACTGATCAAGTACTTACATAGGCAGTTATACCACATTCACCCATTTTGTTTAAATCCATAAAGTGAACGCTTTAACTTGATTAGGAGCGTATTCTGGTTATAGCGTGTCTGGTTTATATATATATATATATATATATATATATATATATATATATATATACACAGAGCTGGACTGGCTTTCAGCGGCGCTAGCTGTTGCCGGATCTTTGTCTTCCTCGTTGCGGCATGAGGTGACGTCTGGCACGCCCTTGGGAAGTGGACCCCCTCCCCCCTGCTCCCCTCCCTGCCTTTCGAATTCAAAATTTCTAAACGTGCATTCCTCGCACCATCCTCGGATAGCGTAGATCCACTGGGGCCCACTCCATCCCAGCTTCAGGAACGAGCTGGTCCTCAGTCCCCCTACATGATCAGGCTCGTGCCACCTGGCCTTGCGTCATCGTTTTCCTCCTCCTTGGCTTGGACTTAGTTTGGCGTAGACCTTGCGCCATCCGTCCCCTCCTTCTTGGCTCAGCTACAGTTTGGTGCTAGCCTATCCGCCCCCTCATTTCGTGCTGGAGGTGCGTACCCTGCTCATCTATCACCCAGTACGAATCATACCGAGGCTGTCTCGGGACGTGTGCTTCCCTCCTCGGCCTTCTTCCAGCCTACGGCCGTGCCGGCGAGCGCATCCATTAATGCTACCCACCTCTTTCCTGCCTGCGCTTTCATTGGCTACTCTAGCCCTTGGGGATAAGCCTTCCGCGGCTACCAGTCATCATCTCGTTCCTTCTTATGCTGACATGGTGAAGCCAGACCGATTAATCGGCACACACCCCCTCATCGCACCTCCTACCAGTCCTCCCCTATGCTTACCCTGATTCAGTTGGCTGCGGCCCCTGGCCCTCTTCTTCGCCCTTTCGCTGACACGGTGAGGCCTGACCATGTCAAGAAGAACACCCCGATAATCTCTGATGTCAAACTTTTGGAACTAGACCATCCCTCCTCGACCGAAGAGCAAGACATCAATGTCCCGTTCTCATCCCGAGAATTATCCACAACGCAATTTGCCCGCACATTCATCCTCAAATTCTCCGTCGGGTGTCCAAAGCTCTCGCGTGTCTAAGAAGTCATAGCCACCTGGTCTTACCTCTGACTACAGGGTCGCTCCCATGGACCCTAAGCACATACTCCCGTTCCTCTTGTCGGAGGCAGACCATAAAAACGTCTGGTCCAGAGGCATTGGCAGGGTCGACTCTCACCTCATGTAAATTGTCAAATGGTCTTAGGAATTTTCCACGAAGGATGACTCGGCAATTGTGTCGGTCTGGGTCACCCTTCCAAATTTCCCCCTGATATGCTTTGTCTCAGCCGCCTTAAAAAGGATAGACAACTCCTTTGGTACTTTCGTGGCCTTGGCTGATGAAACCCGCAACCTTTCCAAAGCCAATTACGCCAAAGTGTGCATGGAAGTCGACCACTCGAAGGAGCTCCCCAATTTTGTTAAAATATCGCTCGGCAGCAAGATGCACAGACAACAAATCATTTATGACAAATACATCATCTTCTGCAAGCACTGCCACATGTGTGGCCACTCCACCGAGCTCTGCTTTAAAGCCCACCCCGAACTGAAGAAAAAATGTGATCCAGATAGCTGCCCACAACCAACCGCATCACAGTCACCATCCACATTTCCTCCTACTTTCTAACTCCCACCTTTGATTCGAAGCTAGTGCCAAAAATTCCCGCAGCCGAAAACAATCCAAAAAAAGCACTCATCATGATAGAATTACCATTACCTCCACGTCACCAGGATTAAACCTGACCAACAAATTCGATATTCTTGACTCCGAACACATCGATATGACATCCAAGAGGCCATCCTCCCTAACGACGCCCAGGAGGCCGACACCACTGATGTGGGCTCGGAGATTGGAAATGATCCCAATAGGGAGGCAACTACCACTTCCAGAATAAGTCATTTTAGCGACGCCTAAAGACGTCGCTAAAACGACAAATTTTGTCGCTAAAAATATTTAGCGACGAAATTACCGATGTTTTGGGCTTGTCGCGGAAATGTAAGTCGCTGATCTTCAAAACGTCGCCAAACGTCGCTAGTACCGACGTATATATACGTCGGTATATTACCGACGTCTACCGTCGTGTCGTCGGTGGATTAGCGACGTGTATAACGTCGCTACGCGTCGGTAAATTTACCGACGATTACCGTCGTGTCGTCGGTGGTTTAGCGACGTGTTCAAAGTCGCTACACGTCGGTAAAATCCTGGGAATTTACCGACGTGTACAGTCGTTTAAAATGTCAGTAAATGTCGATAATTCCTGGGATGATTAGCGACGTGAACCGACGTTTACCGACGTTCTCCGACGTATAAGGACGTCGGTAAACGTCGGTACCCTTGAAAATATTATAGATTTATCGACGTTTACCGACGTACGTTTGCGTCGGTAAACGTCGGTAACCGTCGGTGAACGTCGCTAAATCTGCAAAAAAAAAATACAGAATGTCCAGTTCTCAGAATGTCCATTTCTCAGAATGTCCATTTCTCAGAATGTCCATTTCTACAACAATCACAGAATGTCCAGTTCTCAGAATGTCCATTTCTCACTGTACACAGGTTTCAGTCCCTATAACCAAGTCTACAACAATCACACAACAACAAGTATCCAAATAACCAAATCTACACCAAATAACAAAGTCTACAACCAAATAACCAAAATCTACACACAACCAACAAATAGAATAGGATCCAAACATCCAAATCTACACAACCAACAAATATCCAAGTCACAAACAAAGAATGAAACAAACAGTCCTAACTAGGACTACTAGGAATCTGGTGCAGGAGGGGCCCCACCGCGACGAAGGGATAAGAACAACTCATACTCCTCAAGTGAAATCGATACCGATGGAGCAGGCAGTGACGTCGGTGGAGTCGGTGTCGAAGAAGAAGGCGGTGGAGGCGACGGAGTCGACGACGATGAATGTGCACCCAGAGGACCAGCACGCTCCAACGCTGTAAGTCGCTGGTGGTATGAATCCATGATAGATAACATTCTATCACTGCTCTGGACCATCGAATCCTGCGCCAATCTCAGCCTCTCGGCCATGGTCATCCGTCCTGTCTGCAGCTCCGTCACCGTGCGCTCTAACCCTCCAATGGTACGCTCTGTCCTCTCAGTCGTCTCCATGAGATCCATAATATCGCGGTCGAGCACATCCAATCGTGCTAGCAGCACAGGATCATCCATAGGGTGCTGAGACTGCTCCTCGATCCGTCGTAGCAGGTCGTCACGGAGAGACTCCATCATCTGGTGGACTCGGGCAGACTCCTGGGACGGCTGTGGACTATGCACACTAGCAGGAGATGCCCTAGAGGACTGGGTCGCAACTAGGGCGCCATAGGATCCCGTACCGTAGTACGTACCCCTATGGAGTCCACCAGCGGCGGCAATCCACAGCTCGTCCGCCGATGGAGCTTGAGTGGGCTTCGAGAAAGTACCGGCCTCTCCTGCATTAGGTGCACTAGCAGCCGTCCGTTCCTGCAGCCTCTGATACTCGGCCTAGAAAGTATGGATAGTACTCTATAATTTCTAATTTCTAATTAATGTACTTATTATTACTAACTAAATGAATATTTATTTGCATCATATTTACTAAGTTATATTAAAATTGACACGAAGTATTATATTAAGATAACGTATTGTAATACTTACATAGGTCTGCTCGGCCCTCTCGTCAATAAGGTCTTCGCCCTTCCGATGGGTGGCCAGGAAGACAGTCACCATGTCGGCGTTACCGACCTTCCTTACCTGTAATTAAATATATTATCTTAGTAATAATTTATCAGTTTTGCATTAAAATAATATTTCTAAAAGAGGAAGACATACCAAACGACAAAAATGTTCCGTTATCGGAATCGACCCACTGCACCACTTCGAGGCATGTTGCCTAGTCGCCTTGGCCTTCTCCGACTTCTCCTTGTACCTTGGCTCGTCGAATCGAACCTTTATCGCATTCCACTGATCAGGGGTGATCCAACCTTGGATCGGCTTTCCGGCACGATCACGATCCTTCTGATCATTGATAGCATCGCGGATCAGCTTGGCAGCGACGGCAGGAAATATCCCCTCGATAAGCTCGGCCCGATACGGTGGATAGATAAACATATCCTAGAAGTGCGCAAACCAAATATTTATCAGTTATATATAATATGCAAAAATTATATGATTCATGTTAAAAGTAAATATATTTTAACCTTGAAGCACGCAAACCAGAAGGCCTTCCTCTCGTCCGGAGCATCAGAGTAGTTAATCCAAGCACCACCATAATTATGCCTCAGCATGTGACCTAGACGTCTCTGTACCTCTGGGGGACGATATCTATACAAACATAATATATTCATGAAAAAGTTAATTTATGATAAAAACAGAAAGAAAAAAAATTATAAACCAAAACACCTACTTTGTACCGTCGGCCAAGATCTCCGGCCTTCTCTCCTCCGGAGGTGCGCACGCATCATCTGCATGATGCTGGTCGGCCTTCGGTGCCGCCGCCTCGGCCGTCGCCGCAGCCTCCGTCATCTGCTCATCCGTCTCCATCGTCGTATCAGTAGCAGGAACGCTAGACGGGTGAGCACTCTCAACAAGCCTGGAACTACTCGTCCCAGGAGATATGCCACATGACGTCGTCCCAGCAGGCCCAGCTACTGTCCGATATGGAGGAGTAATCGGCGACGAGGATCCAGAGCCGGTACCAGTAGGAGGTACCGAAGGAAAACTCCGTCCTCTAGCAGTACCTGTAGGAAGTACCGGAGGATCATAACCTCGTCGTCCCCCTCGGAACACTCTGCGACGACCTGTCATACCTGATAACAGCATATGATAATACAACAAATAATAGAGACTAGAAATATGAAAGTACAACAAATAATAGAGACTAGAAATATGAAAGTACAACAAATAATAGAGACTAGAAATATGAAAGTACAACAAATAATAGAGACTAGAAATATGAAAGTACAACAAAGACAAGATAATAACCAAGACAACATATGATGATACATTCTACAATAAACATCTAAGTCCAGATAATATATTCTAGAAGAAACATCTAAGTTCAGATAAGTATATCTCTCTCAATTATCTTTAGAATAATCATCTTGTTCGTCTTCCTCAACCTCATCTTCCTCTTCCTCCTCATCTTCACTTTCATCTTCGCCTTCGTCGACTTCGTCTTCCTCTTCGGATAATTCTACATCTTCTACATTATGTGTCGTGTAATACGTAACTTCCGTGGAGTCCACATCGACAATATTGGTTACAAGAGGTAGCTCGTCCTCCTGGTAAGCTTTTTCGTCAACATCAAAAGTATCTCTAGCTTTAGTTTTGCATACTGCCCACCAGTCAAACTTCGTTGCTCCCCGTCTCGCATAAGCTGTGAAGTACACGAACTGAGCCTGAGTTGCTAGGATAAACGGTTCGTAGCCTTGATATCTACGCTTGTAGTTTATATCCAGAAGACCATGCTTGTCAATTTTCCAACCTTGATTTTTAATCGGATCGAACCATTCACACTTGAACAACACAATCTTTGCAGGTTCTCTGCCATTATTATATGACAACTCCACAATCTCTCGCAAGATGCCAAAGAAATTATTTCCTGGATCGACGTCTTTGTAGTTCGAAGACTTGATACACAAACAATTATTTTTCGTGGAATCAAGATCCAGGAATGTAGCACCCAGTTTCTAAAATGAGGGTAATTTTGAAATTTTGTAATTATAATTATTTAATAATAATATTTAAACCATATTATAATTTTTGGTGATTTTTAGTTATTTTAAAACTATTTAAAACCACGACTTGTAATTTTGATGTTTTGCTAGTACAACTTTAGAGATTACATAACCTAGAGACTAACCATGATCATATGAGCCTAGCCATAGGTTTAGAACATCAAGTTAGGGCTTTTTAGCCTAAGGGGTATTTTGGTAATTTACTAGAAATTATTGAAATTATGTGAATTATTATTATTTAATTATTGTCATGAGAGTCCCTAACCTAGTTTACCCTAATCTAGAGGTTAGCCACTAACCTAGAGACTAGAGGATGGATATTACATATTAGTCAATATAGGAAAATATCTAGGATATTTACATATTAGATATTTTTTCCTTAAACCCCTCAAAATATCATTCCTTACCTAGAAGTCCAAACCTTAACCAAGAAGGAAGAAACAAAGTCTTCATGGACACCCCCTCCCCACACCCTATGACCAGCCATGGGCACCCCCCCTATCACTACCCCTTCCTATATAATCATATCAAACCCTTGCATACAAATTTACATATTTTAAACCTAGAAATTCCCTTTCCTTCAAACCTTCATAACTTCTTCAAATTAGCTCTAAATTCACTCTAGTCTTTTGCATTGGGACCCTACAACATCAAGGGTGCTAAGGGAGGCTAGCAATCCAGATTTCACAAGCTTTGGGCATCACCAAGTGAAGAGGACACACCCCCCCTATTCTAGGCTTTTCCTTGAGTTTTCACTCAATAGGTAAATACCTATAAACCTAGTTAATATTGTGTTTTTCCTTTATAAATGCATGCATCTAGGTACCATGGACCTGTAGGCCAAGTTTGGTAGGAAGTAGGTTTGATTTGGTGTCCGTATCGGACACGTATCCATGATTAGAAAACCTTGTTTGTTGAAATGCCTCAAAGAAATAAATTTTGGTTAATTGCAAAAGTTTACATGTTTGTGTAGCCCTTAGCATGCTGATCACGAATCACTAATACTGAGTCAAATTTTGTGTCATTTCCGTATCGAAATTGGACACGCACGCACTGCACGATACCCCCGTGTACTGTCCTGCTACTGGACACGTCGTGTGTGCTGCACACGACATGTTTGGACACGAAATTTTAGGGGAAGGTTGGGGACGTTGTTTTCCATAAATAAATTCACTTTATTTATTTTGTATCTGAGAAAATTACAACTGTAGGAATCTAATCTAGAAGACGATTAGTTTATCCCTTGGACGATGCGATGAAGAAAACTCGAACTTCGAAGAACTAGGACAGCAACTGGGCAATCTCTCTGTTCTCTTTGAATTGTCTGTAGTCTCTGATGAAGATGAAGAAACTCTCTTTTATAGAGTTCTGGATAACTGTTCTGAAGCATACGCTCAGTCAGTTACTTGACGTGTGCATAACTGCAGGGACGCGTGGCGAATTCTGATGGAGACACGTTGGAGTGCGGTTGAAAGTAGTGAAATATATCTAGGAGAGATTGATGGCATGAATGCCACGTTGCATAACTTCTGAATAAGTGGGTAACTGAGTACAGGACACGTAAGAACGTGTGTTGACTGTACATTGAAAATTATCCTGAATAGATTTGCTGTGATACGCTATCTTTGAAGAGGAGTCATACGCTAGCTTTTGAAGGCACATGTCTTGCATACACTGACTTGGATAGCATAGAGCCATATAAGGCTGATACGCTTACTTTATTGGGAAGGAGTCGTATGGAGTCCATACGCTCACTTGGTTGGCAAGGAGTCGAATGGAGTCTATACGCTCACTTGGTTGGTAAGGAGTCGTATGGAGTCTATACGCTCACTTGGTTGGACAAGGAGTCGTATGAAGTCCATACGCTCACTTGGTTGGACAATGAGCCTTATGGAGTCCATACGCTCACTTGGTTGGCCAATGAGCCTTATGGAGTCCATACGCTCACTTGGTTGGCCAATGAGCCTTATGGAGTCCATACGCTCACTTGGTTGGGCAAGGAGTCATATGGAGTCCATACGCTCACTTGGTTGGGCAAGGAGTCGTATGCATTGAGGGAGTAGACACGTGGCTGTCTTCAATCTTCTCAAATACGCCATATCTTCTAATACTGACAAATATCTCTTGAGCGTTGTGCTGCAGATATGATGGTTGACAGACTGTCAGAAATGACAGTAATGATGGCTGTGCATTTATAATGGCTGCTGAGCTGTCCTCGTAAGAGACAAAATCATTTCTCGAAAACCTATACGATGGCTAATCTTCATAGGGCAGCTGTCTTTGCACGAAAGACGAAGTGTCAGATTCATCCTTCATTAAATACATGCTGTGCTGTCATCTCAGGAAATAATAAAATATTCACTGAGCACACAGCCTTTAGATGAGCGTATGGCCTTGGCTGAGCGTATGGCCTTGAGCGTATGGCTTTGACTGAGCATATGGCCTTGAGCGTATGACTTTGGCCGAGTCTTATGTCAGCGTGTCATAATTTTCACACCCTACAAGACCCCCTTCAAATTTTTTGAACTTTATGAATTTCAAAAGTTCGAAATTACTTTGAACTTAAAGTGGGAATAAGTCCTGACACGCTGGCATGAGTTTGTTATCTTCCTCAATATCAGTACAAATCTTTAGGGATTCTGTTTAAAGAACGGCCGCCGTTTGAACTTCTTCTTTTCTTCTATAAATAGGTCTTTCAAAACCAAATTTATTTCTTTACTTTTGCATTCGTCTTCGAGAGAGAAAAAGAAACTCAAGACTCAACTTCTTCTTCTTCGACTCAAGCTTTATCAATGGCGCCCAAGGTTGATGCTGCTGCGAAGGGAAAGGGGAAGGCTCCTGCGGAGTCATCTCAGCCCGCCGCCGCCGCTGCTAAGAAGACTACCGATGAGCGCGTTCGACGAAGTGAACGCCCATTAAAGCCCCTCTATGGTGAGGATGAAGATGATGAACAATAACTATCCCCTATTTAGGGCTCTGGTTAGAACAAAATCATAAAACGTATCCCTTTTTTAGGGTCAAATACGTCAGAAAATATGCTTCCCTCTTTAGGGTTTAGCCGTATCCCATATTTTTTTGTTTATACGAAAAATATGTTTGGAGCGTATTCTGTATGATACGCGTATTTTTGATAGAAATGTCAAAATACGCTGTCTTGAAAGAATATGCTATGGCGAGTTGTCTCACTGAGATACGCTAACTCCTGTGTTAGCGTATGTTTTTTATGATCATCTTGTCAACCATACGCTGATACGCTCAAGCTGAACATAAACTGAACTTTAAAATTCACTTAGGATAGAAAAAATGATCTCTGAATCCATCATACGCTTTAGGATAGAGTGAGCGTATGTTAATCTTTGAATCTGCCGTACGCTTAGTATAAACTGAGCGTATGTTGAACTTTGAGTCTGCCGTACGCTTAGTAAAAAAACTGAGCGTATGTTGAACTTTGAGTCTGCCATATGCTTAGTAAAAACTGAGCGTATGTTGAACTTTGAGTCTGCCGTACGCTTAGTAAAAACTGAGCGTATGTTGAACTTTGAGTCTGCCGTACGCTTAGTAAAAACTGAGCGTATGTTAAACTTTGAGTCTCTTGATGTTGAAGATTTCTAACTTCTTATTCTTCTTTTGCAGTGGATATTCTGGCTCAGGAGGCAGAATTTGAAGGATGTGTAGGAAATAACTATAACAGTGACCTATCACATGTTCGTTTTCTCCAATTCGATGGACCTTCTACAAGGATAGCTCTTTTGACAAATCAGGAAAATGACACCTTGCTGAACTTGATGAGTGGACTGCCTTTACAGAGTGTGGATGGTGTTACCCACTCGAAGCCAGAATTTCTTTTCGGAGATGCTATTGACATAAACTCTCAGCCTGTTCTGGATAAAGTATCATACTGTTATTATAGGGATGGTGATGTGAATCAACCAATGTATCTGACTGGTTTATCAAAAAGCATCAACATAGCTCGCTTATTTCATGCGAGTTGTCAAAGACAAATGAAGTGGGATATCACTCCATCCCGTCAAACAAAAGCTGGGTGGATAGGATATCGTCAAGGAAGATTCCGCAGTGGTACTGAACCACATGTCACAGCTTTACGAGGACTGCTACCTGCCACCATCCCTCCTGAGGACTCGGCACTTCTGAAGCCAGTCAGAGTCCCAATCTTTACAAACGAATTTGCTTAACTGGAAAATGCCATCTACCCAAAACAGTCTATGAGGCTGACTGGTCTGGTAAATCCAGAAAATACCAGATAGACTGTTCTTGTAAGATGGATTTTGAAAAACTTTGGGGAACAGTTAAAGGCAATAGGTCTATATAATGCCATCAAGTGCACCGCTTATGGTTTTAGACCAAACCCAGAGTTGTTCTTGGCATTGGCGGAGAGGTATAACTACCGTACCGGCACCTTCATGACTCCCAGAGGCGAGATGGGATTCGCCCTTCATGAAATGGCATATATTTCTCAGCTGCCAACAGCAGATTTGCCATATGAAGAGTATATCCCTTTCGTTGATGAAATGAATAAGATCTCCGAAGCCAACCCAATGGTTCTTCATGTCTTTGAAGAATTGATGTGTCATTACAGTATTTGTAAGGATTTTTATAAAGGACAAGATGGGGAAGGAGATTCCAACTGTTATTCTTCTAAATGGATGGCCTATTTATTTCAAGGCAGTACTGATGAAGTTCAGAAGAAGAAGAAGACTGAGCAATATGTCGGTGAATTTAAACCTCTGAATCAAGCTGAGATTGATAAGCTCATCCGGGACACCACTCATGACGATATCGTCATTGAGGAAGACGAAGGCACCTATAAAGCCGGTGATAGGTTTGAAACCTATATTAAGCAGGGTAGCCGAGAATTATCTGCTGAAGGTCATCTGGCCGGATTTATATCTCTCTGGCTGAGAAAATTTATAGTACCTGGCACCTGTTCAGCAGACAGGATGCACAGAGGAGTTGTCTTCGCAGCAGTCCGTCTGACTTTCGGGTATAAGATGGATTTGCTGACAGCAATGACATGCCATCTGAATGCGGATTAAGGGCATATACAGACAGAATGTTCAAATTGGCAAGGAAGAGCCTTACAACCTTTCCTCGGGTAGAAATGCCCTTTACATATTTATTTGGGTGGCTGCTTCTGTATTTCGAATCTCTCATGAATGCTGGGATGGCTAGACCAGATGATACCTTTCTGGAAAGATACAGTCACACACCAAAGTGAAAATATGACACTTTGACAGATTGCAGAACTATATTAAACAGAGGAGAATTATGGAGCTTCACTTGTGTTCCTTCACCTGTTAGTTATGAAACCATGCCTGGGAAGTTGGTTGATGGCGTTGGTGGCAATGAATTGGATGATGTTCAATATGAATGGCTGAAAAGGATCAGGCCATCTCACTTAATCTGCCGTCGTGACAACATCACTTATCTAGAACCATATCTTCCGAGTAGGTTTGCTCGGCAATTTGGTTATGATCAGTTGCATGTGGGCAATGCAACGACATATTTTGGCTACCAGGGTGGATTAATCGATGGTGCCAGAGCTTGGATATACTACATTGCTAAAGGTACAGGAGCTACCTTTTCCATGCCAGATCCAGTCACTTATCGAAGAGGAGCTAGAATATTGGCGTCTTATGCCAAATTCTATGTATCAGCTAATACCTTTGATAAAAAATTTAGCATCTTAGGTAGAAGCTTTATTCATATTGAAAAGAAATCAACCAAATCAGCCCTGCCTAGAGATTGTCATGACCAAGAAGATCCTCTGGCTACTGATGAAGTTGTTGATGAAGTTTTAGAAACCTTCTTCTCTGATGACCTTCATCAACTATTACATGTACCCATCGGGAGTGCTGAAGAGAGTATATCTGCCGATAATACTCCGAAGAGGAAGCGGGACAAAAGTGCTGCTGGGCCTGCCCCAAAAAGAGTTACTCGGGCAGAGACTCGAAATCGTAGAGGAATTACCATTCCAGGGACTTCTCCTGCTTCCAATCGAGTCAGAGATGCTGATGAAGCAGGTAGTGATTCAAAAGACAATTATCCTACTGTTCCATTCACAAAAAGAATAGGAAGGAAAGTGATAGTTTCAAAAACTAAATCCGTGATTTGTCTGGATGCAGAAAGTCCCACCAATCGTGCCGAGCGATTGGCTTTAGAAAAGCAAGCTGCCTTTGCTTTTTCTGTAAAGACAGAACCCATTGAAGAAGATGTGCCTGAACCTGCTGGATCATCCATGCCTTCTGATATAGGATCGATTCCGCCAACGGCCGATGATGCGCAGGTGATTAGTCAACCTGCGGTAGAGGCCGAGCATCAGACTGAAACAGCTAATGACTTACTGATTTCGGGAGAATCAGTGAAGGAAGCCACTACTCTCAGACCAATTGCTAAAATTTCGGAGGGCAATAAGAGTGACGACGAACAAGTTGACTATGAACCTTCGTCTCATTCTTTTGAAGATGAAGACATGGAGATAGATGATGAATCCCCATCTAAAACTCCAATTGATGTACTGAAGACAATTAGTCAACACTCAGGGTTGACACCAGAGTCGGAGAGGCATATAGAAATAGAAGTTCAAGTTCCGAGTACTTCTGGGGCGGGCAGCAGTGAAATAAATCCCGTGTCAGAAAGCACCCTGAACAGACTACGAGCCGGGCTGAATGATCCGAAGGAAACTGAATATGAACCAGCTCCAGGTAATATTTTATTCATCAAAGTTTTGTCTTGTCTCTGCTTTATTGTCTTTTAGTTTTGATCATGCTTCTTTGATTCCAACAGCTGTAGGAACTGCACCGGCTATGAGTTCTACTCAAGCCCCACTTGTCCAAACTGATGTGGGTGAGGGGAGTTCACATTTGCCGAGTTCTCCAAAAGCACTCACTTCAGCTCCCAGAATAGAGGCTCCTCCTGCTCCTTCCTCTACTATTGCAGCGACTCCCGATTTTGACACAGGGATAGCAAAGATCATGGGGATGTATTCAGATATTATTTATTCATATCTGGATACATTCTCAAGATGACTTATGAAGGATGAGACTATGCCCTTTTCGAGTCTTCGAGAGGCGACTAGTTTTCCACTTTCAGCTTTGAGACAGGCTGGTTATGAGACCCAATGTGTCTTTTTTGAACATCTCCTAAATGATTTAGAAGCAAACATCAATAAATACTGGAAGATTAAAAAGGAGGATATTAAGTCTCTGACTGCAGCTGAGATTGCTCAATTGGAGAATGAAGCTCAAGCTCAGCACATTGTGCTGACAGAATTCCTCGCTCAGTCTTCTAAAGAGTTAATGGCGAAAGACGAAGAAATAATAAGTACTCGTCAGAATATGGAGCGCCTAGAGAAAGATGAAGCGTCAAAATCTGAAGAGCTTAGAAAGTTGAGGGAAGAGCCAGCTCGTATTCAGGAGCAAATTGCCTCCGTGGAAAAAGAACAATCAGAGATTGCTACTGATCGTAAATCTGAAGCTGAACGCTGTCAATTTTTACAGCAAGAGCGAGAATTGATGCAAATCAATCAGATTAAAGAGACCAATCGCCATAGCTCTATTATTATGGAATATGACCAACGGATGATTGGAGCTGAAACAGTAGAGCGAATCAAGAAAACTCATGAAGAAAAGATAAATAATGTAATCGTTCGTATTCAGGAGATAATTACTCCTCCTAAATAGATCTTTTACATTTATCATGTATTGAAGTTTTGGTACCCATTTGTAATCAATGTTTTAATTTTGATTGAAATGAATATTTTGACTTGATTTCAATTATGTGGATGATATTTTTGTAGAAAACATGTTCAGAGGTAAATAATACATGACATATTTCAATAAAATAGAATATACAAATAAACTTTGTAACTCTATCATGATATTAAACCAAAGATAATTTTAGTTTAATACTGATTAGAGAAAACAGAATTCAGATATAAAGATATCTTTGGATTCTATTTTCCATGATCTTTGGACTCGGAAATCAAAAGACGAGATATCATTTTCATAGAATAGAAAATATGATACATACTGAGATAGAAAATTCAGAGGTAATATGGACATGATTTTCTATACAAGATCTTTATTAAATCCACTGGGGATCTACTAAGACAAAATATCAAATTCTCTGGAAAAATGATACATGGTAGAATATCAGTTTCCTCTGGGGATAACGATATCGAGATAACTTTTGTAGAGAAGAATTAACTTTGATTTTATATTTGCTGGGGAATGATGAAAATATTATACATAATATTTCTTTAAGAATTTGCCATTGATAGGCATCATCGTGACTTTTCCATCCATAGAGGCAAGCTGGTATGCTCCGTTAGAGAAGACTTTGTTTACTACGAATGGGCCTTCCCATTTCGCGTCAAATTTGCCTTTGCTCATATGTGTCATGGTCATAGGACGTCTGACAGTAAGGACCAGTTCTCCCTTCTGATATGCTCTAACTTTGACTTTTTGGTTAAAAGCTTTTGAGATTCGGGACTGATACAGCTCGATATTTTGTTGAGCATACAATCGTTTTTCATCTAGAGCTTCCAATTCTTGAAGTCGAAGACGATCATTGTTTTCTGTTGTAAGTTCATTGGAGATTACAATTCTCAGAGAAGGAATCTGGATCTCAAGGGGAAGAATAGCTTCACACCCATATACCAAAGAGAAAGGCGTACATCCGGTTGCATTGCAAACTGTGGTGCGGTAGGCCCATAAACATTCACCAAGCTTCTCGCTCCAGTTGCGTTTGTTGGAAGAAACGAACTTTTTCAAGAGTTTAATGATCGTTTTATTGAAAGCTTCTGCCAATCCATTAGCTGCTGGATTATATGCTGTAGAAGCTAAATTATTGATTCGATGGTCGTCGCAGAATCGAGTAAATTTCTGACTGACGAACTGCGGTCCGTTATCATAAATAATACGCCGAGGAACACCAAATCGATAGATGACATGATGTTTGATGAAGTTAATAACATTAGAAGTTTTGACTTCAGACAACGTGATTGCTTCAGCCCATTTGGAAAAGTAATCGGTTATTGCTAGAATAAACCGATGTCCTTTTGATGATGGTGGGTTGATAGGACCAATGACGTCCATGCCCCAAGCTTCAAAGGGCCATGATGCCGCTGTTGGGTGTAAGAACTCTGACGGTTGATGGATAAAGTCCGCATGAATTTGGCAAGCATTACATTTCCGAGCATATTGAATGGCGTCAGCCACCATAGTGGGCCAATAATAACCCATACGTCGGATACGATCTTGAAGTTTAGGACCTGGTTGATGGGCTCCACAAACACCATCATGTGCTTCACGGACAATCTGTTGTGCTTCTTCACCAGCGATGCATCGGAGGAGAAGACCATCGTAGGCCCGACGATATAATGTCTTCGTAGTATGATTATAATAGAATCTGATAGATCGACGCCGAATAGACGCTGCTTCACTCGGATTATCGGGAAGTATGTCATATAATACAAAGTCTAGAAACGGGCATCTCCAGTCTTCAGTTATGGCTTCTGTTTCATTAGAAAAGACATATTCCATAGTAGAATCGGAAGAAGACGAGGACACTTTGTCAAACTTTAATCCGGTATCAAAGTTGAGAGAATCTTCATGGGGATTATGGGGAAAAGCCAAAGCCAGATTATTCTTAACGCAGAATAGTTCTCGGTTATAAACTACTATTACTTGCTGACGTCTGATTGGTATGGCTAACACAGCGGCTAGATTAGCCAAAGCATCGGCTTCTATATTATAGGCTCGTCGGACATGTTTAATAAAGAAACCTTCAAAGGATGAGGCCATTGAGAGTGCTGCTCGATAATAAGGTATCAAATCCTGATGACGAACTTCATATGTTCCTCTGATCTGATTGATGATAAGCTTGGAGTCTCCATAAACTTCCAAATATTGCATATCTAGATGTTTAGCAAGTTGAAGACCGATGAGCAACGCATTGTATTCGACTACATTGTTTGAACATGATTGATCCAGAGAATAAGCCCTCTGAATAGTTAGTCCTTCTGGAGATACAAGAACAATCCCAACTCCGGCGACAATATCGCCATTAGGACCTATTCTAGATGCTCCATCAAAGAATAGACGCCAAGTAGGAATTTCTTCAGAAACCAGATTTGAATCCAGGACTTCATCAGGAATCTCATCATATAATTTAGAATCTTCTGGAACCGCATGAGCTGCCAGAAAATCAGCAAGAGCCTGTCCTTTAACTGACTTTTGAGGAATATAATGCATGTCGTATTGAGCTAACAAGATTCCCCAATTAGCTAGTCTAGAGTTGAGAATACCGGGTTTCTTCATCATAATCCTGATGGGATTCACTCTGGAAATGACGTAAATCGTTTGACCAATAATATAATGTCACGTTTTCTGAACAGCAAACATTAATGCTAGGCATTCTTTCTCGATTGGAGAATAATGCGGTTCAGCGCCTGTCATTGTGCGACTGAGATAATAAATAGCCTGTTCATAGCCATCTTTATTTTTCTGGGCAAGTAATGTACCAAGAGAATGATCTATGGCTCGAACATATAGAAGGAATGGTATTCCCGAGACGGGAGGTACCAAAACTGGAGGGTTCATGAGATACTGTTTGATATCGTCAAATGCTTTTTGACATTCTTCGTTCCAGACGAAAGATACACCTTTCTTCAGAAGTTTGTTGAATGGTCTGCAGCGTCCTGATAAGTTGGAAATGAATCTCCTGATATAAGCAATTCTTTCTTGAAATCTTCGTAGCTCTTTTAAGGTGCGTGGAGGACGTATCTCTTGAATGGCTTTGATCTTCTCGGGATCCATGTGTATACCTTTAGCGGTAATGACGAAGCCGAGAAATTTGCCACTAGAGACGCCCAGGAAGGACTTAGTAGGGTTCATTTTAAGTTGATGCTGACGCATTAAATCAAAGATAGTCTTCAAATCTTGGATATGATCCTCCTTTCGTCGAATTTTGACTGCAATATCATCAACATAGCATTCGACTATTTTTCGGAGATGTTCACGAAATATAGTGCTCATTGCTCGCTGATGTGTTGCTCCTGCATTTTTGAGACCAAACGGCATCACTGTATAACAGTATGTACCAATCGGCGTTCTGAAGGAAGTGTGTTTTTCATCATCTGGAAACATTTTGATTTGATTGTATCCCGAATACCCATCCATGAATGACATCCGTTCGAAACCACATGTGTTGTCGATCATGACATCTGTAATTGGAAGAGGAAACTCGTCTTTAGGACAAGCTGTATTGAGATCGCGAAAGTCTATACAAACTCGGATCTTGCCAGTCTTTTTAAGGACAGGAACGATGTTAGCCACCCATTCAGGATATTGTTCCTCTCGAATAAATTCGGAAGCCATAAGCTTGTTGACTTCAGCTTCAATTGCATCCATAATGTCTGGGCGAAATCGTCGCTGTTGTTGTTTGACTGGTTTAGCATTTGGCATGATATTAAGTTTGTGCATTGCAATCTTTGGATCTAATCATGGCATATCCTCATAACTCCAGGCGAAGACATCGATATAATCATGAATAAGCTTAATCATGTCTTGTTTATCTATTTCTGAAAGACTTTCGCTGATGAATATTGGTTTAGGGGACCCTTCTTCACCAACATCAATTTGGATCAGTTTATCTTCAGTAGGAGGTTCCCTCTGCTCGAACCTGAATTCCCATTGATTATCTAATCTTTGAGCCCATTGTTCTGATTCTGGTGATATTTCAAACTCCTCCTCATCTTCATCATTTTTTGGTGGGCCATCGATAGAGACCATATTGATGGATAGAATAGAACGATGAAATCGCCAATACTAGTGTCAGAATCCTAAGAGAGGGAATCGGAAGACTCAGATCGTTCGTCTTCATCGGATTTTGAATCTTCATGGACTATGTTGATAAAGGAGGTAGGAGCAATGTAACCCAAACCACATTTTGTCCTTCCGTATTTTAATGGAGGAATTCGAACAGGCATTCTTCTTCCTTTTCCATTATTGAGGCTGGTTCTGAAGTCATAACCCATATTCTTGATGATATTTTTGGACTGTTGACTGTAGCGACGTAATTGTAACCTTTCAGTATCGTCGTTTTTGTCATCTTCTTCCAGATTAAGAGGATTCTGGGGACCTTTATAGAAGAATATTGGATTTTCTCCCTTCTTTCTAATAGGGACCACGAAGTATGATTTTTGTATGGACTCCAATGATACGTCTGTATGAAGAGTTTGAACAACTCCTATAGTTAGTGGCTCTAAGCTATCTAGCAATTGTAAATAACTTTGTACATGATTACAGACATCAATATACTGCAAAGGAGATGCTTCATTAATATTAGATACTGTATTTACAACAGAAGGCTGAGCCTTATCAGACTTAGTCAAATTAATGACAAAAGGGGGAGAGGAAGAACGATCAGAAGTTTTGTTTCGATTAAGATCGATAACAAAAGGCTCAGAAGAGGTGAGCTCCCTTGAAGAAGATCGTGGATAAGTAGTACATCCACTGACTGGAATGACTAGAGTATCTGGTCTAGCCTGAGAAGGTGGAGGGGGAGTGGCATGTCCACTGACAGGAATTATCAGCGAACTTTGTGGAGCTTGGGAAGATGATACAGTAGTACGTCCACTGACAGGAATTATCAATGAGCCTTGTGGAGCTTGGGCAGGTGATGAAGTAGTACGTCCACTGACAGGAATTGTCAGTGAGTCTTCTTCAGACGATTTAACAGACTACGGAGGAGTGATACGCCCTTTTACAGGAATAACAAAAGTATCGACTTTTGATATCTCATCGTCGTTATCCATAGCTTGCAAGACTTTTGAGTATTCATCTTTGTACATGCGAGCGTCATTGAAGTAAGCTTTGACTCCTTTGAATGGATAGAGATCTGCAAACTTCTTTTGAACTTCTCCATTATCATCAACATATTTGAAGCACTGATGAAGAGTCGAAGGAACGACATTATGTTCATGCAAGAATGGTCTCCCCAATAGAGCATTGTATGAGCAACCATGATTGTCGATGATGTAAAAAGTAACTTTAGTGCGAAGATCGCCTATTTGAAATTTGAGGCGAATCTTGCCCAAAGGCTCACTTTTTCCTTGATTGAATCCCAAAATGGTAGTGATAGTGCTAGAAAGACTATGCACAGATATCTTCAGTGCATCTAGCATAGCCTTTGGCATAATACTGAGAGCGAATCCTGGATCAATCAGTAGACGATCAACCTTCATAGAATCGATATATCCTGTATGATATAAAGGACGGTCATGTCGATTATCCTCTAGCATCATATCGTCTTGCGTAAAGGTAATGTTTGGAATAAATTCCAATACATTATGGCAATGAGAAACAGGTTCTGTTTCCAACTTCTTGAGGAAAGTTAGGCAATTTTCTGCTTGCAACAGTGCTTCACTCAGAGTTTCTCGAGTCTCTTTAGAGAGGCGTAAGAGCTCAAAGATTGATAATTTAGCTGGTGTATTGGCTAGTTGAGCCAATATATCAAAATTATAAGGCTTTTCAAGTCCTGTAGGAGATGACTTCTTCAATGGTTTATCGAAGCGAACTTGTTGTTTGCCTTTGTCAGCTGCTGTTGGTTTAGAAGGAACTGTCTCAACAGGAACATTTGAAGGCTCTTTAGTAGACACTGGTGTTGGAGCTGTAACCGGAGGGACATCAGGAGTTTCTCCAGGAATGTCAGCATAATCTTTCAGATATATTTTTCCTGATCGAGTTCCAGCATGAACTTCGACTTCAGATTCAGGTTCAAATTCTATGGAAACCATGTTGCAATTCTTTATCTTGCTCTTGGTTCTTTTATGCTTGATGAGAGCTTCATTCCAGAAACCGAGACCAACACGAGATTGATTATACCTCATAGTGATGGCTAAAGGTGCTCGGAGTCCTTTGCCTGAGTTCAAACCAGGAGCAGTGGCTAAATCATAACCCATCTTCGCCATTAATTCACGAGATTGTGAACTGTATAGATGAAATGCAGACTTGTACCTATCTTCAGATTGAGGTACAGATTTTATCTCCGTAGGGAGTGAATTTCCTGCCAAGATGAAAGTAGAGGTTAGATAAAAATTGGATGTGAAACTAGAAGTCACATTGCATGACTTAGTCTTCCCGAGTTTCTTTTTAGATAAAGGAGTCTTCCGAGGAGAAGAGAAAGACATCTCAAACTCCGTCATTAAATTTGGGTGGATCCACATGATCTCTCCCTTCTTAGTTGTGACAGGAACAAGTCCTTCATTCTGTGCTGGTAGGATGTTCACAACTTCGAGAGTTGCTTTGGGGATAGGAACAATCCCACTTTCCACCATTAAAGGAGGAAAGTCACCGAACTGCATTAAAATTACATTTGCTGTGACTGTCTTGTCTTTGGGTGTCAGTGTCACAGCTCCAGATTTAATCATCTCTTGGATCTTTCCTTTTAATACATAGCAAGATCGGATTGTATGACCCAGCATTCTATGATATGGACAGTATTTTGGATGATCTGTCTTGTTGGCTTTATCAGGCTTTTTGATTTCTGGCAATTGTATTTTGTTACCTTTGAGCAAGCATTCAAAGATACCCTGAACATCGTCATCGTCGAAAGAATATTCTTCCTTCGGCCGAGGAGGTCTCTGTTGTTAATTTGTTGGAGCTGGAGTAGCTTGGGTAGTCTTTACCTCTTGACTATTGCTCTGGAGATTGACTTCAAGAGCCTCTTTTCCTTTGCGATTATTGGGTCGAGTACTATTGCTAGCACTCTGATTTAATTCCTTGGAAGCCATTTGTACCCCCAGGCCTTTGAAGGTCTCAGCACTGACTTCAGCAGCCTTGGCACTGACGATGAAAGAGGGCCAATCTTGAAACTGAGTGGACCCTGTCCACATACTGATGATTGGTAAGAGATTCGACTTGCAAGTGTCGATAGTAACAGCATCGGGAGTTCCAAGAGGCATTTTGAGGGCTTCTCTTCTGAATCTTTCAATAAAGTCCTCAGTAGTCTCATTATTTTTTTGTTTAATTCTTGTGAGGGCTGACATGGTCATGTCATTGAGCCCTTCATAGAACCGTTCAAGAAACATTTGTTTAAAACCGGCAAATGAGGTAATGCACCCATCAGGGAGACTTCTATACCATTCATAAGCCGTTCCTTTGAGACATCCGACGAACACCCGAGTGAGAAGGGTACCGCTCGGTTGCAATTGATCAGTCATTACTTCAAAGTGGTTAATGAACTGACTTGGGGAGGTAGTCCCATCAAAGAAAGAAATGGTCGGAGGTTTGTATTTTGGTGGATACGACACTTGCTTCCATTCTATCGGATAAGGTTGCTTGATACCTAACCTTTGTAAACCATCCTTCTGTTTAAATGCCTCAAATTGAGTTCGGAGATTCCTTAACTCTTCAGTAACAATTTTAGAAGATTGCGGAGTTGTAACTTGTTGAGTGTAATTGGGAGGAGGGACTGCAGCATATGTACCACCCCCAGCTCCGGACTGACTTGGAGTGGGTTGTACAGGAACATTAGATTGTACCCCCAGAATAGTAGAGGGTTCCGGGTTTGGGACAACAGGAGTATTTAATACCACTGGTGTTGCTGTTTGTTGTACTTGCTGAGTTTGATGCTGAGCTTGCATAAGAGTGTGCATAGCATTCAATGTATCTGCCATAGCTCGCAACTGTTGTTCCAAGGAAGAAATCCTCTGCTCATGAGCATCAGTGCTAGTTGAAGGTTCATGATTGTCGTCTACCATGTAAGTGGTAATCATTCGAGGAATAGACGATGAAACAGTCTGTTCTGAATCATCGCTGTGTGAGTCAGTATCTTTCCCGGGGCTATTTACGGGAGTCAATACTGGAAAGTTGGACTCTCCAAGAAAGTCCTCTGTGATCTCCGGATTGTTACTTAGATGAGAAGAAGTAGAGACCCTGGCCAAGGCTCCGGTCCTAGATCGGGTGTCGAGATAAACACCATCTTCAGAATCTGATATAGCATCAGACCGTATGCTACCCCCAATATTTCTGGAGGTCATGTTGACAGAAGCATAAAGAGGTTCATCTTCATCCAATATTGGTTCATATTGAATCCGTTCGAAAACAGATCGTCTTTTTGGTGAACAACAACACTGAATCACAACCCGAGGTTGGAAGTTGCAACCATGCTTTTATGGCAAATATGAGCAATGTCATGGCCAGATGGAGTGTCAATTCTCCGTTTATTTTGCAAATACTCCCGGAGATCTGTAGGAACAGATTGGGAAGTACTTGAAGATAGTTTCTGTGTAGAAACTTGTCTTTTGTTCTTCTGTCTTCTCGGTTCTTGAGTGTATAAAGACTGATTAATTTGAGCCACATAGTTCTTGGCATATTCTGTATCAGAGTCTAGTATAATTGTCTCAGTTTGATCAGGCTTCTTAATACCAGAAGTAGAACTGAGATGATTCTGATTAAGCTTGTTACGAAGATCCGTAGGAGATATGACTTTGGTATCAGTCTTGGATACTTGTAATTTGCCTTTCTCAGATCGAAAAATTTTAAGAGAAGGAAGATGGACATTATTCCGACTGGGAGTCGGTAATAAACCATCTTTAGAGGAAGTAGCCAAAAGGCATTTTCCTTTGTTTGATCTAGTAAGAGTACTAGTCAAATTAACTCCAGAGGTAAAGACCTTAGGAGTAGAGGAGTTGACTAAAGATTCTTTCTCCTTGGTTGGCACAAGATGTGCAAGTTGTAGGGGAATCATTTGTATGTTCTGTGGAAGAGAACCCCCAGCTTGCTTTTGAGAAACAGTCAAAGGACTGTATCGATTGGTATACGCTGACTTTGGTTTGGAATTCTGGTCATACGCTGCTTTTTTATTAGCATACGCTGGCTTATGCTTAGCGTACGCTGCCTGTTGTTGGTTTTTGTACGCGACCTTTGCCGTACGCTGCCCTTTGATTGTCATACGCGCAGAGTCATTAATGGCTAAAGAGCCGACTGCTGTCGTAAGAGTAGAAGGAGAAGAGACTTTGACATGTCTAGAGATGGTTTTCCTTAGACACACTGACTTGGTTAAAGAACCTACTTTGTCAGCGTGACTAGGAAAAGCCACTGTTGCCATGTTCAGGGAAGCCGGAGTGTGCTTCGTTGAAGTTGAAGACGTGTTCTTGTCAGCGTAAGAAGTGACAGAAGCATCTCGGGCTGTCGAAGAAGACTTAGGGACATAAACAGAGTGTCCCTTCTTCTTGGCAGCAGGAAGAGCGGAGGAAGCAATTCGGCCCTCCTTCGCCTTGAGCATTTCTTCGTAAGCAGATTGGTCGAATTGTACGACCATCGTCTTCTTCGTCGAGCCGATCGACGAAGTATCGCATTGAGTTGTTGCTATCTTATTGGAGGAGACAGCTTTCCCCAGCAGAGTCGCCAATTTGTTTTCCATAAATAAATTCACTTTATTTATTTTGTATTTGAGAAAATTACAACTGTAGGAATCTAATCTAGAAGACGATTACTTTATCCCTTGGACGATACGATGAAGAAAACTCGAACTTCGAAGAACTAGGACAGCAACTGGGCAATCTCTCTGTTCTCTTTGAATTATCTGTAGTCTCTGATGAAGATGAAGAAGGAGTCGTATGGAGTCTATACGCTCACTTGGTTGGACAAGGAGTCGTATGAAGTCCATACGCTCACTTGGTTGGGCAATGAGCCTTATGGAGTCCATACGCTCACTTGGTTGGGTAATGAGCCTTATGGAGTCCATACGCTCACTTGGTTGGGCAATGAGCCTTATGGAGTCTATACGCTCACTTGGTTGGGCAATGAGCCTTATGGAGTCCATACGCTCACTTGGTTGGGCAAGGAGTCATATGGAGTCCATACGCTCACTTGGTTGGGCAAGGAGTCGTATGCATTGAGGGAGTAGACACGTGGCTGTCTTCAATCTTCTCAAATACGCCATATCTTCTAATACTGATAAATATCTCTTGAGTGTTGTGCTGCAGATATGATGGTTGACAGACTGTCAGAAATAACAGTAATGATGGTTGTGCATTTATAATGGCTGCTGAGCTGTCCTCGTAAGAGACAAAATCATTTCTCGAAAACCTATACGACGGCTAATCTTCATAGGGCAGCTGTCTTTGCACGAAAGACGAAGTGTCAGATTCATCCTTCATTAAATACATGCTGTGCTATCATCTCAGGAAATAATAAAATATTTACTGAGCGTACAGCCTTTAGATGAGCGTATGGCCTTGGCTGAGCGTATGGCCTTGAGCGTATGGCTTTGACTGAGCGTATGGCCTTGAGCGTATGACTTTGGCTGAGTCTTATGTCAGCGTGTCATAATTTTCACACCCTACAGACGTGACTGACATCACACCCATAAAATTTCATGCGACCTCGATGTGTGTGCACAAAGAAAACGCGCGCGCACTGATTTTACACGCACTGTACACGCACAGAAATCCCCCACTGATATGCGTTTCGAGCGTGGACACGCGACTTCATGGACACGACTCAGGCATCTAGACACCTAGCCCTATACCTGGTGAACCCCTAGACATGACCACGAGATGCCTCGTGTCGTGTGTCGTGTCCTGGACCGACTCGCACACGTGCACGAGGCTGTGCGTGCCTGTGTGTGTCTGTACGTGTTCGTGAGTGTCTGGACACGTTGTGTCCTATTGTAGGGACACCCCATGACCCGTGGGACACACTGACAAGTGCACGACACTTTACCAACTATTAATTTAGGTTTTTATAGGACTTTCGAACTTGGTTAGGGGTTTTTCCCCATTTTCCTGATACTGAGCACAGTATTCAGTTTTCTGATTATTTTAATACATTTTAATCGATTTAAAATATAATTTTTGCATGGATATATATGCTGACATGTCAGGGATATCGAGTTTTGTCTCTGGAAACATTGTGATGTTCATTTGTCTTGTTAAATGAGTTTTCGAGCATGTTACAGTGATGTATTGCATTACATTAACCTGTGGTAATTTCTGAAACACTATTACACTGTGAATACACATGTGAGACACGGATACATGCTGGACACCTCACTTGGACACTGGGCTTGACACGGGTAGCTGAGGTTAGAAGAGAGCTCGGGTTGGTTTAGTTGGATTTTTAAACTGTGATCTCCCAATATGAATACCTGAGATATAGGTTAGTCTAGTTGGAATTTAGGTTGTAACCTAAGGTTTAAAATTGAAGGGTAAACTGAATTTTTGCAATGTTGTTTACTGAGTTTCCAAGTGTAATGTAAACCTGAAAATTTTAGTGAACTGGAATGGTAGTTGATACCTGGGTTTTACTTGGTTTGCTGCCATACACTATATGTACACATTATACACACACGCCCCCCCCCCCCCCCACTCATTCTCATTTACTCTCTCTCTCACTATCACTTTCCCTCTCTCACTATCTATATATATATATATATATATATATATATATATATATATACATATTAGTATATATATATGAGTGTATGTTATATATATGTATTATATATAGTGTATATATATATATTAATATATATGAGTAGTATATAGATATGTATATATATGTGATCTTGTATTGTATAGATATAGGTTTACATATGGAAACCTATGTGATTAGCCTATGGTTATAGTTACTAGCCTATGGCCATTAGGGGCTAACCCTAATTTGACCAAGTGACCCTTGACCTAGGTAGTTGACCTTGTTTGACTAGAGTTGACTAAAGTCAACCTTAGGTCAAACTTGACCTAATTAACCTAGAATTGACTAAGATTAACCTAAAGTGACTAGTTAAGCTAAGTTTAACTAAATCTTAACTAGTTTGACATTGGTTGACCTAACTTTGACTAGTTTGACCTGGTTTGACTTTTAAGGTTGACCAGAGTTGACCAAGAGTTGACTTGGACCTAGATTGACCTAGAATCATGTAGTATGCATTGTATACTCTATTTTTTCTATTGTGGATATATTGTGACCTATTTTACTCTAAATAGGACTCTGTGACACCAGTTCGGACATCTATTCATATCAGTCATACAGGGTGACAGGCGAGTACATTCTCTGATCATTTCATACATGTTAGGATTTATATTCTTGCTCTAGATTACTTATATGATGCTGTCACGTTTTTATCACGGATTGATACTATATGGATCTTGTCATGCGATGTTATCCCCCTCGGGGTGCATCAAATACAGTTATCATGTGCTTTTCACGAACATCTTGTATTTTATGTACACCTCTATTCATGTATACTCTTGTGCAATCTTGTACTCTCATGATCACGTGAGCAAACATGATAAAAACCTCTTGTGCAAGGTAACATAACTTGACTGGATCCTTGTGTATTGATTGGGGAGGGTGAGTAGGAAATGGTTATATGATCAAATTCCCATCCTGTAAAATATTGTGAAATCATGTATATGTCCATAATACACTCATGTATGATGGAGTTACCCTTGCATTGTCCTAACCCGTTTATATAACCATATTATGCTCTAAATCACAGGTTTCCTACAGTTTTTACTTATCCTATATATAGATATTTTCAGTTATCAAATCTTTTTTGTTTTTATATATATTCTTTACAGTCCATGTATCTTACTCTATGCATGCTTTACATTTCCCAACATGATATGAACTGCGTGAGATGTATTGTGCTCGTTCCTGTCCTGACTGGACCTGTTGAAAATATTACAGATGATGATGATGGTGACTGTCCTACCTTCTATGGGACACATGAGGGTAACCTTCAGGAGCCTGAGGAGCATCTAGCTCAGTAGAGGGTGCCTAGTCTAGTCTAGTGTTTATAGTTTTCATTTTGTATCGGATTGTTCCGATTGTTAGTTGTGACTTAGTTACATTTCAGGTCTTGTACTTATTTGTGTTGGACATCTACTTTGTGTGGTGTAATAACTCTGTTTATATTCAGTTTTTTTCCTTTCATCTGATTTCATATCATGTTCTATCTTTCCTAGACTTGTGTTTGAGATATAGAGTTGAGATGTTATGTTATACCTCCGTACGGAGAAGACAGGTTTATATATCTTATTGTTAGATGTTAGATGTTATAGATGACCTATACAGCGTTCTACTGCCGACACTGCGGCGTAGGCTGGACGTACCCACGTTCTCGTGCCCCTAATCAGGGTGCGGGTCGTGACACATTTTTGTGGTGGCCCATGCAGGTCAGTGTCGCAATTAGTGCGATCTCGTAATGTTGCTCGACTTAGAGTACTAATTACGAGCCTGCAATTAGGACATAGGACCTAGGACATGATAGAAGTTTCTCAATCACACCTAGAAAAATTTCCGATCTTTTGATTATCATGATTACTTCCCTTGTATTAAATTAACTGTCCATCCTTGATAAATCTACTCATGTGCCATATTGATCTCTTTATTTCAATTCGTCTCCAGGATGACGAAGATGCACCCGCAGGCCATTGGATCGAGTAGCTTGCCCGATAGATCTGACCAGGCTGAGGAGGAGGTTCACGAGACTGCCCCCAGTGATTCCACTATACCGGAGACCCCGGCAGTTGCACAAGGAGGTCTACTACCTCCACCCTAGAGGTTTCGGCCGTTGTTCCAGGGATACTGTCGCCACTACCACCGATACCGACGGATACACATCATATGTTCCTTCTCCTTCAGCAGATGATGGAGACTCAGCGGGCCCAGGCACAGGCATCGCAGCGCCAGTCGGAGGCATCACACCGTCAGATTGAGATGCTGAGGCAGAGCATGGAGAACTTGCATCAGCTTACACAGGCAGCAGTGGAGAGAGTGGCACCGGGTACGGTGCTGGGCCCTACTGGCCAGCAGCAGTCCAGGCCTGGAACAGTACTAGACTTTAGGAAGATGAGCTCCAGGGACTTCATGGGCACAGAGGGCGTCCTTTATGCAGACGACTGGCTAGAGGACGTGCAGCGGAGCATGGAGCTGGCAGAGCTTCCTAGAGCACTTTGGGTTTCGGCCGCAGCCAGCCGATTCTTCGATATTGTGCTGACATGGTACTGTACGGATCCTTATGCGTCGGTGAGAGGGCTGACATAGGAGAACTTTCGGAGGCTCTTGAAGGAGAAGTTCTTCCCGGACGTGGCTCTTACAGTATTGGAGGGCTAGTTCGTGGGTCTAGTACAGGGAAACTCGTCGGTGGACGAGTATGCAGCTGAGTTCTTCCGCCTTAGCAGGTTCGCTCCCGATATGATCCAGGATAAGGGGCAGAAGGCTTGTAAGTTCTGTAGGGGACTTATTCATGCAGTGCGCACCCGTACCTCGGGACGTCGTGACGCGACGTTCGATCAGATATAGATGGACGCACAGATTGCAAAGGACTTCGGCCTCAAGTCGAAGAGGGGCAGTGATACCTTAGGGGCTAGTTCTAGTGCAGGGCCAGCCAAGCGCCCTCACATACTGCAGAGGCCAGTTCAGCAGCCATTTCAGGGCCAGGGACATATACTTCACCAGCAGGCACCCAGGCAGCAACAGCACCGTATATGTAACTTCTGTAAGAAGCAAGTTCACTGATGGGACGACTGCAGGAAGAGGCAGGGCCTGTGTTTGCTTTGTGGTTCAGCAGAGCATCAGTTGAGGGAGTGCCCCGAGAACTTGGCACGATTGGCTCAGGCAGCAGCAGGAGCTAGGGCTCCGACAGGGTAGCAGACGGGACCACCGTTGCAGACTCAGCAGCAGAGGTTTGTTCAGCATCAGCAGCAGGCCAAGGGAGGCCAGCCGGGGCGAGCTTTCGCCATGGCAGTCGATGATGCACAGGCAGAGGGAGAGCTGATTGCAGGTTCCAACCTTTTTGATTCTATTTTCGCATTTGCCTCCTTATAACTGTCTTGAAATTCGATTCTATCTGTTCCTTGTAGTTGATAAATTTTGTTCGGATATTTCATTATGAGTTATTTTCTTCTGAGATAAGTCGTATGGACTAGGTCGTCTCGATTATGGGATCTAGAGTCTTCTATAGTCATGCTAGCTGGCATAGTGAGGACATATAGTCGAATTTTGGACGTATTTCTCGGGTGTGGGAATTTAAGGTTTTTGCGGCCAAGCATGCGACAATGCAAAAATTTTAAATACCATGATTCTAGAGGTATGTACCTTAGTCGAGGACTTTGTGACTATCGTAGCCTTGCTCACTAGCATGACGAAGATTCCGAGTATCATGATTTTGGATAGACGCATATGATTATCGGACTGTGTGTTTGAGACTGTGATTGTTGGGGTGTTTGACCTAGAAGGAGTATGACCATTCTAATTTCGAGGACGAAATTTTTCTAAGGAGGGTAGACTTGTAGCACCCAGTTTCTAAAATGAGGGTAATTTTGAAATTTTGTAATTATAATTATTTAATAATGATATTTAAACCATATTATGATTTTTGGTGATTTTTAGTTATTTTAAAACTATTTAAAAACACGACTTGTGATTTTGATGTTTTGCTAGTGCAACCTTAGAGATTACTTAACCTAGAGACTAACCATGATCATATGAGCCTAGCCATAGGTTTAGAACATCAAGTTAGGGCTTTTTAGCCTAAGGGGTATTTTGGTAATTTACTAGGAATTATTGAAATTATGTGAATTATTATTATTTAATTATTGTCATGAGAGTCCCTAACCTAGTTTACCCTAATCTAGAGGTTAGCCACTAACCTAGAGACTAGAGGATGGATATTACATATTAGTCAATATAGGAAAATATCTAGGATATTTACATATTAGATATTTTTTCCTTAAACCCCTCAAAATATCATTCCTTACCTAGAAGTCCAAACCTTAACCAAGAAGGAAGAAACAAAGTCTTCATGGACACCCCCTCCCCACACCCTATGACCAGCCATGGGCACCCCCCCTATCACTACCCCTTCCTATATAATCATATCAAACCCTTGCATACAAATTTACATGTTTTAAACCTAGAAATTCCCTTTCCTTCAAACCTTCATAACTTCTTCAAATTAGCTCTAAATTCACTCTAGTCTTTTGCATTGGGACCCTACAACATCAAGGGTGCTAAGGGAGGCTAGCAATCCAGATTTCACAAGCTTTGGGCATCACCAAGTGAAGAGGACACACCCCCCCCTATTCTAGGCTTTTCCTTGAGTTTTCACTCAATAGGTAAATACCTATAAACCTAGTTAATATTGTGTTTTTTCTTTATAAATGCATGCATCTAGGTACCATGGACCTGTAGGCCAAGTTTGGTAGGAAGTAGGTTTGATTTGGTGTCCGTATCGGACACGTATCCATGATTAGAAAACCTTGTTTGTTGAAATACCTCAAAGAAATGAATTTTGGTTAATTGCAAAAGTACATGTTTGTGTAGCCCTTAGCATGCTGATCACGAATCACTAACACTGAGTCGAATTCTGTGTCATTTTCGTGTCAAAATTAGACACGCACGTACTGCACAACACCCTCGTGCACTGTCCTGCTACTGGACACGTCGTGTGTGCTGCACATGACATGTTTGGACACAAAATTTTAGGGGAAGGTCGGAGACGTGACTGACATCACACCCATAAAATTTCATGCGACCTCGATGTGTGTGTACAAAGAAAATGCGCGCGCACTGATTTTACACGCACTGTACACGCGCGGAAATCCTCCACTGATACGCATTTCGAGCGTGGACACGCGACTTCGTGGACACGACTCAGGCATCTAGACACCTAGCCCTATACCTGGTGAACCCCTAGACACGACCACGAGATGCCTCGTGTCGTGTGTCGTGTCCTGGACCGACTCGCACACGTGCACGAGGCTGTGCGTGCCTGTGTGTGTCTGTACGTGTTCGTGAGTGTCTGGACACGTTGTGTCCTGTTATAGGGACACCCCATGACCCGTGGGACACACTGACACGTGCACGACACTTTACCAACTATTAATTTAGGTTTTTATAGGACTTTCGAACTTGGTTAGGGGTTTTTCCCCATTTTCCTGATACTGAGCACAGTATTCAGTTTTCTGATTATTTTAATACATGTTAATCGATTTAAAATATAATTTTTGCATGGATATATATGTTGACATGTCAGGGATATCGGGTTTTGCCTCTGAAAACATTGTGATGTTCATTTGTCTTGTTAAATGAGTTTTCGAGCATGTTACAGTGATGTATTGCATTACATTAACCTGTGGTAATTTCTGAAACACTATTACACTGTGAATACACATGTGAGACACGGATACATGCTGGATACCTCACTTGGACACTGGGCTTGACACGGGTAGCTGAGGTTAGAAGAGAGCTCGGGTTGGTTTAGTTGGATTTTTAAACTGTGATCTCCCAATATGAATACCTGAGATATAGGTTAGTCTAGTTGGAATTTAGGTTGTAACCTAAGGTTTAAAATTGAAGGATAAACTGAATTTTTGCAATGTTGTTTACTGAGTTTCCAAGTGTAATGTAAACCTGAAAATTTTAGTGAACTGGAATGGTAGTTGATACCTGGGTTTTACTTGGTTTGCTGCCATACACTATATGTACACATTATACACACACGCCCCCCCCCCTCACTCATTCTCATTTACTCTCTCTCTCACTATCACTTTGCCTCTCTCACTATATATATATATATATATATATATATATATATATATATATATATATATATATATATATATATATTTTATATATATATATATATATATATATATATATATATATATATATATATATATATATATATATATATATATATATATATATATATATATACATATTAGTATATATATATATGAGTGTATGTTATATATATGTATTATATATAGTGTATATATATATTGATATATATGAGTAGTATATAGATATGTATATATATGTGATCTTGTATTGTATAGATATAGGTTTACATATGGAAACCTATGTGATTAGCCTATGGTCATAGTTACTAGCCTATGGCCATTAGGGGCTAACCCTAATTTGACCAAGTGACCCTTGACCTAGGTAGTTGACCTTGTTTGACTAGAGTTGACCAAAGTCAACCTTAGGTCAAACTTGACCAAATTAACCTAGAATTGACTAAGATTAACCTAAAGTGACTAGTTAAGCTAAGTTTAACTAAACCTTAACTAGTTTGACATTGGTTGACCTAACTTTGACTAGTTTGACCTGGTTTGACTTTTAAGGTTGACCAGAGTTGACCAAGAGTTGACTTGGACCTGATTGACCTAGAATCATGTAGTATGCATTGTATACTCTATTTTTACCATTATGGATATATTGTGACCTGTTTTACTCTAAATAGGACTCTGTGACACCAGTTCGGACATCTATTCATATCAGTCATACAGGGTGACAGGCGAGTACATTCTCTGATCATTTCATACATGTTAGGATTTATATTCTTGCTCTAGATTACTTACATGATGCTGTCACGTTTTTATTACGAATTGGTACTATATGGATCTTGTCATGCGATGTTATCCCCCTTGGGGTGCATCAAATACAGTTGTCATGTGCTTTTCACGAACATCTTGTATTTCATGTATACCTCTATTCATGTATACTCTTGTGCAATCTTGTACTCTCATGATCACGTGAGCAAACATGATAAAAACCTCTTGTGCAAGGTAACGTAACTTGACTGGATCCTTGTGTATTGGTTGGGGAGGGTGAGTAGGAAATGGTTATGTGATCAAATTCCCATCTTGTGAAATCTTGTGAAATCATGTATATGTCCATAATACACTCACGTATGATGGAGTTATCCTTGCATTGTCCTAACCCGTTTATATAACCATATCATGCTCTAAATCACAGGTTTCCTACAGTTCTTACTTATCCTATATATAGATATTTCCAGTTATCAAATCTCTCTCGTTTTTATATATATTCTTTACAGTCCATGTATCTTACTCTATGCATGCTTTACATTTCCCAACATGATATGAACTGCGTGAGATGTATTGTGCTCGTTCCTGTTCTGACTGGACCTGTTAAAAATATTACAGATGCTGATGATGGTGACTGTCCTACCTTCTATTGGACACATGAGGGTGACCTTCAGGAGCCTGAGGAGCATCTAGCTCAGTAGAGGGTGCCTAGTACCTAGTCTAGTGTTTATAGTTTTCATTTTGTATCGGATTGTTCCGATTGTTAGTTGTGACTTAGTTATATTTCAGGTCTTGTACTTATTTGTGTTGGACATCTACTTTGTGTGGTGTGATAACTCTATTTATATTCAGTTTCTTCATTTCATCTGATTCCATATCATGTTCTATCTTTCCTAGACTTGTGTTTGAGATATAGAGTTGAGATGTTATGTTATACCTCCGTGCGGAGAAGACAGGTTTATATATCTTATTGTTAGATGTTAGATGTTATAGATGATCTATACAGCGTTCTACCGTCGATACTGTGGCGTAAGCTGGACGTACCCGCGTTCTCGTGTCCCTAATCATGGTGCGGGTCGTGACAAGGAAGCTATCTCTGATCGGAGCATTTGTCGACTTGAACCGAAAGCCATTGACACAGTAACTTGGCCATATTTTAACAAAAGTAATTGGTCCCTTGGCAAGAGTTCTAATTAATTCAATCTCGGATGAAATTAGACGATCGACCTGAATATTAAAGAAGCGATAATAAGTTATTTATTGCGCAGTTGCATTAGAAGAGGCCAATAATTACCGAGCTACTTACATATTCGCTCAACCAAGAAGGAAAATGACGTCTCATTTCTTGTTCTAATGCTTCGTCTGTTAGGTAGGGTCTAACCAGCCTCAACTCATTATTATATGTGCTGGAAAACAACGAAGCAACCGCCGATTAGTACAATAATATTAGCTTATACTATTACATTGAGATGACGTAAACTCATCATCCTGAGTTACTTACCCCTATAGCTTCTCCACTTCATCCTCGTCGCAATTGAGTAATACATACAACTGAGCAGCCCTTAGCTCTTCGTCATTCAAATATCTCTTCTTCATTTTCCCCGAAGTCTTTCCGGATGCATTGAATACTTTCAGTATTCCATCATTAAATTCTTGATATCCGTCGTCGTCCTCGTTCTATTCGTAGCAACATGAGGTTTGAAATAGGAGGAGCAGAAATTTGTAATCTCCTCGAGAATATAGGCTTCACAAATAGAACCCTCGACCCGAGCCTTATTTTTCAACTTTCTTTTTAGGTGATTCAAATGTCGCTCGAACGGGTACATCCATCGATATTCGATGGGTCCACCAACACGTGCCTCGTAGGAAAGATGAATCGGCAAATGCTCCATAGAGTCGAAGAATCCAGGAGGGAACACCCTCTCTAGCTTGCACAGTGTTACCGTAATGTCCTTCTCTTGCTTTTCTAGACGATCAACGAGCAATTTCTTAGAACAAAGGTCCCTGAAGAATATGCTAAGCTCCGTCAATGGATCCCAAACTACCTGCGGTAAGAATTTCCAAAATGCAATCGAAATTAACCGCTCCATAAATACGTGACAATCATGGCTCTTCATACCTGTCAGTTTGTTCTCCTTGAGGTCGACGCATCTTCTCAAGTTCGAAACATACCCATCTGGAAATTTCAGACCTTGAATCCACCTACAAAGCCTCACTTTATCCTCCTTCTCCAGTGAGAAAATTGCCTTAGGCTGCTTCAATTATGTTGAAGAGGACGTCTTCATATTTCTTCCAAGTCCAATCTAGCCTTTGGATTGTCTTTCGTCTTCCCCTTTAGTCCATTACACTATTAATTATGTTGTCAAACACATTCTTTTCGATATGCATGACATCAAGGTTATGTCTAATCAGATTGATGCTCCAATATGGAAGATCCCAGAATATACTCCTCTTCGTCCAGTTATGAGTGCGACCAAATCCGTCACACTTGTAGTCCGTAGTAGGCTGCTCAATAGCTCTTGGTAAATCTTTTACCTCTTCCCATATCGTGTATCTGGGCCACCTTGGCGGAGGATTAGCCTTCTCCACAACGCCAGCACGAAAAGCATTCATGTTCCTCTGGTACGGATGATCCTTCGACAGAAATTGTCGATGACAATCGAAGAAGCACGGTTTGCCTCCGTGTTTCAAACGGAAAGCCTTAGTGCTGTCCATGCAATACAGACATGAAAGACGACCATGCGTGCTCCATCCAGATAACATTCCATAGGCCAGAAAGTCGTTGATGGTCCACATAAGTACTGCCCGCATCTGAAAATTTTGTTTTATAGATACATAGTACGTGTTGGAACCTACTTCCCACAGCTGATTCAACTCATCAATCAATAGCTGTAAATACACATCGATGTTCCTTTTCGAATTGTTCGGACCTGGGATAATAACGGTAAAAAACATATACGGAGTCTTCATGCACATCCAAGGCGGTAGATTGTACGGGGTGACGATCACAGGCCAACACGAATACTGGGATCCCGAAAGTCCGAATGGGATAAAACCGTCGGAGCAGAGACCCAATCTGACATTACGCGGATCAGAAGCAAAATCTGGATACTCTCGATCAAAGTGCTTCTATGCTTCTCCATCAGATGGGTGATCCAACACTCCTTCGGTATATTCCCGCTCATGCCAACTCATGTTTTCTGCAGTTTCCTTCACCATAAACAACCGCTGCAACCGCGGCGTCAACGGCAAGTAGTGCATCGAAGAGGTAGGCTTCCTGGCACCGACAGACTTTTCTCTACCACATGCCTTGTAGCGATCGACACCACAAAATCTGCAGGCGTCTTCATCCTTATCGTCTTTGTAGTACAACATGCACCCGTTGCGACAGGCATCGATTTTTTCGTATCCCATCCAGAGCGATCTAACTATCCTCTTAGACCGGTAGAAGTCTTTAGGCAACTTCGCACCCTCAGGCAATATTTCTATAAGCAACTCCATAAGACGGTTGTAGCAATCTTATAATATGTTAAAATCGGACTTGATGCTCAACAATCTTGTAACCACCTCCAACGGTGAATGATCCTCACAACCAGGATATAATAGAGTCCTCGCATTCTCCAGCAACTCCATGAACTGTGCAGCATCGGGGTTCGGTGCCTCCTCAGGTGCATCATGATCATCCGGATCGAAACTAGGCCCGGCCGCATCGAAAACCATGTTCACCAACCCATCGTCGTAAGGAGCGTTGTTGTGGACATCCACATAAGGCTCGTACTCCGATGCTAAAGACACAAGTTCTCCGTGCTCGCTCCACTGATAGTAATTCGGCGTGAAACCCTTCGAGTATAAATGATACGTGATATCCACTTCTGGATAATATTTCAAGTTGCGACATCTCACACACGGACACTTAATTTTGGTACCGTCCATGTACTGAAGGAACGCCTTAACAAACTGCAAGAACTGGTGTACACCCTCTATGAATTCATCCCGCACACTGCATATGTCATCAGGATGACGGTTGTACATCCAAGTACGATTCCGCAGATAGTAATTCAGCTCCATAATTCTGTAAGATAGATACATCAAGGTAGTGAATGATATGCAAGTGTCAAAGCTTTGAAATAGTAGCTCAACCGAGGGATAGAGTTAATTGGAGGAAGTTACTGGGGAAAGTGAAGACCGACATGAACTGATGACGCACGAAAATAAGGGTCTCAAAGCTGGAACAAGTCAAGTTATGCTTTGGAAAAAAACTCTTGCAAGCTCTTTGTTCACAAAGCAAGCTATAAATAGAGAATACAGAACAAATAACGAGTTCGTAACTCAAGTATAGAGCATAAAAGAGTCGTAAACTCGAGAGATGTTCTGCATTTGTTATATCTTGCTTTGTGCACAAAGATCTTAACAAGAATAGAACATATCCAAAACACAACTTTACTTGTTACAACTTTGATCCCCAAATTCTCGTTTTTTAGTTCATGCGGTCTACACTTTCCGTAGTATATGTACACATGACATTTTATGTTAAATGGTCAGAGATTATCGGTCATCTTCTTTTCGCATTGCTAACTTTTGTTTCGCGTGTTTGTGCGTGCAGTGGTCAGAGATTATCGCGGCGGCATATCACCCGTGTCTACAATATTTCATATAGGCTGAGTTGTATAAGTCAAGTTTTAGGATATTAGTCTATATATTATGTATAGTCCAGCCGAGTCAACTCTAAGCTAAACTAGCCCAACTTGGTCAAACTAGCCATTTCTAAGTTGTATAAGTCAAGTTTTAGGATATTAGTCTATATATACTAGTCTAAACTCTCCCACCTCTCCAAATACCTGGTACTAGTTAACCCTCCCCCTTTCTCCCACTAGACACTCACATACATATACATGATGTGTACAACCACACCATAGTTCCCAGGTTCTTTTAACCTAACTTTCCAGTTGGTACAGGTTTTTTACTGTACAGATTAATTTAAATTCTCACAAAAAATTGGATAGTTTGATAATTTAATTTGTAAAAAAATATAAATTCAATAGCTACTATTCGGGAATATTTGTAGATGTTTCAACAGCAAAAATTATCCCTCGGTATATATATATATATATATATATATATATATATATATATATATATATATATATATATATATATATATATATATATATATATATATATAAATAAAATATATATATATATATATATATACATATATATATATATTTTATTTTTTATTATATATATATATATATATATATATATATATATATATATATATATATATATAATAAATATATATATATATATATATATATATATATATATATATATATATAAGATTTAATTTGTTTAAGAAACAAAAACAAGGTTTTAGTCCCACCTTAACGACCTAAATCAAGAGAGAAGTGAATAACTTTAGTCCCCCACACGCTTCTTCAAGCCAAGAATCCTACAAAGACCTTTGGACCATTGCTTCCACACCTTACTTCCTCTTGCTTCTAAGTCACACATTCGTTGTTCTTTTTTTTAGAGGCAATACTATTACTATCCACTCCAAGATGGAAAGAAGTATGGTGTACTTCCATACATTCAACCTCCTAGTTATAATCACCAACAGTTATCTATGCATGTTTTCGAAACATACTTTCGTGGATGTTGACAGTTGGGAAGTACGTACACTCTAAAATAAGTGTGACACATGCAAGACAGTAATGGAACTTTGTAAGAGTGAGTAGGAGTTTGGTTATTTTAGCCGAAGCTAATTTTGTTAGTCTTTCATCCCTATTGAAAACATCTTAGTTTAAGTTGAATTTGGACTGAATCTATCATAAAAAAAATCAAATGATGTGATCAAGAATTGTCTTATGGAGGAAGATTGTCCAAGTCTAAAATCTTATCAACTAATTTTTGGGCGGATACAAAAGTTGACCTCGACAAGACTACAAGCCCCATTCGAAACTACCAATGTTAGGGAATCACTAGTGGGAAATGTCACCACGATAGATCCCACGAACTCACTCCACTTAATAACCAATAAATCCACCAAGAGAAAGGTTAGAGAAGATAAGTTATGCTAGAAAGCATACACTCAAATACATAATGTAGCTTTAACTTTGTTGCAAATGAGACCAAATATATGAAGGGTTATTTGTATGTTTCTAATTTAATGCTTAATAAATGATAACTAGCAAATCCAAATTAACGAATAATAAAAGTAGAATGTGTCGCATAATGTGTCGCATAATGTGTCGCATAATGAGACCAAATATATCTCCTTAGCTCATGTAATTACGAATACTAAAAGTAGAATGTGTCGCATAATAAGAATATATGACAGAATTGATATAGAATAATAGAGATAACGGATCGGCTCCGTTCATAGAGGTAGCTAAGTCCCAAAAGTTGTTGGCAAATCCAAATTAATACGAAAATACACAAGTGTAAGTAGGGGATTAAGTGTACAAAGGTGAAATACATATATATGCATGCTTGGGGGTGTCTACGTGTCCAACAAATGGACACAAAGTGTCCAAAACCTCATGAACACAGTGTATCAGTGAACACAAGGTCGTAATGTGTCTCCGTGTCCATTTTGGACACAAAAAACACCTCAATTAGGGTTAGGATTTACCTTCAGTCTTCTCGCGGTGGTGGAGGAGGAGGAGGAGGAGGAGGACAAGTTCGGTGGTGGAGGAGGAGGATCTCGCGGTGGAGGAGGAGAAGGGGCTCGCGATGGAGGAGGAGGAGGAGGGGCGTCGATCGGAGGCGGAGGAAAGGGGTTTGAGCTGCGCCAGAGGGAAGGGGGTCGGGCTGTCGTCGAGGTCGGGGGAAGAGGGGCGGGAACAAAATATTTGGTGAGAGGGAGAAATGAAAAATTGAACCGAGAAAACCCTATTAGCAGAATTTAGCGACGTACATAAATACGTCGCAAAGCATCGACATTCCTCTAATATTCGGCGATGCCATAAGCTTCGCGACGCTAAACGTCGCTGAACTAATAAAACTGGCGACGTTTTCCGACATATCAACGACGTTAGTTTTTATTACACTAAAGGTAGTCGTAATATGTCGCAGTTTATCGCTATCAGCGACGTATTGTGATGCTTACTATTGGCGTCGCTAATTCTAGAAATATTAGCGACGTTTTAAGTTGGCGTCGCTAATTTCGTCGCTGATATGACTTATTTTGGTAGTGTACTCTCTCGGATTCGCGCACCAACGGACAGAGAACAGTTATGGCAGAGGACCAACCAGACCTGTCAGTAGGCTACCCTGAGCGGATTTGGCCAAACAAAGATGTTACACACCATCACACCTCCCATTCTCTTTCGACTCCTTCGCTCGAAGTGGAAGAAGTTGATGTGGTAGATAATGAAGCTAGTGTAGCTAAAGAAGTCGATTCAGCAGAAGATACAGATGTAGCAGAAGAAAACGACGATGGGGTGGAGGTTGACACAGAGATCCCCGAGGACTGCTTATCACACCCCAGAACCAGAATACTAGCAAGTGGGGACGGACCAGGCCAACTACGTAATACCAAAGTACTCCAGTACTCTGAAATAATGTATAAGCTGTCAAGACATGGAGGTTACTACTACAAGCCAACAATCAATCATAGATCAAGCAATCCTAGGTATCTCAATCACAGACAAATATGTAAAGTACAAGAAGTGTGATCATCAGACATAAAATAGTAAAGCATCCCAAACTATATATACATGGATGATCATGAAGCTAGTAATACAAAGTGAAGAACTAGCAAGAGTAATAGTCATATATGATAAGCTCTAGCTATAGTCTAGAATACGCAAATCATGTTTAGGCCCGTAGGATAAATGTCAAGATCCAAAACACAAGCTAAATACGTGCTCGAAGGCTAAACGCCACAAGAGAATAATGTACATAACTAGTGGAAGAATGACATAGAAAAAATCCACTACAGTACTCTGGTGCTCCGGATAGTCACCGTCAAGTAGATGGTACGGAAGATCCTTCGGGCTCCTCTGTCAGATCTGGCAAAACAAAACCAGTGGGGTCAGACCCCCAATAGCAAGTACCACAAAGGAAACCAAACTTATGAACTAAAACTCGCAATAGCTAACATAGCAATTGATAGAGACAGAAATAAGTAAATACAGATCGAGACTTGTGCACTACCAATGCACTTATCCCGAGAATAAAAAGACAATAAGTAAAGTAACAGGGAGTAAAAAGTAATTAACGTATGACATAATGTAAAGTGTGGACATATAAGGTAGATGGAAGCATGTGAATGCGTAAGACAAACTGGACACGTGAGCATGTGAGATATCTGAACATATGAGCATGGAAGACAACTGGGACATGTGAGCATGTAAGGCAACCGGGCTATGTAAACATGTAAGGTAACTGGGACATGTAGGCATGTTAGAACTATATAGAACGAAAAATGATAAGATGACTTGGTAACTATTTTGGAACCCAAGTTACAACCCGTAATACTACACCATAATAGGCAATTCCTCACGGTTATTACTGTGGAAAATATTTTTCGTCACGGTTATTACCGTGACGATTTGGAAGTGGTAAATATTTTCTAACGATAATAACCGTGACGAATTATATAATTCATCACGGTAATAACCGTGAGAAAAATATAATTTATCCCAGTTATTACCGTGAGGAATTTACCATTCGTCATAGTTACTAATGTTACAAAAAAAATCATCACGGTTATTACTGTGACAACAATATACTTTTCTATCACTATTGTCCACTCATTGTAACGGTTATAACCGTTGCAATTATATATATATATATATATATATATATATATATATATATATATATATATATATATATATATATATATATAAATATAAAGATGGCTCGTCTTTCTAGCTGCTGCTCCTTCCTGGGGAGCCCCTAGGGTCCCCCTCATTGTTCGATCGTCCGGTCTTCCGGTGCTCCCCGTACGACCCTTCAGGGGTCTTCTCCCCGTCGGCGTCCGATGGTTCCACCCTGGCCAGCCGATTGCCTAGCCTTGGTAGGCCATCCCCCCCTCTCCTCCCTCCCACCCGGTCCCACCTCCTCCTCCGTCATCCCTTCTTTCTTCCTCCATCCGCCTCATTTCGGTAGCCTCGCCTCCCCGTCAGTCCTTCCCGGGGGCTCCGGCCATCCGCCCCCTTCCTTCCGCCCCCCTCCCTCCCGTGCCTCCCCCTTTCCCATCGAGCAGGTGCGACCCCATGCTCTGCCCCCAGCGTGCCAACCCCCCTCCCCCGTGCGTTGTTTCCGGAGGTATCCAGGCCGCCCCCTTGGGCCGGGACCATCCTGGTGTACAGCTCTCGGTTGCCGCCCTCCCCCCTTCTTCAAATTTCAAATGGGACAATGGTCCCATCAGGTTGGGAGCCCCGTGCGGTGCAGGCTTCGGGCTTCCCAACGCCTGGCCCCTCGTGTTTGCTGCTAGCGGCTCTCCACATGAGGCGGTCCCACCACATCTTCTCCAAGCCGCGTGTAGTGGATACTTTCCCTCAGCTCCCTTTGGTGGGTCCCACCTTGATACTTATGCAGAGCACTTTGGAGGAGCCTGCTCTGGCTTTTACGCAGCCTACGTGCGCTCCCAACGCAGTCCCGCATACTTTTGCCCCCCTTTCCTGCGTACGAGGTGGGACCTACCCCCCCTGAGCTCTACGCAGTCCCTGAGCTCTACGCAGCTTCCCCCCCATTTTCCCTCCTCTCTCCACTCAGGCCTCTGCCCCTCTCATAGTCTCTGCTGCATCCTCCTTTGGCCCCATCACCTCCGAACCCTTCCGATTCTCGGCACGGCTCCCGTGTCTTTAGCCTCCGCGGTACTCCTCCTAGGGCCCCCGGCGGTCCAGCATACCTCGGACGTCGTCAGTCTCGGGGCATCCTCATCGGCGGTCCAGGACCCTCCTTCCCCTCCCCTTCCGGCTGCGGTTGGATCGCAGGAGGCGCCTCCCCCTGAGAGCGGTGCGGCCTCCGCCCCGTCCTCCGTCGTTATCGTGACAGACCCTTCCTCCCTCCCCCCCAAGTAGGTTATCCCCGGCCAACCCCATCGCCCTCATCCCCTGTCACGAGCAGAATCCCTCCCTGTTTGCGCTCCCGCCTTCCCGTGGAGAGACCCAGGATCCTTTCTCGCTTGGAGCAGCACAGCCGTCCTACGCCGCCAAGCTACGTCCAGACTTAGCAACCACGAAGGGTCTCCTATTTCCTGACGTTAATCTGCCGGACATTGTGTACTCTCAGGATTCCCCAGTGCCTTTGGCCCCTTTCTCTGACTTGGAATTGACCTCTCTATCATCCTCCTTCCCCCACACATCTATCCTCAAATTTTCTACTGGCTATCCCAAACTCTCCAGGGTACAGGAGACGATAGCCAGTTGGAGACTCTCGGCGGATTACCGAGTGGCCCCCCTCGATCTTAGACATATTTTCCACCATCTCTCCTACGATTCCGACCACAGGACCGTGTGGTCGAAAGGCACTTGCAGGATCGATTCCCACCAGATGAAGATCATCAAGTGGTCAGCAGGCTTTAGCACCAAAGAAGACTCTGCGAAGGTTGCTGCCTGGGTGACCCTGCCTAATCTAGCCCTCATTTGCTTTGTTCCAGCGGTACTTAGGCGTATTGCCAACCCCTTCGGAATGTATATGGCCATGGCTCCTGAGACCAGCAACCTCACCAAGGCTCACTATGCCAAAATCTGTGTGAAACTCGACCTCACTTCCGAACCACCCAATTTTATTACTATCGAGCAGGGCAACCAGACCCACACCTAATAAATCCTCTACGACAACCACATTATGTTCTGCAACCACTGCCATTTAAGAGGTCACCTCCCAAAGCACTGCCACCGTCTTCACCCAGAACTCAAGAAAAAATTAGTCCAAAATGACAACGTGCCAACCGAGGGGAGGACACCCAAGCCACCCCTTCTACCACTTTCGAACTCGCACACACGATTCGGCTCCAGTGACGGTAAGACTGACAAGTGCGAGTCCCCTAGCAAAGCCCTGATCCTCTTCAACACCCAAGCTCTTACTCTCTCCAACCAATTTGACACTCTAGATTCGGGAGACGCGGAACCCCCAACGGAAACCGCTTGTCCCCAAGCCGATCTCGCCCTCACCGAGATAGCGACCAACCCCCTAACTTGGAGGATATAGAGGCGATCACCGACACCAGAGAGGCAGATCAACAACGCACCAACGAAGACCCTGTTGAAGAAGCCCTTGCAATCCTCGGGCCAGACCAAGTCCGGAGAGGACTACAGGTTCAAGCCGCAGGTTATCCTCTCCAGCAAATAATTCTTCTGATTGGAAGCGACAGTGACTCCCTAGTCATCCCCTCTGAGGATCCCATCCTGGACTCCGCTGGGGAATTGGTCGGTCTCCTCCCGGACCCACACGAGCAATCCACTCGCGACTAAACATCAACCTCGTGCGGGGACAATATCAAGAAAGGACCCGCCGAATCCACAATAATCCAAACCAGATCCGCCGCCAAGCGGAACAAAAAACCCTCCCACAACCTCATTAATGCTTAACATGCTATCCTGGAACGTCCATGGTCTGGCAAATAAACCTACATTAAGGAGAATTTCCTGCCTTCAAAAAATCTACAAGATTGATATCCTCATTATTCTAGAACCCAAAATCTCCCCTAAAAGATTAAAATCAATCCAGCTGCAGCTGGGCCTCCCTACGGCCATAGCAGGCAGACACGATAGTTGGATCCTCTGTACGAAGGAAGTTAACATCGGGGTCATCCAGGACTTCTGGCAGGCCCTCTTCTGCTGGCTGGAACACCCCATGCTCCCAGAGATCGCCATCTCTCAGCGATCCACGACAGCTGTGATATTGCCGAGCAAAAACACCTCTGGAACGATCTCCTTGACATCTATCTCTACCACATCACCTCTCCTTGGCTTTGCATTGGGGACTTTAATGCGATCACCTGCAGATAAGAGAAAACCGGTGGCCGATCCCCTCCCATATCGGCCATGCAAGACTTCAACAACTTCATCTTCAATGCTTATCTCACCTCTCTCCAGTTCACCGGCAATGCCTTCACCTGGTGCAACATGCAGGAAGGTGACTGTCATCAATACTCCCGCATGGACAGGGCCCTCACGAACGCCCTCTGGTACGGAATGGGGATCACAACCAACCTGTCCCACCTCAACTCCTCCGAATCAGACCATGCCCCTCTGCTGGTTGAAATTAAAAACAATAAAAATCCATTCAAAAAGAACTTCCAATTCCTCGAATTCTGGACCGAGCACCCCCAATTTTTGGGCATCGTTGCAAAAGTTTGGAATCGTGAGGACTCGCCCAATCCCCTCTCTCGGTGAGTAACAAGCTCAAAGCAACTAGAAAAGCCCTGTCCAATTGGAGCAAACAAGCCTACGGGGACATTTTTTAAGCCGTTCGGGTTGCAGAGGATGATGTCACCCGTGCCGAAGCCAAGTTCGCTTAAGACCGATCCTCGGCGGCCAGAAAAGTCCTGAACCTCACTAAGGCTATGCTCAAATTCAGGCTCAAAGTGGAGACAGATTTCTGGAACCAGAAAGCAAGGTTGAAATGGGACAGCGAGGGGGATAAAAACTCGAAATATTTCCATGCCCGTATCAACGGGCGCAGACGGAAGCTATCGATTCACCATACTGCTGACAACAATGGGAACATCATTACAGACCAAAAGAGCATCCAAACGGCCGCTGCAGATTTCTACTCCAAATTATTCTCCAAAGAGACGGTTCACAAAGATAGATCCTTCCTGGATCAAATCCCCCTACTCATTCATGACACCGATAACGTCCAGTTGGAACGTCCTCCGACAGTCCAGGAAGTGAAAGAAGCAGTGTGGGCTCTGAACGAGAACAGTGCACCCGGTCCGGACGGCTTTTCGGGGGTCTTCTTTCGCACATGTTGGGATATTATCAAGCAGGACATCACCAAAGCGACTATTGCATTCTTCGAAGGAGCTACATACCCCAAAGCTATTTCTAGTGCCAAGCTGGTCCTTCTTCCGAAAAAAGAAAACCCGGAGTCCTTTCGTGACTTTCGACCTATCAGTCTTTGCACTTTCACTAACAAGATCATCTCCAAGATCATCGCAACCAGAATGGCAGAAATTCTCCCTAAAATTATTTCCGAGGAGCAAAGCGGCTTTGTCCACGGGAGAAACATCCAGGACAATATTATGCTGGCCCAAGAGTTAATCACCTGCATGAAGTTTTCAGCAAGAGAGGGCAACAAAGCCATCAAAATCGACATGGAGAAAGCTTACGACAGACTGGATTGGCAATTTATGATCTGGGTCTTCAGGGCATTCGGATTCTCAAAAACTTAGACCAACACCGTGTGGAGATCCATCAGCAACTCATGGTTCTTCATAGTTATCAACGGTCAAGCCGAAGGGTTTTTCAAAGCCAGCCGCAGAGTTAGACAGGGCGACCCTCTATCATCCACTGTCTTCATCATAGCAGCAGATGCCCTGAGTAGAAACCTTAATAACATGGTCAGCACTCCAAACTTCCAGCACTATCACACATCCAGTAGATGTCCTATCATCACCCACCTGGCCTTTGCCGACGATTTACTCATCTTCTCGTCCGGGGACGTAGGAGTGATGGAAGTGGTCCACAACACCCTGCAGAGGTACTCAAGATGCTCCGGCAAGAAGATCAATCCTTCCAAGAGCGTTATCTATGTCCACCACAACATCAAAAGAGAGCACGCAATCGGTCTCTCCAACTTAATATCCTTTTTTGTTGCTTATCCTCCGTTCAACTATCTCGATTGTCCATTGTGTACGGGAAATCCAATGTTGGCATCTTTGAGAGCTTAATCACAAGAATCATGAATAAACTTGAAGGTTGACATAATGCCACTTTATCCCCAGGCGGCAAGATGATCCTCATCAAACACGTGCTCACCCCCATCTCCATCCATACTATGGCTACGTGCTCCCCGCCCATGAAGGTTCTTTCTTCGATCGAATAGATCTTTTGTAATTTCTTTTGGGGGCACTTCAACGGCCAAGATAAGCATCACTGGTATGAGACTCGTCTCACAGTATCAGTATTTATATACGGATACATATTTTGTAGTATATTTTGTATTTTCTTGGTTTTTGTAATGCTTTAAAAAATTTCCTAACTCGTAGATTTTCTTCTTGGCCGGCATACGCCAGTATACCGGTGTATACCGATGGCATACTGTCCGGACAGATTTTCCATATTTTAGATATTTTTGATTTCAGATATTTTTACGAATAGTGTTTTCGATATTTTCGTGAATAGTATTTTAGATATTTTTGTGAATAGTATTTTAGATATTTTGATGAATAGTATTTAGATATTTTCGTAAATAGTGTAGATGCACCCTTTTATCCAATAGATACTTGGTTTTCTTTGGATGGCCATGATTGACTTAGATTTTGACGTGTATCACGATCCAACGGCTAAGATTAATTCCCCCTTCTATATATACCATTTCACTTTCTCTCTCCTCTCTCTTTTCATTCTCTTCACTCTCTCTTCATTTCTTCTTCCCTTCTCTCCCCCTTGGAGCTTGCCAAGAGCTTGGCCTTGAGGCCTTGGGTGTGGTGTCTAACCTCTCTAGAAGGAGGAGTAGAAGATTAGGCTTGGAGCTTAACCTAGGCAAGTACATCTTGCCAAATCCATGAACCATATTGTTTTGTTGTCATTTTTGTTTTTCTTGGTATTAAATGCTTAGAATTTTTCCAAACTCATTTTGTTAAATATATTTTCCTTATGATTCTCGTATATATGCATGTTTCCAAATTTTCTTTAAGCAAGGTTTTGATTTTCTGTTAGAACCCAATATTGACTTAGTAGAAAACTTGTTATCAAGAGTGATACTAGTGTTACCATCATAGGTCTTGGTCACATATATATATATATATGAGGTCCTCACCTAGTTTGTATATCATAGATTTTGAGTTTGGTGGCAATCGGAACCCGTTTCGATGTCCCGAGAACCTATTTTTAGGAGTATTTTAAGGTATTGATCTATAAAATGTTTTGATTTGTGAAAAATAATACTTCCATGTTTTAGGGAATTCAATTCTATACAATTTTGACTTTTGAAAGTCCGAATTTCGATTTAAAATAAAGTTTTTATGGCCGAAACAAGTTTTGGCAAAAATCTGAATTTTGTTGCTGTTTGAAAAATCGGTATACCGACTGTATGTCGGTGTATACCGATGGTATGCCAATTTTTGCACCAAAAACTTTCTATCCTTAGGCCGGTATACCGCCGGTATGCCGCGGTATACCGCCGGTATGCCGTTTTATGCCGTTTTAGGCTATTTTGTCTGTTTTTTTTTCGTTTCTATCTGTTTTTGTCCGTTTTTGATATTTTCTTCGACTATAATGATTTCTTAACATGATTAGATGATCTTGTATAGTTAGAGAATGATTGTACATCCAATATACACTTGACACTAGCACATGTTCAATTATTTTTCTATAAAATGTACTTAGCTTTAATTATTCTTTCCCACATGCTATGATATGTCTTTTGATAGATTTGTTCTTACAAGCTATGATAATTGTTGCCATGCCTTCTTTGCTTACATGATAGTGGCTCGTCGTGGTGCACTCTTCTTACATGTCTTCTTTGCTTACTAGATAGTGGTCCGTCGTGGCACACTCATGATACATGTCCTTCTTTGCTTATATGATAGTGGCTTGTCATGGCGCACTCCCTATAGTGGCTCGTCGTAGTGCACTCCTAGCTTTCGGTTTATTATATTTTCTTGTTGTGGCTTGTTATGGTGAACATTCTCGCTTTTGTCCAGTCTTGTATGTCTCATGTCTAGGATGGATTCTGCGAAATGCCACACCTAGAATCCAACAAGAAAATATTAAGGACTAAATAACTAGCTTGATTACTTAGATCATTGAGGATTTTCCAGTTACTTGTTGCTCCTTTGATCTTGGTCTTATATATATATTCATGGGATTTGGAGCTATCTGTCATGATGAGCACACTTCCAGCGCACCGTCAAGTGTTGCACCGGGTACATTTGTCTCCTGGACGATGTACCCATTATTATGTCTTAGGGTACATTTGTCTCCCGGGCGATGTACCCACTATTATAGGATACATTTGTCTCCCGGACGATGTATCCACTATATACCATTGCATCCTTGGCTTGGATCATTTAGGTAGCAGCAGGCGGGTAACTGGACTTGGATATCTCAAACTTGTATTTGTTAGTAATTAGAATTGTGATAACCCTAGTTAGCTAATGTATAAAGCCGTACTCATTGCTTGACCGTGTTGGTTATATGGAGTCCAGTCTAGTCTAGTTTGTCTAGGCAGTGTCTGGATTTATTTATTTCAGTACATCATTGTTGTGCTTTACTTTTGCCGATAAATGATTAGCGATTAAGTCTTGTTCAGGAGAAGGGTTATAATCTCGGTCCTTGTTTGGTTTACGGGTTGTAACTTGGGTTCCGGAATAGTTCCTAAGTCATCTAACCATTTGTCGTTCTATATAGACCTCGCATGCTCTAGTTACTTAACATGCTCACATGTTCCCGTTATCTTATATGCTCCAGTTACTTAATATGCTCACATGTTCTAGTTCTTACATGCTCACATGCTCTAGTTACTTAACATGCTCACATGTCCCAGTTATCTTACATGCTCACATATTCAGTTTATCTCATATCTTCACATGTTTTCATTTAATTCACATGTCTACAGTTTATATTATGTCACATGTCATTTACTTTATACTACATGTTGATTTACTTATTGTCTTTCATATTCTCGGGATAAGTGTATTGGTAGCGCACGAGTCTCGATTTGCTTTTACTTATTTCTGTCTCTATCCGTTGTTATGATTTGCATGCTGGTTTTAGTTCATAGTTTGGCTTCCTTTGTGGTACTTGCTATTGGGGGTCTAACCCCACTAGTTTTGCATTGACCAGATTTAGTTGAGGACCCCAAGGATCTTTCGTACCTTCTACTCATTGGTGATTACCCGGAGCACTAGAGTACTTGAGTGGGTTTTCTTCTTTTTGCCCACTAGTTATGTACATTATTCTTTTGAGGCTTTTTGCCACCGAGCACTTGTTTAGCTCGTGTTTGGACTTGACATTTAGCCTACGGGCCAGAACATAATTTGCATTATTCTAGACTATAGCTAGAGCTTATCATGTATGACTATTATTCTTGCTAGTCTTCACTCTGTATTACTAGCTTCATGATCATTGATATATGATAGTTTGGGATGCTTTACTATTTTATATTCCAGTTGATCTTACTTCTTGTACATTGTTTACAGCCTGTGATTGAGATACCTAGGATTGCTTGACCTAGGATCGACCGTTGGCTTGTAGTAGCAACCCCCATCTATACAGCTTATACATTATTTCGGAGTACTGGAGTACTTTGGTATACGTAGCTAGCATGGTCCGTCCCTACTTGCCAGTATTCTGGTTCTGGGGCGTGACAACTAGGCTACCTGGGAATCCATGGCTCATCCTACCGAGGAAGGGGGTCTGGGATTTACCAAACTCACACACATTGTTAAAGCTTTCTCGATAAAATTGTGGTAGAAACTCCGCACGAGCAAGAACTTATGGACCATGTTCATGAAGGCCAGGTACTTCAAGCACATCCACCCATCAGTGGCCATATCCAACAGCAGATCCTCGGCGGCTTGGGGTTGTATCCTCATCGTACGAGACCTCGTCGAGCCAGCGATGAGACTCCACTTGGGTGCCGGCAATTCAGCTCCATTCCTGGATAGATGGATTAGGGACAGCTTGATCCCGAATCTCACGGAGACCCCGAGAGACAGTAGGATCAGAGACTTGTGGAACTCCATTACTAACGACTGGAACTGGGAAAAGATTCGTGAATGGTCAGGTAACAAAACGGTGGACAGCATCCGCCTTCACGGATTAAGTCTCGGTCGTGAAGCCGATGTGCTGAGGTGGACGTTCGAGGCCTCGGGGGCATTTTCGGTGAGGTTGGCGAGAATCGTTGTCCAAGGGATCGGGCAGCCGCATCATACCATTGTGCACTATTGGCAAACCTATATCCCTAGAAAGTGGTCCTTCCTCATGTGGAGAGTCATTAGAAAGAAACTGCCAACTGACGAAACACCATTGGGATTAGCTTAGCGTCAGCCTGCTCCTGCTGCTCTGATCGTCATATGGAGACTATTGACCACATCTTCTGTCAGGAGAGCCTGTCGGGCAGTATCTAGAGGACCCTTAACCAGTACTACAATATTGAGCCGGGTGGTGGACGCTTCCACGATCTTGCGGCCTCCTGGGGTTCCGCCTCCCATGGCCACCAGATCGTCGCAGCGACCGCCACGTGATTTGGAAGAATCGCAACAAGGCAAGATACGAAGGCTACCAATACACAGCCGACCAGCTCATTCGGAAAGTCTTCCGCCACTGCTGTAAACGGAGCACCCGGTGTTCCTACAGTCCGAGAGCATTCTGGTCCTCGCTCCAACCCTAGCTCTTGGTGGTTGGGTTGTCTCTCCCCCTCTTCTTTCCTTTTGGTGGTATACTTGTATAGGCTTCGCCTTTTTGTACCTTGTATACGTGGTCAGGCTTCGGCATTTTGAGCCTTGATTAATAAAATGAGGGGTTTTTTTTTCCAATATATATATATATATATATATATATATATATATATATATATATATATATATATATATATATATATATATATATATATATATTTCAAATCATGAACCTGCTTTCAACTTGTAACTAAACCACAAACAACATATCAGTTTCATAACATTTCAACCATTCCATATAACATTTAAATAACAACTAAACCAGTATTTAATTAATCACATCATTTCTCTCACATAACATTTGAATAACAAGTTGATTCAATTCTTTACCTTCCAATTGTTCAAAACCATACTTCTTCTGTAAACACCTTAAAATAAATTATATTAGATAATAATAAAGCTTTGCAGGTTCTCAAAACAGCCAGGACGTTATTCATAGAGAGAGAAAAAGAGAAAGTCTAGCAACCAACAAGAGATGAAGTGAATTTTGGACTTAATTAGATGATCTTCCATTTTTGCTCTAGAGCATTGCATATTCAGCCCAAGCAGAAGGCAGCACTCAGTGGGTAGTTGGAAACTGCAGTAAGAGAAAAGGATGACCAAATCCCAAAGGAACTACAATGATTAAAAAGCACACTCAATTTTATATACAATAAGGTGCCATTTGTAAAAGTTCTGTAATACATATTCGGAAGTATATCTATAAGTTTGTTTAAGGGCCGTCATTTAAAAAAATTGAAAGCAATAACACAAACCAACATACAACACCTTAAAGTTTTACTACTCATATTGCTTTAGCTACTGGCATGTAATTCATAAGTGAAAAAAAAAATTCCTATAGGTGAGAAATGCTCCATGATAGTGTTTTGTCTCAAATAAGATATGAGGTGTGCTTGGACACCTGACATATTCTGGATATTTTCCAACATAACCACAAACAAAGAAAAGCATAAATATTAGATAGCTTACCAAAAAACACCTCACTATAAGAAATATATGGAGCATATCCCAGTTAGAAAACCAACCTGTAACCAATAGTTCAAAGTATCGTTAGTCCAATACCCCTTAGAAGTAATTCAAAAATATTTTATATCCTTCAGAAAAATGTCAACTGTTGTGATCATTTTAAATTTTTAAAGAGAGCTTCAAAGGAATAAATTTATGACTAGCTTTTTTATTTAAGATTCTTCGGACTAACATCTTAGCTACTACGTGATTAAGTCATGACTTGAATATTTCAGGGAAAACATAATAGAAACTTTCTTTAAAAAACAGTTGCATAAATAAGAACACGGATATAGACAATCAGAAAAACGAACATGGAAATCGGTATGGTCAAGATACAAGCATTTTAAAATGGGTATAGTGTAGTCAACTATGTTTCACGAATACGAACATGGAAATCGGTATGGTCATGATAAGGATATGGGCACCATCTTCCTGTGTCTGTGCAACACAGTTATAGACTGTTGAATGGGGCATAACATGATCGAATAATGACTAGGAGACTTCTGATATATTTTATAATGACAACTGCAACTTTCTTCCTGGTAGGCCACCAAGCATAAAAACAGAGAGAGCCCACCTCTTATCCTTTTTGTCCTCAAATGCACAGTACAAGTCCTTTCCAAAGGATTTCCTCTCAACCTATTGTTCATTATTGATAAGGACGCAACTCAAGCTAATAAAAGGCTACTTTGAACTGTACACAACATAGACTAAATCAACCACTCCTCCAAATCATGAAATGAGTTTGGAATAAGAGTATATCAAACTTAAGGTGTTCCAGAAAGCTGGTAACCGACAATGATGATTATCCTTCCTTGAGTAAGAGAGAGTATGTATAAGCCTGCTTTTCCAGGACCATTTCAACTATAAAGTCTGAAAAACATGGTAGTGTCAACTCATCTTTATGAGTCGGACTTAATCTTAACCATTATATATCTTTGATCTTACGTCTACCACACTTCTCTTCATGCTATGAACTATGAACTAGGTTGCACTGATAATTAAGTCCTCTATTTTGATTTCAGACAAGACATGTAAAGAGTTTTTTTTCATAACTATATAAAATGCACAGTACATAAAAAGTTTGATCAGTTGTTCTGGTTTTCCATTATTCTCGATAACAACCAAGTCATAAGGAAATCCTCTTATGGTATTGCAGTGAAATCAGTGTTTTATAACACATAATGTTCATACAACAAAGCCTTAAGACCAAAACTTTTAGGTGTTGGGTAACTAATCAAATAACTGGCAACAAGCCAACAACAATTGCCACAAAGAACATAGGCACTATTTTATGAAGCAAATATTCTAAAGAATGTGAAAGATGTGATGGCATTCCACAAGTATATATATTGTTTTGATAAACAATAAAGATTTTATTAACAGTGAAGTCCAAAACCCACAGCTTTCATCCATGAGCAACTCTTCTGGAAGTTGGATTTACAGGATACGTGAAGAGGTTAATGGTGCTTCCAGAATTGTGTTGAGAGTTACAACAATCTGGATTTATATATAGCTGCATCAACTGCTCTTTCTTTAATGGGAATGGATGAAGGGAGACTTACTCAAAATAAAGTCATCTGTATTATCGTTATTGACCTTTCCATGTGCCATAGCACCTACCTGAATACATAAGCTCAGAGGGTTTGCAACGAGAAGGTCAGATAAGGGCATTTGCCCAACGGGTTTGGCGGCCGAAGTGTGCCATGGAAGATTTTTTATATTTTTAAATATATAGTGTGCAAACTTCTTTAGCGCTCCATCCCCCCTCTGCTATTTCGCCAAACTTCTCCCTTCCCATGCAATTCTTCTAAAGCGTGTCCCCCTTATGATTTTTTTTTTGTTTTTTTCTCTCAAGTCCCCACTCATATTTTTCCAAGCCCCCAACTGACTTAACTCCCTTGATTCACCATTTTTTTCCAAGCTAATATTGCCTACATAGTAAGTGATCTTCTATTTACTCAGCTCTAAAGAAAAATTCACTCTTCTATTAAACTAACATGCCACACAGAATATCCACTTTTAAGAGAACCTATTTGACATCAATCTCACTAGAAAAACGACAAGTATATAGCAACTTATTATCATAAAACAATATATGTAGGGAAAGTGAAGATTATGAGAAGAAAACAATTACTTCAACTTCCCTGATCTCGTATTGACTTGTTCACTTTAAGATATGATATCTGACCGTTTCCAGGTTTGGAACTACTAGTGTACCAAGAAGAGCAAAAACTAATATCAAAGAGAAAGAAGATTAAGAAATCAATGAATTTTTTTAAAAAATAGAAAAACTACCTGACATCAGGGCCTCTTCCAAATTTTGAGCTTCAAATCTTTGTGGGAAGGCATATTTTGTAGTTTCACTCAGCAATTCCGCCAGAACTGGCACAAAAATCCATGATAATCTTGATGAGAGAAAAAATGGTTCACAATTTTCTCTATTAATTTATTAGATATATGATGCAATTAATTTGTATTAAACAATCATCTCCTCTCTATAACCTCGTTGGGATAGTGTAGAGCTCTGGAAAGCAAGGGCTAGAATGAGGAAGACTCGAGTCTCCATAGCAGATTGGCTCCTTTGTGGAGAAGTGCCGCCTCTTGGTGTCACCGATGCTCTGGTAAAGAATGATGTTATTCCAGGGTTTCCAGAAATGGCAAGGGACTACATTGTTGAATAAGTTTTTCAGAGTAGCATTAACTTTATCTTTTTGTCCACTGTAATCAATTTACCATTAAACAAGAATACAATATTCTTCCATGTATTTTGTTGGCTTGTGGAGCCCTTCCTTGTGGCTCTTATTCCACTTCTAGATAAGTTGTGGCTCTTATTCCACTTCTAAATAAGTTGGTTATTTACTGGTCTTCAATTTCAATTTTCCTTCTCATGGGACTAGCATGATAAGTGGTCCCAGATGATCATCGACAGTGATAAGAATTTAAGACCATAGAAAATCTAGATCCAATCTAGATCCACTGAATTTAAAGGGCCTACTGAAACCAGAAGGAATACACTAAAACAATTTTCTACGAAATTCTCCAAACATACATTTTCTCTTGAGAACATCAATGCGACAATTCTAACCTAAATATTACAAACTTAACTTGATATTCATCTAAGATAAATACAGTCTCTATCCATTTCGAAATCATCCAATTAACTTTCTCCATTGTGTGAAAGATAGCTATATCTATCAGTCCTGCCACTCAATGATGTCCCTTCTAATATATTTTATGTCCTTAAATTTGATAGAATAACATGATTACTCCTCCCCTCTCCAGAAACTTGCCTACATCCACAAAAGAGCATCTACCTTCATGAGTTTCATCTTGCTTAGAAGCCTCTTGCACTGTCCTCAACTTGCAAGTACTCGAAATGAAAAATCTCAAAATCCATTGAGCAACAACATAATCAATAGAATCATATTTAAAATCCCTATTCTTATCTGTTCTTATTATGAAATATAAAAGTGAAAAAACATCATACCTTCAGGATATTAAGTTGAAAAAAATGCTATTTGTCGGGTATTGCTGCTTTTTTTTCAAAGAGCAAAACCAGAGTCAGCTTTTGAATAGCAGACTCCCCCTGCTTTCAAAAGTTGCCCAAAAATGATTTACCTTATCAAGAAATAAGCAAATGTTGTTGTTACTAATAGCTTTTATCGCTAATTTAGACTCAAGTTTAGAAAGCATATTAACAACTGCCAACATGCAAGACGTATGAAATAGAATATAAAGGACAAACATACTAACACATATTTAACATGGTTAATGTGTACCAAACAAGATTAAAGGAACTATACCACAATGTTATCACCGAAAACAGAAACCATTTTTTGACCAAACTCGCAGATCAGTAAGAATTTCAAAATGGTATTTCTGTAGTCTGGCAAACTTTGGATCTGACTCTCAACATAATGAGAGGACAACTATATAGTATGACATTTCTTCTTCTACTAGGAATGCATTTTATTTTAGTAGTGCTACAGACGACATGACCCTCAAGGATTCAAATAGCCAAACCCCAAAAATTTGTGATATTGTTAGTGTCATTGTTGATGTTATGATGTACTTGGATGTCGGAACATTTTTCAGTCTTGCTTGCATCATGCTTCAGTGTCATTTGACACAAGCAAAATTTTCATCCCCAACCTCTAAACTACCACTGATTGCATTATTAATGAGATATCTTTCATGGTATGGGCTTAAAAAATCTGACCGAAAACATATATACATGAATGCACTGCAAGCTACATACCGAGAGTATGGCAAACTTATAAAAGGAAGCTAATCATTTTATAATAGGCTACATAGGACATCACAAGAGTATAACCAAGTAAACCATGCCCTGAAGTCTGGCCCATCATTGGGCTCTTTACTTCTAAGGAAACCTAATAAAACTGGAGAAGATTTTTGAACCAATGCAATAAAACATAGAAAAAAAAGTATGATAAGGAATAAGTTCCCAATTATATTCTACAAAAGTAATAGTGAATTTTGATATATTGGCGTAAATAATATAAAATATATTCATTAGTCTATTTTTAACAATGGTAAAGATTAAACATATTGCTATGACAGGAAATGCATAAGTACAGTAAAAAGAAATGTGATAATCCTTGTATATAATTAACAAACAATTATTTACTTGTCATACCTCCTACCACAAGGAAGCAGAAGTAATAAAAGACAAGATTAAAACTGAATATAGTAAATGAATTGATATCTTTGTTGTCAAATTCTTCTGCAATAACAAAGTAAAAAAAACTAAGTACATCATAAAATGTTGTGACTTGCTCTCAAAAGAAATATACACCATCATCTTCACACTGCACCAACACCACCAGAGACTTGCAGTCATAAGAAATATACACCATTCATATTCATCTCGAATAAAGATTTAAAAATAGAGAATCACCAAAAATCTGAGTATAGATTTTACCATTCTTGGGCGAATCGACTCCATTCGTCGCCACGGCCTCATTTTTGACGCTCTCCAACCATTCTTCTCGACGATTTTTAGGGTTTGGATCCAGATGAGAGTGAGACTGTGAGAGAGTGGTGGTGGCAGTAGTGATGTTGCCGATGATGATGGTGGGGGGCTTGGATCAGATGGATGAGATGTGAGCGTGGTGGGGGAGTGAGGAGAGAAAGATTGGGCTGGGAAAGAAACGAGAGAACGAAATAAGGAGGGATCTGAAATTTAGAAAGGGGGGAAGTTGAAATTTTTGTAACATTTTTTCTTCCATATCACGTTTATTTCTGTTACAATAAATAAACAAATAACAAATACTAAAGTTTTATTTTTAGTAACGTTTATTTAATTATTATCACGATAATTACCGTGACAATCTTGTAACAGTAATAACTGTTACGAATTAGAAAAATAAAGTGTTACAAATTGACTGCTTTGGTGTAGTGTAAACCAAACAAGGACCATGGTTGTAACCCTTCTCCTGAATAGAACTTAGTCTCTAATCATTTGCCGACAAAAGTAAAGCATAAACAATAATGTACTGAAATAAACAAATTCGGATACTGCCTAGATAAAACTAGACTGGACTGGAATCCACACAACAATCACGGCCAAGCAATGAGTATGGCTTTATACATTACCTAACTAGGGTTAACACAAGCCTAGATACTAACAAGATACAGTTGAGATATTTCCACAGTCACAAGCCCTGCAGACTATCCAGGTTATCCAGGCGAGGTTACAAGAGATTTCAAGAATTAAGAAAATTATTAGGTGACTTTAGTACTTATGATTTCAAGAAGTGCAACACATGACAGTGTACTGGAAATGCGTCCTACTCGATGGTATGCTACAAATCCACTGGTGTGGCCGGGATAACGGGATCGCCTATAATTGGGAAATCTTGCTATATGAATTACTTGATCAATCTAGTCGTTTAACCTAGTCAGATTCATTATGAATTCCTGACCGTGATAACCAGGAATCCATGTCCTAGACATGATACAAGACGAGACAAGTAGCTTGTACAATCACAATCAAGAAAATCAACCATGGTGTCAAGACAAGAGTTATACTTAATAAGTCAGGATTGGTTGTCGCAACAGTAATCCAGATTTCATATGTCATGTTAGATTTACTTGTCATATCAAGAGTACTGGTCAAGAGTGCGCCTCGACAGACCACTATCATGTAAGCAAGAAAAGACATGTACAAGAGTGCACTAGACAGGTCACTATCTAGTAAGTAAAGAAAGACATATACAAGAGTTCACTACGATGGGTCACTATCTAGTAAGCAAAGAAAGGCGTGTAACGAGAGTGCACCACGACAGGCTACTATCTAGTAAGCAAAGAAGGCATATGTCAAGAGTATGCCACAACAGACCACAACAAAGAAATTCACATGGCATAGACTGTAAAGTACAATAGATCTGGGAAGGCATGACAATACATATCATAGCATATAAGAAAGAATTAAAAGAAAAGATATGTCATGGCATATGAGAAGGAATAAAAGTGAGTATGTGTGCTAGTGTCAAGTGTACATAGGATGTACAATCATTCTCTAACTATACGAGATCATCTAATTATGTTAAGAATTTATTACAGTCGAAGAAAATATCAAAAATAGCCAAGTACAGAAAATATGCCAAAAGATCAAAACTATAATTGAAATTATTAGTCACATATGAAATCCAATTAAGGTGAAACAAAAAGATTCTTGAAGCCAAGACAAAGATTTACAACTTTCGTGTTTTGAATTTTTCAAGATTCTAGCTACAAAATAGCTCAAACAGGCAAAAAAAGTCATAAATAGCCATTCGCACACGAGCACGCTGCGCGCGCAGGCAAAACGGGCCACGGTGCACGGTGCGTGCATGCACGACGTACGTGCGCACTGCGCACAAAATGTACTGCATGCAGTGGCAAAACTGTCCAGAGCGCAAGGTACGCGCAAGCACGACGTGCGGCAGAAAATTGCACGGGCGCACGGCGCGCAAGTTGCGCTACGCGTGCGGACAAAAATGCCTACGGCGCAAGATGTACGTAAGCACGACACGCGAGCGCACGGCAAAAAATCGAACGGGCGTGCAACCCGCAGGCAAAAATGACCACGGTACAAGCACGTCGTGCGACAAAAATGCTTTGTACGATACTGTTCATCGTCCCGACAGCACCAAAAGGTGTGGGGAACCCATGAACACGAAAATGGCATAACTTACTCAAAATAAATCGAAATCAAGTGGTTCAAAAGCCAAAATTGGGTAGAATAAAATTTTCTGCAACATGGAACCATTAGTTTTCGAAAATAACAAAGGTTAAGATATCAAAACCAAGTAAAACAAGAAAAGTTACAAACTTAGATCTACAAAAATGTAACCATCAAAACTGAAAACTTCAAGTTCTAAAGAGGTTTAGAATCATGCAAGGAAGAGAATAGAACAAACAAAATAACAAAATAATAATGTTCAAGATTTGGCAAGATGTACTTGCCTAGGTTGGTTGAGGAGTAAATAAAGAAGAAGATGTAGAAATAAAATGAGCAGTAATAAAGAGAGAGAAAGAGAGAGAGATAGAGAGAGAGAGAGAGAGAGAGAGAGAAATCGGTTTATATACCAACCCTCTCATCTAAAACCAACCCAAACCAAGCCATGCCAAGTTGAACCAAACCAAACTAAACTAAGTCAATATTAAACCAAAGCAAGGCTAAGAAAGACAAGTCAAAAGATGGGTCACCTAAAAAATGTCAGAATTTCATACACGTATACTGAAAGTACATATAATGGAAAAACGAGATTTACAGGTATGTTGTCGGTATACACTGGTATACTGGCGGCATGCAGGTCAAGGAGAAAATCTATAAGTTAAATTTTTTTTAAAACATTCCAAAAATCAAGAAAATCAAAAAAATACAAAATACAGTACAAAATACGTATCCGTATATAAATATCGATACAGTGAGATGAGCCGCACACTGCTTCAAGTCTAAAACTGCATCATTGGACGATAATAGATGTTCCGGGGAGGGCAAGGTTGCCCCTGCTTCTGCTACTGAAGAAGTACTTCACCTGGTCTCGGATAGAGAGACCAAGAATAGGATGATGGTCTTTTTTGCTAAGATCGTCGACTCCCTCCCTGAATGAGAGGATGTGTAAAAGTTTAGCCTGCTAGCCTCCCTCGCTTTCGATCCCAAATCCTAGCGGGCCTTTCGGTATAGAGTCAAAAAAACAGACGCTGCTCTGGCATCCCTTCCTAACCTCCATAAAGTCTTTGTTGATTACGTTCAGACTACGCGCGAAGCGAATACCCCCCGTCACTTTATCCGTTCTAACAGTAAGAAGTAGAGACTAGGTGCATCTTCTAACAGGCTTAGCTCTTTTGGCTAAGCCCCTAGGGGTTTCTCTACACCTGTAGGAGTAAGGGCTATCTTTCTACTTCATCTTCCCATTTCTTTTGTTTTTAATGAAGGCCTCAGCCACCACGGGTTACGTGGATTAATATATATATATATATATATATATATATATATATATATATATATATATATATATTTTATATATATATTTATATATATATATATATATATATATATATATATAAACCAGACACGCTATAGCTATATTCATCAACTGCATGTTCAGTTTTCTAGAAAGAAATTACTAAACTGACAAGGTAGAGAAACGTAATGATGTCGATTACGGATGAATATCTCCACTTAGTCAATTCCATGGTATTAAGCGAATCCTTGCTCCGTGAGGCATGCTTTATATTACACTATTTTATTTACCTCACTACTCTTACTTACAAAGATCCACTTGTACCCAACATATTTTTACATTGGGTGGTATTAAAACTAGAGGCTTGAATCGATAAAGAATCTAACTCGTCTGGATTGCTTCTTTCCATTTTGACCAATTAGTTCTACGTTGATATTCTTTAATGAAACATGGTTCAATATTGTCACACTTTATTATTTCAATGCTCAGTGAATATGCAAATATATCATGGATGATTATCTCATTCATGTTCCATAACACGTCTCAGAATGCATATTGGATGAAGTTTACATGATTATTGAATACAGGATTTTGTGCACTTCTCTTTTCCAGGATGCTTCTATAATATGAAATAATCTGTTTTAGTTTGAGACAACGACAAGATTTGAGGGTGCCAAGCTCATCCTCTTATAAGGGAGAAAATCCTTTGAATAAAGTATTTTGACGCGCTTCAAGCCGATGATAGATGATTGGCTAACCTTTGGTGTACCATATTGCACTTCGGGTGCAACACATCGTCCTTTAGAGACAACACAGTACCATTCTTCAGAGGCAACATTTCCTTTAAGAAAAATTTTGTGCCTACGCGAGACGTCTATCCTTGTATGCACATTTGCATCAGGTATATGTGTTCTTGTCAGGTTTCCGAGATTAGAGAATACATCTTGCATAATTTGCGGTATGATATGAAGATCTAGGATCCTCCTTAGTTCATTATCAAACTAAGCAGTATGGGGATAGAAGATGAGACATATAGTGGGCACAAACCATATTAATTAGCGTCGTTCTTCCGGAGCGTTGACATTCTTATCTTTTCTTAACGGCGGAAAGACTATCTCATCAATGTGCTTATCCCCAAATTTAACAGTAAAAGATTGCCTACCAAGGACTCTAAATAGCGAATAATTGCTAGAGAATCATAACCGACATAGATTCTCATCTTTCCCTAAGGGCGCATTTTGAAGAGAGGGATAATTCTGTTACATTCTTCAGATACTAGATACGATAAGAACATATACTACACCATATGTACAGAACATAGATGATTCACACTAATGTATGCTAGAATAAATTTTGGGTTGTGTTCTGAGCCATCCTTCATCTGCCCTCTTCCATGTCCCTCTCCTTATGTCGCGAACCTCTTCCTCTATGCCATCAAAATCAGAATCCTCGACTCTCTTTCGCTTCTTGGATATTGACCCAGCTTCCAATCTCTCATTTCCCTCCGGGTCCATTCTACTCCCAATCTCTTCCTCTTTTATACACGGATCTACAGAATCAATACCATCCAAGGAAGGCAAAACTGAATCAGCATTGTCTTCCGGATCGTCCTAATCAAGGCATAACGGGCTGCTCAGCATGCCCAGCTTCTTCAACTTCTCGCTGGCTGCAGAGTCGAAATGGGAACGGGTCCTCTTTGCCGGCCCGGAGCTCTGACTCGCACTCGTCGCCTCGCTACCGGTTTTCTCTCCTCCTCTGACGCGGGTCATAAGAAAAGAAATTTCGTACCTCTTCTTCACATAAACATCATTGCCGCCTTGTACTCGAACCCCCTCGTCTGTGACACTATCCAACTTTTTGGTGCCTACATTGTCACTTGAATCTCCCATTCGACTCGTATCGTCCTCTTCTTCGCCTGTCTTTTCGCTCCCTGTCTTGCAATTATCTGCTATCACCGTCGACTCATTCGACTCCTTCTCCGATGACTCCGAGGAGGAGGAGAAGGAGGAGGAGGAGGAAGACTCGGAGAAGGAGTCGAATGAGTCGGCGGTGATAGCAGATGATTGCAAGACAGAGAGCGAAAAGACAGGCGAAGAAGAGGACGATACGAGTCGAAGGGGAGATTCAAGTGACAATGTAGGCACCGAGAAGTTGGATAGCGTCACAGACGAGGAGGCTCGAGTACAAGGCGGCAATGATGTTTATGTGAAGAAGAGGTATAAAATTTCTTTTCTTATGACCCGCGTCAGAGGAGGAGAGAAAACCGGTAGCGAGGCGACGAGTGCGAGTCAGAGCTCCGGGCCGACAAAGAGGACCCGTTCCTATTTCGACTCTGCAGCCAGCGAGAAGTTGAAGAAGCTGGGCACGCTGAGCAGCCCATTATGTCTTGATGAGGACGATCCGGAAGACAATGCTGATTCAGCATCTTCCTTCTCCTCTCCTCCACCATGGCTCTGGACCCATCTGCTCCTCCCTACTTCCCTTCTTCTTATTTGACTCTCTCAACCACATATGATATCCACCTCGGAGGAGAAGAAGTGGACAGGAAGAGGAGGGGGAAACAGCACAGCCGGCGGCATGACCCGGAGGAAGTACAGATATTTTCTTCAAATCCGTAAGAGAACTATAAGAATATATCTTTTCACAATATGTCATCTTGTCAAAGACCCTTAATGTGAATATCATGTTACCACGGTGTCGGAAGACTAACATGTCATAATTTTTTAAGCCGTGTGTTTTGACATAATCCTCACAACTCTTTCCTCCTATGTAGTAATCTTGCATTACGACATAGCAGGAAAGAGTTTGGAGGATTATGTCAAAACACACGGCTTAGAAAATTATGACATGTTAGTCTTCCGACACCGCGGTAACATGGTTGTCATATTAAGGGTCTTTGACAAGGTGATATATTGTGAAAATATATATCCTTATAGTTCTCCTATACGAATGTTGAAGAAAACATATGTACTTCCTCCGGGTCATGCCGTCGGCTGTGCTGCTTCCCCCTTCTCTTCCTGCCCACTTCTTCTCCCCCGACTCTACACTTGAGGTGGATATCATATGTGGCTGAGAGAGTCAAATAAGAAGAAGGGAAGTAGGGAGGAGCAGATGGGTCCAGAGCCATGGTGGAGGAGAGGAGAAGGAAGATGCTTGATCAGAACTTGAGGTGGAAAAGTTATGACGTTGATAGCGTGAGAGAGGGAGGGAAGTGGCTGCATGCCTTTGGCTCACTCGAGCAGTATTTGTCCTCCGACCCTCATCCCTCGGCAATGATGATACGACAACCTATCACTATATCTTATATAGTAGTAGATGATGTCTTAGTATTACATTATGTGAGTTCATCTTGATTCTATTACATTCTTCAGATACTAGATACGATAAGAACATATACTACACCATATGTACAGAACATAGATGATTCACACTAATGTATGCTAGAATAAATTTTGGGTTGTGTTCTGAGCCATTCGTTCCCATACTTGGCAATTAAGTTGTGGACCATTATGTTTGACATTGTTGTTACAAATTTTCATATATCTGTGTTGATTGATGAGATTGTGTTTCAAACGTGTTCGTGATTGTGTGTATCTGTGTTGTTTGATACTGTGTTCGTGATACGTACCGTCATTGTTGTAACAAATGGTGTAGGGGATGCTGCAAATGCTGCAGGGGATGCTGCAAATACTGTACTTTTTTTTATTTTTTTTCAAGATTAGCGACGTTCAGCGACTCTCAGCGACGTCCAGAGCCATGGTGGAGGAGAGGAGAAGGAAGATGCCTTTGGCTGAGAGAGTCAAATAAGAAGAAAGGAAGTAGGGAGGAGCAGATGGGTCCAGAGACATGGTGGAGGAGAGAAGAAGGAAGATGCTTGATCAGAACTTGAGGTGGAAAAGTTGTGACGTTGATAGCGTGACAGAAGGTGGGAAGTGGCTGTATGCCTTTGGCTCACTCGAGCGGTATTTGTCCTCCGACCCTCATCCCTCGGCAATGATGATACGACAACCTATCACTATATCTTATATAGTAGTAGATGATGTCTTAGTATTACATTATGTGAGTTCATCTTGATTCTGTTACATTCTTCAGATATTAGATACGATAAGAACATATACTACACCATATGTACAGAATATAGATGATTCACACTAATGTATGCTAGAATGAATTTTGGGTTGTGTTCTGAGCCATTTCGTTCCCATACTTGGCAATTAAGTTGTGGACCATTATGTTTGACATTGTTGTTACAAATTTTTATATATCTGTGTTGATTGATGAGATTATGTTTCAAACGTGTTCGTGATTGTGTGTATCTGTGTTGTTTGATACTGTGTTCGTGATACACGCCGTCGTTGTTGTAACAAATGGTGTAGAGGATGCTGCAAATGCTACAAATGCTGCAGGGGATGCTGCAAATACTGTATTTTTTTAAAATTTTTTTCAAGATTAGCGACGTTCAGCGACTCTCAGCGACGTCCAGCGACGACGGCAACGTCGCTAAGTAAGTATCACAACGTCGCTAACTGTGATGCGTACCGTCGCTGATCGTCACTAAACGTCGCTACGTAAGACGTCGCTAAATGTTGCTATATGTCGGTACTATAGCGACATAGCAAAGTCGCAGAACGTTGCCATTTGGCTCTCAAGCCAGGTCACCATCGATGCATGTCAAGTCGCTCAACGTCGCTAGGTTGCGTCGGTAAATGATGACGTTTTACGTCGCTGGTAGTCGCTGAATTAGCGACGTGTCCGCGTCGCTAAGTGTCGTCGCAATAGCGACGTATTGCGACGTTTTGTTGTTTAGCGACTAGGTTAATCGCGACTACATACAAACGTCGCTAAACACGTCGCTAATCTATATTAGCGACGTATTTTCCCTATTTAGCGACGTCCTGAGGCATCGCTGATTTGACAGATTTTAGTAGTGGCGGTAATCCGTCGGATAATCCGAACTGGAAACAACAAGTATTTGTTGTTATTTTCGGATCATCCGGCGGACCTCCACAGTAATCCGTCGGATAATCCGAACGCCTGGCCTTATTTCAAATTCAAATCCAACGACGATCTGGTAGAGCATTGAATGCATCCAACGGCGATACGACTAGCACATAGGTTGCACACCAAAAATTATATAAATACAAAACGTCAAGTTCGTACCTAGTAACCAACTGTAATACTGAATGCAGTTGAGTTGCAACGAGCCTCAGGTAGAACAACATGCCTGAATGCAATATTACATAGCTCACAAGAGAAAAGAATTTTGGTGTGTATCACCAAATGATCGAATGGATACACTTTATAGATGCTTCTGGAGACCATTTTGGATGTGAACATAAAGAATTAAATGTTCAACTTTAACCCCAAGGGGCATGCAACATTCATCAAGCATCTTCGACGTGAATTATATGGCATTATGAAGTCTTATGGACTTTATCTGATAATATGGTTGGTGAGCCCGCAACTTGATTAATTATGCCATGAGATTTGAAAATGCAATATATCTTATGGATAACAAGCATACGTGTGAGTAGCGAGTCAATGTATGAACCAATACTATAAAACATTTAAATGGTCTGTATGATGGTTGGATCGGTCCACATATATCCTCTTGTATCCACTGTAGAAAAGAGGGAGGGTCAAAGTGTATCTTTGTGGGGGGGCGGTCTTGGATTTAGTTTCCCAAAAGAATATGCTTGCCAAGCGTAGTAGAATACGCGAGAGTTTTATTGCTGGTAAGGTGAATGTCAAAGTGTAGATTTAAGGATACAAAGTATCAAGTATCAACCTAGGTGACTCAGGCGGTCATGCCACAACATAAACATGCTCATCTTGGTCAAAGAAGGGCCGGTAACATGATGGACCTTTATCACTCGAATAGTTTTAGATTACAACTCATCGGAAGGCGAGCTATCTTTTCCAAGATACGCTTCTGGTCGTATGCATTAGAAGTTGTGCAAAAATATTGCGCTCCATTTTCTTTAGTGGTATCGACAAGGTAATTATTTTGTCTGATATCCTTAAAACTCAGCATCATCATTATTCTAGAATGGGAAGAGTATACGACAGCTTTAATGGTAAATTTAATAACATTGGACAATATAAAGTCGATAATTCTGTGCCCCTCTATAAGCCCCCATGTCAAGAGTTTGAATTTTTTTTTCTTCTAAATTTTATGATTCAAATAAGTGTAGCGAGATAAACTTAAATGTAGAAAACCAATTTTTTTTCTTTCTTTATTTATTCTCTTACTTACCTATTCATTTGTCTAGTTCATATTACTCATTTGAGTAATAATTTAATAAGTTAATAATAAAATATTATTTATAAGGGCACATCAAAAGTTGATAAGGGCTATCCCAAATCTAACTTTGGTTTATTTACAAGTTTGCCATTGAAAAACTTATTCAGGGCTAGCCCAAATGTAAGTATATAAGTCAATTTTTTTTATTTTTTTGCTCTCTTCTCTTTCCTCACAAGAAGAAGAACAATTTTCTCACAAGAAGAACAAAAGAAAGAAGAAGAACAAGAACAAGAAAAAAGAACAAGAAGAACAAGAAGAAAGAAAAACAAAAACAAAAACAAAAATCTCTTTCTCCAAACCCTAATTTTTTTTTACTCTCTTCTAATTTCTCATATTTCTTTCTCCAAACCCTTTTTATGGATGAAACCCTAGTTGTAGAAAAAATTGGGTCATCAAATCTATTAATCTATTAATTGATTTTTCTTCATTAATTGAAGAAATTATAGGTGAAACCCTACTTGTAGAAGAAATTATGAATGAAATCCTAATTCTAGAAGAAGTGGACTTGCTGTACAGCAAGTCAATATCAGGACTGCAAGAAATTGTGGCAGTCCTAAAATCGAAATGGCCGAATGAAAAACATATGTTAGAGTTTATTTCCATTTTGATAATAGAGTAAAATATACATTTTAGGGTTTATTTTTAGCATTTTTTGTGAGAAAGAATGAAATAAACATGTTAGGGTTTATTTTCATGCATTTTTTTAGGAATGAATATGATGAGAATGGAAATTATAGAGAAGGAAAATAGGGTTTTGATGGAAATGATGGAGAAGAAAACTAGGATTTAGAGTGGAAAAATGATGGAGAAGAAGATGAAGAAGAAGATGTATAGCTTGGGGAGTGGAAAATGGTGGAGAAGAAGAAGAAGAAGAAGAAGAAGAAGAAGAAGAAGAAGAAGAAAGCTAGAGTTTTGGAAGAGAGTAAAATTTTGAAATGAAGCTCAAATTTTGGGTTTGGGGGTGTGTGGGTTTGGGACATCCCAATGATAATGAGTAAGAAAATGTGATGTACTGAGTAGTTTCTCCTCAAACCTGGGCTAATCTCAATCCTGGCTAGTCCTAATCAATTTTTGATGTGCTCTTATAAATAATCTAATAAAAGGGGGGCAAATGAGTGTTTCGATTTTAAATAACAAATAATAGTAAAGATTCTTAAAAAAGAAAAAGAAAGTAAAGATAAGTTAAATAAACGTTAAGATTCTAATTTTCTAGGATACAGGTATTGGTATATAATTAATACCAATTACTTGATAAATAAGTGTTTGAAGGTCTAAAAGATAAATAGAAATACATCTTAAGATATTTCCAAATAAGAGAGAACTAAAATATCATCCTAAATCTATTCAATAAATACTTAAATTAAACAAATAAATAAATTAACAACAACAACAATATTATTAATAATAATAATTTATACGACATCTCTATCTTCTTAGAAGACCTCACATGAAATTAATTTTTTTTTGGAAAGATTAAGCAACGTGGACCAAGTGCAATGTTTGTTTATCAAATTATTATTCCTCTAAGGCCATCTCCAGCCATCTTAAAAAGTTCCCTCAATTGTGGACTCTAAAAAAATATTTTAATATTATGCTATCCTTAAAATTTTAAAAGTCCAACCCATCAATCCTCAAATAAAATTATTATTTATTTCTTCATATATTTATTTCTTCACAATTATTTTAATATGATCATATTATATTATTTTATACTGTTGATATTATTTAACATTATTTTATAATATTTATACAATGTATTAGATGTATCTTAATAATAAACAACTTGTCAATTTATTTTAATTTTTTTTATGTTATTCTTTTAATTTCTGTCAAAAATTTTAAATCTTATTTTGTTGATCAAATAAATCTAATAAAAAATACTAATAACAAATATATTCAATATTAGACTCTATTGAAAGATCTCAACAACAACTGGTATAATTATTATATTATTTATACTTATAAATTAAAAATAATATGGTAAGTTAATTAAATTTAATGTTTATCATATGTAGGACATGTTAGTACATTAATTATAATTTAAAGGATAAAATAATCATAAATAATAGGATCCCTCAAATTCTATGATTTTCTCTCTTATCTCAAATTTGAAGATTAAACAACCCTTTACTCAGTATTATTATTATTATTATTATTATTATTTTAAATTGAGGGTGGGTTGATGGATTTGCTTCAATTAGTTTAAGACTTGGATTGGAGATGGCGTAATAAGTAATAGGTCGTCAATTACCACTATACACGGAGAGGGAGAGAGGAGAGAGAGAGGCTGGAAAAGTAAGTAGCTATTTTTTCTAATATATTTTCTTCTTCTTTGTAATGTTATGATAATTGTAGTCTTGTTCATATTTTCTTTTTGTTGATTCTTAACATAATGTGGTGGTGGTGGTGGTGAGAAGAACGTACTGTAACTGTTTGAAGAGTTTACAGAGTTTTCGAAACCCATGTTGTAGAAAGAAAGAAAAGGACCACAGGAAGTTTACGACCCGAATCGCGTTCCGGTCGGAGATTTTTCGGCTGAGCCGTCGCGTTTCTGGGTGCGATTTAGGATTCTTTGTCAAGGGTCTGAGAAGTAGTTGAGTCTTCGGAACTATGTTGATTTCAACTACATAAAAGGAACTTGCAATAGGATTATGGCACGTGAACAAGTTTTTCTATTCAGGTCCTTGACTTTTTAGGAACTTACGATCAAGGTATGAGATGCATGTAATCCAACAATTTGTATTTGATGAGTTTGAAAAAATAAAAACTCGTGAGTTGCTCTAGGATTTTTGAATTATATTTGCAAGGTGTATCCTATATTACTATAGTATCAGAGCAACCCATGTTCAAATCTCATCGACGCGGACTAGAAGACAGATTGTGCTGTTGTGCAATGCAAACTTTCGACACGAAAAAGATGTTTGACATGCGTGTTATAGGGACTTCAACACGTGAATGATTAGGGATGTTATTTGTATGCTGTACCCAGATTGACGCAGGGGAGTATCCGTTTGTAATGGTCAAAAGTATACGTGTTCCTCAAAACGTACTGGAAAACTAGGAAGCATAGACACTCCAAAACACAACCCATTGGCGTAGCAGAGGGGCGGAGTATAGAATCTATAGTTGTTCGTTCGGACGATAGGAATAACAATATAAAAATGATTCCATGTCATTACAAGCCCTTATTTATAGCCTTTAGAAACCCTAGTCCTATTAAACTAAGACATATTCTAATTAAGATAGATCCTAATCCGAATAAAGAAATATGTAAATAATCCTAAATACAATAAAATCTTATTTCCTAATAAAGACTCCTAATAAATCTCTTAACGATCTCCTAATCCTAAAAAGTAAAAGAGACTTCTATCCAAATAAATATTTGGATAAATTGTAATAATCTCTATGCCATCCGGACAGTCCAAAATATAGTAGGACACACCAAAATAGGTGATGTGTCTGTGTCTCCGGATCCTTCCTGTGTCGTGTCGTATCCGGGTCCATACAAAATAGCGGACAAGATTTAACCACACCCGAGTTTTGTGGTGAATGAGTAGAGTAACATCTCCTGATAGAGGACACATACCCAACTCCACAATCAGGTCCCAGATCTGAAACCTGGACCAGTAGGACTAATGGCTCCTGGATAACAAGACTACACATATTATTATTGATGTTCTCGTCGTCGTCATTTTTTTTAATCTTTCTTCTAGTTTGTTAAGAAATCAAAATTTGGTTATATTGGGGACAGTTTCTAAATACATTTTCTATATTTCTCATTATGTTGAAAATTTTGGAATGACTAGTAAAATAACTCCAAATAGTAGTCTGGACGTGACAATTCGGAAACAGTTGAATGACTGCAAACTTGCCTCAACATTTCATAAAAAACTTGAGGATCCCATTTTATGCAAAGTTTTTTGACATGTTCCTTAACGCTTTGGGAAGTGATATTTTCTATGACTCGAAGAAGCAAAAGTGCTAGTGTTCTTAAATTTTCTTGAAGGCTCCTCCTCTGACATATTTGTTCTGTTGTGCAGATTCTTTGCAGTCATTGATGACTACCCCGTCTGGTGTCATCCATTTTAGTCCTTCTACAAGTCTACAAGACTTCATGGACTTGGATGATGCATCACCTGCATTTGATAGCTCTGTAGTATATGATGGTAACAAACCTAATCAATTACCTCTTACCTTTACCTTTATTTTTTATATGCTGCTATCTTCAAATTTTGGTGTTTTTCCCCTTTTCCTTTCACCATGCACAATAATTGGTGACCGGTAGAAACATATTAGTTCTTTTCATTTAATCATGCATATTAATTGTTAACTGAATCAACTGATACAAGTAAATAAGGCTGGGAAGATATGTGATCTAGGGATTTGTAATCCAAAACATGTAAAAGTACGAGAATAACTGTCCTTCAACTCAGAGAAACATACTCAACAGTTACAGATATTGTATATCTTGAAATTCTTGGCACAAATCCAAGTAGATAGAAGGAATAGTTTTGCATTAGCATCAGCACCATCACCATCTACCTTATGCTACAAAATTTCTTGTTTTATGCACCCTTTTTGCTTAACTATTACTTTGTTTAATATTTTGTAGGTACTCAGACAACGACATCCGCATCTGGTTGCTCGCCAATTGGAGGGTTACACTTTGGCATCCCACAAGGTAGAATGATGTTGTATACGCCAACAATTGAAGCTGGTCAAGCCTTCTGTACACCGGCTACTCCGATGCTTCAGTCAGTTTCAGCAATGCCATTTTACAAAAATACGAGCCACGAAGAGCTGAGGTGGTTTAACTATCAAACTGGGAACAAAGGTGCAGCTCGTACACCAACACCAGAAACTGGTGATGTCTTTGGTAGACTGAATACTCCAGTGGTTCAGTCAATCTCAGCAAGACCCTTGTTTGAAACTACAAGCCACGAAGAGCTGAGGTGGTCCTACTATCAATCTGGAAACCAAGGTGCAATTCATTTAGTAATTTTGTGCAGTTTTTCTTTTCCAGATAGTATTCATAGTTTTTGGATTTTCGTGAACTGGCACACCAATGAAGTTACAGTGAAAATATACACAGCCACAATTATTTGTGCGAATCACATGAATGAATGTCTTTTAATTGGTTACTCTGCTATATTGATGTTTAGGACTGTGTTATAGTTTAGCACAGTGTGTAGATAATGTGTTGTTTGAGCTTGGACAATCTCTCAATTTCAAGAATTACCCAATCTTATCAACTCATTCCTAAACAGCATCAGTTCTTTTGGTTGCATCTGGCTTATAGAGTCACTCAGCATCCAATTTGTACCTGAATGACAGTGATGGACTTCCTCAATCTTATGTTCCATCTACCTTTAACCAATTCATCAACTTTATTCCTGGAGTTTGTTTTGACCTTAAAGGTTCTATTTGATAAGGGAAAGGTTTTGGCATTTAACTTGTAGAGAAGTTTTTCTGGTTCCAGCCTCCGTCAGTTTTCCTGTCACAACAGTATTGGGATAGGGTTTAACCCTCAATATGGAAAATTTTGAATGGTACTTGTGGATTATCCAGAGTACTTAGGGTGGAAGCCAAAATCCAAACAAAGTTGTAGTATTGCTTTGTAGTGTTTGGGGTTTTATGTGTTGTTTCCTTGATTTTTTGTAAGGCAAGGGGCATATACAGGGTAGCATCTTGGTGTTGCTGCCGATGTTGCACTGTTTTTTTTGGCATAGATGCCTACACTTCATATTGAGCCCATTGCCATACTTAAGACCTGCTCTTGCATGCATCAGTTTCCACACTTTTTTTTTTTTACTCAATTATAATCTGATCCAGGCTTCATCCTCAGTTTGAACTTAGAAGTGCTCTTGCATGCATCAGTTTCCACACTTTTTTTACTCAATTATAATCTGATCCAGGCTTCATCCTCAGTTTGAACTTACAAGTTTTACACAGATCAAAAGTCTTTTCTTTAATAAATAAAAAATCATGGTTATTCACTTAATTCTCAAAGGAATTTCTCCTGATTGTTTTGGGGATTTCTTTTCTCGTGTGGGGTACAAGGCATTTGGAAAGAGGTTCTGTTCTTTTGTGATTGTAAAAGATGGCTTCACAGGTTTGCCATTTGTAGTGAGAATAGGGTACACATCCTTTCCCTATAATCAACCCATTGTTATTGTGGAATATTTTATCATCTTGCCGCATGTGGAGGTAGGCCACTGTGTTGAACTACATAAATCTTGTGTTCTTCAATTCGTGTTACTCTTTCATAAAGTATTTATTGCCCATTAACCTTACGTTGCACGGGTTATTGGAGGTTAACTAGTTGATCAGATTCCAGTGACTGAGTTCACATGGCTGGCATTAACTGCAAAATTATGTCGATATCTATACTCTACATATACAATAAGATATACTCAGTAACCATAGCAAATCCAAGTGGATATTGTAGAAAATAATAGTTGGTGTTATTTTATTGATGGACTACTTCACTACTTATAGGGAGTCTAGCTCCTCTACATACTACAAATTCCGATGTGGGACTAAAAGTCCCTTATTGATTCTCAACACTCCCCCTCAAGATGGACGATAGATATTGATCATCCCCATCTTGTTACATAGCTTCGACAGACTTAATGAACTAAGACCCTTAGTCAGACAGTCTGCCACTTGTTCTTCTGAGCGGACATGGTCAATCTTCAGTATCCCTTGCTCCAGCTTCTCCTTGATAAAGAATCGATCGATTTCGATGTGCTTCGTTCTGTCGTGCTGAACCGGATTATTCGCTATACTTATTGCGGCTTGACTATCGCTCAGAAGATGCAACGGTGTCCCCTTATCCAACTTCAACTCTGTCAGCAGTGCTTTCACCCATAGTAGTTCTGACACCCCTAGAGCCATTGCTCTGTATTCTGACTGTTTCTTGCTTCTCCATGAAACCAGATTTCCTCCTACAAAAATACAGTACCCCGTGGTAGATCTTCTGTCGTCTATGCAGCTTGCCCAGTCTGCATCACAGTATCCCTCAATATCTGTGCATCCATTCTTCTTGAACCACAGTCCTTTTCCCGGCGTCCCTTTCAGATATCTTAGGATCTGAAATACTGCATCCATATGACCCGTTCTTGGATCATGCATATAGCGGCTTACAACGCTTACTGCAAATGAGATATCAGGACGAGTATGCCCTAGATAAATCAATCTGCCTACTAGCCTTTGATACCTTTCGCGATCAACAGGCTCTCCTGCTTCTGCTTCCATCTTGTACTTCTGGTCAATTGGAGTGACTGCTGCTCGGCATCCCAGCATCCCTGTCTCCTTCAGTAGATCTAGTACATATTTCCTTTGTGAGAGAACAATTCCTTGTTCACCATCACACACCTCGATACCTAAAAAGTATCTCATCTGTCCTAAGTCCTTCACCTCAAACTCCTTAGCGAGTTTCGACTTCAGCTTAGTGATCTCATCAGCATCATCACCTGTGATCACTATATCATCCACATATACAGCAAGTATAGTTATGTGGCCTCTTGCATGCTGGAGGAAGACCGTGTGATCTGTATTTGTCTGATGGTACCCCATGCCAGTGACAGCCTTTCTGAATCTGTCAAACCAGGCTCGAGGAGATTGCTTCAGCCCGTACAGCGACTTCTTCAGTTTGCACACTTTTCCATGTGACGTTCCTTCACCTGAATCTGACACAGAGTAGCACCCTGGAGGAGTCTCAATGTATACTTCTTCTTGTAGGTCTCCATGAAGAAATGCGTTCTTTACGTCTAACTGGTGTAGCTTCCACCCATAGTTTGCTGCAATGGAGACCAGCGTTCTTACGGTACTCATCTTCGCTACTGGGGCAAAAGTCTCATCATAGTCGATACCATATGTCTGGGTATAGCCTTTTGCAACCAGTCTCGCCTTGTATCGTTCAACTTTTCCTTCTGGTGTCTCCTTCACTGTGTAAACCCATTTGCATCCCACAGCTTTCTTCCCTTCAGGTAATGGTACCAGCTCCCATGTCTTATTTTTCTCTAGTACCCCAAGTTCTTCCATCATTGCAGCTTTCCATCTTGGGTCCTTCTTTGCTTCCTGCCAATTCTTAGGTAAAGAAGTGGAGTCTAACGAAGTGAGGAAGGCTTGATAAGTCGGAGAGATATTAGAATAAGACAAGTAGTTGGCGATATCATGTTCATAATCTCGATAACGAATAGGAGCCTTTCCCGCATTAATGCGAGAAGACCTCCTTAAGGGAGCAATGGGAGGTGGGGAAAGCATACCATCCGAGTCGGAGAGACCCGCTTCCGAATCCGAGTGATCCGGTACGGGAGTAACATCTTCAGGAGTTGGGGCAGGAGTAGACGAGGGACTTGTCACATTTGGCACAGGGCACGGCACAGTACTGGACCTCTGCTGTCGTCTTCTGTACACTTGGAGCTCTTTTTCCCTTGTCTGCTTCTCCCCCTGCGTAATATATGTATCGTCTTCTTTATCCTCATCCTCCGTATCGGTATTACTGATGCTTTCTCCTCTTTCCTTCCAATTTGCAACAACAGGACAAGGTACCGATCCGACGACCACGCTTGGACGTATTATCTCCCCCTCACGGCTAACACCCGCTGTGTTAGGTGTGTTTCCAAACGCGGAGCCCTCATCTGGACCATAATATGGTTCCACCTCTCTGAATGTAACGTCCATGCTTACAAACAGCTTCCGTTCCACCGGGCTCCAGCATACATACCCCTTCTGTGTCCCGGTGTACCCAACAAAGACACACTTAACTGCTCTAGGATCCAGCTTACCAACTCCAGGTCTGTTATCATGGACAAAGCATACACATCCAAATACTTTCGGAGGAACGGTGTATGCAGTTGTCCCCGTGAGCATTTCCAACGGCGTCTTCCAGTCCAGCAATTGAGAGGGCATCCTGTTGATGAGATAAGAGGCTATCAAGACAGCCTGCCCCCACAAGTATTTAGGCACATTCATAGCTAGCATCATCGTCCGAGCTACTTCCAGCAGGTGCCTGTTCTTTCGTTCTGCAACACCATTTTGAGCCGGTGTATATGCACAAGAGGTTTGATGCAGTATGCCATGAGAGGATAAATATGCAGCAAACCTCGTATGGGTATATTCCGTCCCATTATCCGACCGGAAACACTTAACACGAGCATTATATTGTGTCTTTACGCATTGATGGAAGCTCTGAAATGCTTTAAAAACGTCACTTTTATTCTTCAGTAGGTAGACCCACGTTACGCGGGTAGAGCAGTCAATAAAAGTGACAAACCATCTATAACCGTTAACACCGGTTGTAGGACAAGGACCCCACACATCTGAATGAATCATATCAAAAGCAGCAGTACATCGATGCCCAGAACTCACATAGGAGCTTCTGGTATGTTTTTCCAACTCACAAGCATCACAAACTAACAACTCTTTATTCGCTTTTTGATATAAGGATGAAAACATGCGACTAATAACAGAAAAGGAAGAATGTCCTACACGCTGATGGTGTAGGAGTAGCTCGGCTTCGACACTTCGACTTCGGACTTCTGGTTGTGTGTCTGCAACCAATGATGCCAGTGCTCTGTCCAGACCGTTCCTGTCCAAGTACCATAGACCCTTATGCCATGTGCCAGTGCCCAGTCGTCTCCCCGTTCCCTTCTCCTGAAAGATTACCTTAGGAATATCAAAGGAAACAGTACAGTTTAGATCAAGGATAATGGTGCTAATGGATATAAGATTGACAGGAAAGGAAGGAGCATGTAAGACATTAGATAGAGTGATGGAAGGAGTGCAATCAATAGTGCCTTTACCCATAACAGGCCTGGAGGTACCATCAACAGTCTGAATGCTTTCTGGCGGCGTTAGGTGAGAGTATTCCCGGAACTCACCTCGGGACCCCGTGACATGGCGGGATGTCCCAGAGTCCATAATCCAGACTGGCTGAGAGACAGATGCAAGAGCACGCGGAGGTATACCGTCACTGGTTTGGGAAAAGTAAGTGCAGTAATCTCCTGAGGTGGACGGCACCTCAGAATTGACTTGTCGGTCACCAGAACCAATCTTTGAGCCCCGCAGTTTCTCAAGAACTTCTCTCTCAAATGGAGTTATGTCCGCCAGCTGATTGTTCCGGCCTTCATCCGCCAGATTCGCCGTGTTGCCTCCAGAGTAAGTGCCCCTTCCACCACTGTAGCTGCCTCGACCACCTCGTCGTCCACCCCGACCACGGCCCCGACCACGCGAGGAACTCCGTGCTGGTTTTGGGCAAAAACGGATGTAATGTCCTGTGTCACCACAGTTGTGGTAAACGCTTTCCGCAGAAGGAGGCTGGTTGAAAGCAGCAAGAGCAGATGTGGCAACTCCGACTTGCTCTCCCTGGGAGATGCCCCTGGTGGGCATCAGCTTCAACCGTGCTTCTTCTTGTGCCATGGCAGCTATGGCATCCTCTAAGGTCGGCAGCTTCGGTTGCGCAAGAAGTACATTCCTCCGTTGCTCAAATGCAGGGTTGAGCCCCTTCAAAAACTTCATCATCTGTTGCCGCGAGATATAATCCAGAAATTTCTGGAAATATTTTGCGAAGGACGGTTCAACCTGAGCATCCTCCATTCCAAGAGGATCATAATGGTCAAGATCAGACCAGTACTTCTTCAACAAGGCGGCGTACTCAGATATGGTACGATCGTCTTGGACTACCCGCTCGAGTTCATCCTGCAGTTGGAAGACTCGCATTGGGTTACCTGAACCGGAGTACATATCTTTCAATGTTCTCAGATATCAGCAGCTCCCTCCATTGCTTCAACACTACCCGACACTTGATCGGTTAAAGAGGCTGTCAACCAACCAGCCACGACATTGTTGACAATCTCCCATACAGCAAACTCCTTCGAGGAGTGATCGACCAGGGCCTTGGTGTGGCCATCTACATAGCCAACCAAGCCACGTCCCTTCAGCGTCCGCATCGCCTGCCGCGACCATGTTAAGTAGTTGGTCGTGCCTTCCAGCTTCGTCTCCAGTTTGTCCAACTTCCCCATTCTATACGGTGACGGATCCACATCAGTATGGGTCACGCGTGAGGTTGCCTCCGGTAATCTCTTGGTCAGGAGATCCTCGACCAGGGCCTTCATCTCTTCTGCTGTCAACTTTCCATAGATGGAATCCATGGTTTCTGCAACTGTAATCAGTGAGGTTTTGTTGTTTCCTGAGTCGTCGTCGTTTGCTTCGTCTTCGTCTTAGTCAGCAATCTGCTGTGAATCCTGATCTCAGGTAGCGTCTTCGTCAACTGTATATTCGGACAGTTGAGATAGAGATCAGGGGAGAAAACAACAAACTAGCTTCCTCACTGATATGTTGGAGTGTATGCGACCAACTAGAACCGCGTCATTATGACGTGTTCGGACAGCCCAAACTTAGTTGTGCCTCCTTGCATGGCGAAGTAAACAGCACGCCGCAACAGAAATCCTAGAAGGATTCTGAGTGTACGAAAATCTAAAGAGATTTCGTAACAGAAGCAAGACGAAAATCTAAAGAGATTTCGTATGCGTAGCAGTAGGTCTTCTAAAGAGAAGATACTGAGTCTCGAAGGCAACAACAGTAGAGCTTCTAAAAAGAAGGTACTGATTCTCGAAGGCAACTGCAGTAGATCTTCTAAAAAGAAGGTACTGATATTTTTTTTCTTTTTTTTTTCTCTCTTTATTTTATTTTTTTTTTTTTTTGGCGGCTAGGGTTAGGGTTAGGGTTTTGATGGGGCTGCTAGGGCTAGGGTTAGGGTTTCCATGTCGAGAGTGGGAGAGGGAGGTAGGGGGGTACCCCTCCGGGAGGGGGGGGTCGGGCGGGGGGGGGGGGGGGGGTGCTGCTCCGGGGGGGGGGGGTGGGGGGGGGCTGCTCCGGGGGGGGGGGGGGGGTCGGGGGGCTGCTCCGGGGGGGGGAGGCTGCTGCTCCGGGGGGGGGGGGGGGGGGGAGAGAGAGTTAAATTTTTTTTTTTTTTTTTTTTTTGTGGAGAGAGAGAGAGAGTTATGGCTCTGATACCATGTAGAAAATAATAGTTGGTGTTATTTTATTGATGGACTACTTCACTACTTATAGGGAGTCTAGCTCCTCTACATACTACAAATTCCGATGTGGGACTAAAAGTCCCTTATTGATTCTCAACAGATATAATGTAAAAATTTGCACCACCACTGCTACAAATTTTCTTATTTTGTGTTCCCTTCTTGGGGCTAACTGTTGTTTTTGATTAATGTTTCATAGGTGTTCAGACAAGTAGAAGAGCATCTGGTAGCTCATCATTTGGAGATTTACATTTTGGAATTCAACAAGGGGATAATAGAGTGGCGGTTCGTACACCAACACCTGAAGCTGGTGAAGACTTTCGTAGGCCAGCTACTCCAGTGGTTCAGTCAATCTCAGTAAGTCCCTTGTTTGAAACTACAAGCCAGCTGAGGTGGACCTACTATCAATCTGCATACCAAGGTGCCCTTCACTTAGTAACTTTTTGCTATCTTCTTTCACAGAGTATTCATAGTTTTTGGGCTCGGATGAACTGGCACACCAATGAACTTATGTAGAAAACATACACAACCACAATTATTTACGAGAATCACATGAATGAATTGTCTTTTTAATTGGTTACCCTTCTCTATATTGATGTTTATGTCTATGTTATATTTTAGCATGATGTGTAGACGATATGTGTCGTTTGAGCTTGGACAATCTCTTTCTGACCTCACTATTTAAGAATTGTCCAATCTTAGTTCAGTTCTCAATAGAGTTCTTTTGGGTGCATCCGGCTTATAGAGTCACTTAGGGTCCAATTGTACATGAATAGGGTATACATCCCTTCCCTATAATCAACCCATTGTTATTGTGGAATATTTTATCATCTGGCCGCATGTGGAGGTAGGCCACTGTGTTGAACCACATAAATCTTGTTTTCTTCCATTCGTGTTACTCTTTCATTAAGTACTTATTGTCCATTAACCTTACATTCCACGGGTTATTGGAGCTTAACTAGTATTGATCAGATTCCAGTGACTGAGTTCACGTGGCTGGCATTAACTGCAAAAATATGTCGATATCTATACTCTACATATACAATAAGATATACTCACTAACCATAGCAAATCCAAGTGGATATAATGTAAAAATTTGCACCCCCACCCACCTTATGCTACGAATTTTCTTATTTTGTGTTCCCATCTTGGGGCTAACTGTTATTATTTATTAATATTTCATAGGTGTTCAGACAAGTAGAAGAGCATCTGGTAGCTCATCATTTGGAGATTTATATTTTGGAATTCAACAAGGGGATAATAGAGTGGCGGTTCGTACACCAACACCTGAAGCTGGTGAAGTCTTTCGTAGGCCGGCTACTCTAGTGGTTCAGTCAATCTCAGCAAGTCCCTTGTTTGAAACTACAAGCCATGAAGAGCTGAGGTGGTCCTACTATCAATCTGCATACCAAGGTGCCCTTAATTTAGTAAATTTTTGCTATCTTCTTTCAGATAGTATTCATAGTTTTTGGGTTCGGATGAACTGGCACACCAATGAACTTATGTAGAAAACATACAAAACCACATTTATTTACGAGAATCACATGAATGAATTGTTTTTTTAATTGGTTATCCTTCTCTACGTTGATGTTTATGTCTACGTTATATTTTAGCATGATATGTAGACGATATGTGTCATTTGAGCTTGAACAATCTCTCTCTGACCTCACTATTTAAGAATTGTCCAATCTTAGTTCAGTCCTCAATAGAGTTCTTTCGGGTGCATCCGGCTTATAGAGTCACTTAGGGCCCAATTGTACCTGAATATGGTATACATCCCTTCCCTATAATCAACCCATTGTTATTGTGGAATATTTTATCATCTGGCCGCATGTGGAGGTAGGCCACTGTGTTGAACCACATAAATCTTGTGTTCTTCCATTTGTGTTACTCTTTCATCAAGTACTTATTGTCCATTAACCTTACATTCCACGGGTTATTGGAACTAGTATTGACCAGATTCCAGTGACTGAGTTCACGTGGCTGGCATTAACTGCAAAAATACGTCGATATCTATACTCTACATATACAATAAGATATACTCACTAACATAGCAAATCCAAATGGATATAATGTAGAAATTTGCACCACCACCCACCTCATGCTACAAATTTTCTTATTTTGTGTTCCCTTCTTGGGGCTAACTGTTATTTTGATTAATGTTTTATAGGTGTTCAGACAAGTAGAAGAGCATCTGGTATTTCATCATTTGGAGATTTACATTTTGGCATTCAACAAGAGGTTAATAGAGTGGTGGTTCGTACACCAACACCTGAAGCTGGTGAAGACTTTCGTAGGCCGGCTACTCTAGTGGTTCAATCAATCTCTGAAGCTACAAGCCTTGAAGAGCTGAGGTGGTCCTACTATCAATCTGCATACCAAGGTCCACTTCATTTAGTAATTTTTTGCTATCTTCTTTCAGATAGTATTCGTTGTTTTTGGGTTTGGATGAACTGGCACACCAATGAGCTTATGTAGAAAACATACATAACCACAATTTTTTACAAGAATCACATGAATGAATTATCTTTTTAATTGGTTACCCTTTTCTACATTGATGTTTATGTCTGTGTTATATTTTAGCATTATATGTAGATGAAATGTGTCGTTTGAGCTTGGACGATCTCTCTCTGACCTCACTATTTAGAAATTGTCCAAGCTTAGTTCAGTCCTCAATAGAGTTCTTTTGGGTGCATCCGGCTTATAGAGTCACTTAGGGTCCAATTGTACATGAATTAGGGTACACATCCCTTCCCTATAATCAACCCATTGTTATTGTGGAATATTTTATCATCTGGCCGCATGTGGAGGTAGGCCACTGTGTTGAACCACATAAATCTTGTGTTCTTCAATTCGTGTTACTCTTTCATTAAGTACTTATTGTCCATTAACCTTACATTCCACGGGTTATTGGAGGTTAACTAGTATTGATCAGATTCCAGTGACTGAGTTCACGTGGCTGGCATTAACTGCAAAATTATATCGATATCTATACTCTACATATACAATAAGATATACTCACTAACATAGCAAATCCAAGTGGATATGATGTAGAAATTTGCACCACCACCCACCTCATGCTACAAATTTTCTTATTTTGTGTTCCCTTCTTGGGGCTAACTGTTATTTTGATTAATGTTTTATAGGTGTCCAGACAAGTAGAAGAGCATCTGGTAGCTCATCATTTGGAGATTTACATTTTGGCATTCAACAAGAGGTTAATAGAGTGGTGGTTCGTACACCAACACCTGAAGCTGGTGAAGACTTTCGTAGGCCGGCTACTCCAGTGCTTCAGTCAATCACAGCAAGTCCCTTGTTTGAAGCTACAAGTTATCAATCTGCATACCAAGGTGCACTTCATTTAGTAAATTTTTGATGTCTTCTTTCAGATAGTATTGTTGATATATGTGTTAAGTGTTATTGGGCTTTAGTCCCACATTGCCTAGAATGATAGGAGAGGAGGCTAGCCTCTCATATATATATATGTAGTCTCTATTCCAATAATAATCACTTAAAATCTCAACATGGTATTAGAGCCTAAACTTGCTTAGAATACCGTCAGAGTCACCTTTTCCACACAAACCCTACCCCTAACCTCGCCTTCCCTTCCCCCCCCCCCCCACGCCGCCGCTGCCGCTGCAGCCGCTGCTGAGCCGCTGCAGCTGCGGCTGTGTCGCTGCCACTGCTGCCCCGCTCCCGCTGTCGCTGCAGCCGCCGCTGCTGCGGCTGCTACTGCCGCTGCCATGGGTGCCTCCGTGCACACCACTTTTAGGGCTCCTACTGTATAGGTAAGCCTAAACTTGAGATTTATCTCATCTGTGGCACCTACTGTGTAGGTAAGCTTAAACTTGAGATTTATTTCATCTGTGGCACCTACAGTGTAGGGAAGCCTAAAATCGTTCTTGAAGATTTATCTCATATGAGATTCTCAAGGAGATGTCGATGATGCCTAGATCCGATGAAACCAGACATATTCGGATTTAGGAGAGGACGACGAGGACAAGCGTGAGTCGTGGAGCAAGTGTGACGTGATCGAGAAGAAGCATCGATGGAGGCGATCCTCAAGAAGCTGGATGCTGACGATGTGGCGACGTTGATGAAGTTGATAAAGGTGTCGGCTGGCGATCCTCAAGAAGCTGGATGCTGACGATGTGGCGACGTTGATGAAGTTGATAAAGGTGTCGGCTGGTGATAGCACGACACGAGCGCCGCCAAAGTTGGAACTATCCTCCATCGATCTGAAGTTGGATGAACCAGCCACCTATCTGAGTTGGTCACGGCGGGTGAGAAAAACCCTTGCAGGAAAGAACCTGGAGGGATTCTTGACGGACGAAAAGACAGAGCCGGAAGAGGGCTCGACAGGACGCGACGAGTGAAAATCCACTCATATGGTGATTTACATCTGGCTTCTCAATTCCTTAGTCCAGTCTATTGCTTCCACAGTAGATGGCATTGAGATGGTGAAAGACGTATGGGAGAAGTTGAGGAGAACCTATGATGGCGTAGGAAACAACCTACGGATCTTCCAGATAAAATGGGAGATCGATGACACCGTACAAGGGGAGAAGATGGTGCAAGAGTACGCTAGGGAGTTGGAGCATCTCTGGCTGGATTATGATCACTCCTCAAAACGGACAAACTGCGGGGACCCGAAGTGCAAGGAGAGACATGTGTGTCTGCAGGAGAGGACCATGAAATTCCTCAAAGGGCTGACTGCCGCATTTGCACAGAGGACAACCTTACTCCTCGCCCAACCAGAGATCCCTAGTCTTGAGGAGGCTATCTCAGCCATGATCCAGGAGGAGACGCGGATCAGACTACAGACAGGGACAGGTTGTCCCCCCGAAGCAAAGTCAGCACTAGCAGCTGCTAGCTCGGGCGACACAGGATCCAAGGGAGAGCTCTGGCAACACAATCGACAATGCTATAACTGCGGAGAGATGTGCCATCATCGATATGCTTGTACCAAACCACCTAAGGAGGGAGACTCAGGTGGTGGACGAGGACGAAGATATATTTGACGTGGACGTGGTCGAGGAGGCCGACGAGACGGCCGAGGAGGCTATCGGGCAAACTTGCTGGTGGCAGAAGGGAATGGAGGAGCTGGTGGCACCTTTACTGAGGAGGATCAGGCACTGCTGGACCTGCTGGAGAGAAAGCAAAGAGCGTCGACCGAAGGAGACAGGAGGAGCGGAGCAGAGGAGACATCCATCCCATTCTTCGGAGGCAACGCCGCTATGTATGCTCACCCATCAGAAGGTACTGACGAGTCACTCGCTCTTGCATCTATGTCTTCCCTTAAAACGTCAGACTGGATTATCGACTCAGGAGTATTTCGGCATATGACAGGGAACGCTAGTGAGTTTTCTTCATACACTCACCTAGCACCAGCAGACACCATTCAGACTGCAGATGGCACTTTCCAACCAGTGGTCGGTAAGGGTACTGTTAATTGTATAGGTTCGGTAAGATTATCCAATGTGTTACATGCTCCATCCTTTCCAGTCAGTCTCTTGTCTATTAGTTCTATAATTCTCCAACTAAAATGCACTGTTTCTTTTGATATTCCTAAGGTGATCTTCCAGGAGAAAGGGAAGGGACGAAGACTTGGGACTGACACTTGGCATTAGGGACTGTGGTACCTAGATCGGGAAGGACTGGACTCGACATTGATATCTATGGCAGAGAAGGCTCGAATGGGAGAGCTGTAGCAGAGGACTGAAGATATTTTGATACTTCATCATAGGAGGATGGAACATTCTTCTTTTGATACTCTAAGTAAGTTGTATCCAGAGATGTATGCAAAATCAAATAAACAGAAATTAGTATGTGATACATGCGAGTTAGAAAAGCTTACTAGAAGCTCATATGTTGGTACTGGTCATAAGAGTTCTCTTGTTTTTGAGGTAGTACATTCTGATGTTTGGGGTCCATGTACTACTAACACTATAAATGGATATAAGTACTTTGTCTCCTTTATTGATTGTGCATCTCGTGTCTCCTGGTTGTATTTAATGAAAAATAAGAGTGAAGTATTTGCTTGCTTTCGGGACTTCCATAAACATGTCCAGACTCAGTACAATGCAGTAGTGAAGGTACTGAGGTCTGACAATGGAACGGAATACACCAACAAGACACTTGCAGAGTACCTGTCAGCACACGGAATACAGCACCAGACCAGCTGTGCATACACACCAGCACAAAATGGAGTAGCAGAAAGGAAGAACCGACACCTTCTAGAGACCGCAAGAAGTATGATGATCGACATGAATGTCCCACAAAATCTATGAGGACATGCAGTATTGACAGCAGCTCAACTTATCAACAGGATGCCTTCAAAAGTTCTGGAATTGAAGTCCTCATGCGAATTATTATAAGGCAATAATAGTGGGATACTCCCACTAAAGGTGTTCGGGTGTGTGTGCTTTGTGAAAGACAACAGACCATCAGTTGCGAAACTTGACCCCAGAGCAGTCAAGTGCATCTTCGTGGGCTACTCAGCGACTCAGAAGGGATGTGTGCTGGAGTCCAGTAGAGAAGAAGAAGTTCGTTAGTATAGATGTCCACTTCCGAGAGCATGAGCCATATTACCGCCAGGAGGGAACTTCGCACAACACGCCTAATACTACCAGTATAAGGCGAGAGGGGGAGATGGAGAACTTGGTGGTAACCGATTTAGAAGTATGACATAGAGGCACGGTTGAGGAGAAATATGAAGGTGAAGCAGAACATGGGGAGGAGATAAGAAGTATCAGGCCTACGGCTCAGGGGGAGTTACTTACCTACAGCAGGAGAGAGAAGCAAACTGCAGGACCAGTACCTACAGTGCCAGTGCTAAGTCTCTTGCATGCGTCTGTCCCAACTCCCGAGACACCACCATCCTCCTCATCTACACCACCACCCTCCTCAGGTGATACCATCCATCCCACTTCTCCCATACCACTACCTACACGAAGGACTACTCGCAGTAATGCGGGAAATCTTCGGGACAGATATGGTTGGAACCTTGATAAGTTTGTTTCTTATGATCATATCTCTTCTTCTCATGGAGCATTTATAACATCTTTGGATAGTATTACTGTACCTAACAATTGGCAGGTTGCCAAGAACGATCCAAAGTGGAAAGCGGCAATGCATGAGGAGTTGGGAGCTCTTGAGAAGAACCACACTTAGGAGCTGGTGAGACTGCCAGAAGGGAAAAGAGCAGTCGGATGCAAATGGGTTTTTACTGTGAAGCAGAACCCAGATGGACAGGTTGAGCGCTATAAAGCTCGACTGGTGGCAAAAGGATACAGTCAGACGTACGGTATCGACTATGACGAGACCTTTGCACCAGTGGCGAATATGAGCACTGTCAGGACCTTGATTTCCCTGGCAGCCAATGGAGGGTGGAAGCTACACCAGCTAGATGTGAAGAATACATTTCTTCATGGGGATCTAGTGGAGGAGGTGTACATGGAGATACCACCAGGATTCTGCACCAAACAGACAGAAGGCAAGGTCTGCAGACTGAAGAAGTCCTTCTATGGACTGAAGCAGTCTCCTCGAGCATGGTTTGACAGGTTCAGGAGAGCAATGATAGGGATGAGATATCAACAGATCAATGCTGATCACACTATCTTCTTCAGACAAAGTGGAGGCCACATCACCATGCTTGCGGTATATGTAGATGATATGATTATCACAGGCGATGATGAGCAGGAGATCGCCCAACTCAAAGGAAAGCTTGGCAAGGAGTTCGAGGTGAAGGATCTTGGCCCTCTTTGATACTTCCTTGGGATTGAGATTGCTCGAGATAATGAGGGAATCGTTCTTTCTCAAAGGAAGTACGCACTGGACCTGCTTACGAAAACGGGGATGATGGGATGCAAACCAGCTACGACATCGATAGACCAGAAGTTCAAACTGGATGCTGAAGCTGGAGAACCAGTTGACCGGAATAGATATCAGAGATTGGTGGGCAAGTTGATCTACTTGAGCCACACTCGACCTGATATCAGCTTTGCGGTCAGTGTAGTAAGCCGCTACATGTATGACCCCCGCAGGGTCATATGGACGCAGTATACCAGATTTTGAGGTACTTGAAGGGAGCCCCCGGGAAGGGACTGATCTTCAGAAGAAATAATCATGTAAGCATCGAGGGCTATTGTGATTCTGACTGGACTAGCTGTGCTGACGACAGGAGATCCACATCGGGCTACTGCATATTTGTAGGAGGCAACTTGGTCTCTTGGAGGAGTAAAAAGCAGTCAGTGGTGGCCAGATCAACAGCTGAAGCAGAGTATAGAGCTATGGCCTTGGGAGTCACAGAACTATTGTGGTTGAAGAATATGCTGACGGAGCTAAAGCTGGACCAGGGAGCCAAGATGAAGCTATGGTGTGACAACCAGTCAGCTATTAGTATTGCCAACAATCCAGTACAGCATGACAGGACCAAGCATATCGAGATTGACAGATTCTTCGTCAAAGAAAAGCTGGAGAAAGGAGTACTAGAGCTGGGCTACGTTCCAACCAAAGATCAGGTAGCAGACGGACTGACAAAGGAGCTTAGTTCTATCAGCATGATGAGAGGATGTGATAAGATGGGTTTAGTGAATATCTTTCGCCCATCTTGAGGGGGAATGTTGATATATGTGTTAAGTGTTATTGGGCTTTAGTCCCACATTGTCTAGAATGATAGGAGAGGAGGCTAGTGTCACGCCCCGCTCCCGCAGGAGCGATCGTCCTCGCTAAGGCGTGATGCCGCACGGGCCTAGGTTGCGCCCGTGCAAGGCCAAGTCCAGAAACGGCCGATTTGAGCTAGGCCACAGAGTCGCACAGAGTGTCCCCATTGCAGCAGAAAGTAAATGAACACAAATTGAAGCGAATTCAAACTCTTTATTGATATTCAAGAAGTTTACAAGCGGCGCTAGGCCGAGTTTACAAATCTCTCAGGCTCTCTCTCTCTGAAACATAAAAGGCGTGCCAAGTGGCTTACAAGGTGGAATGATTCATGGCAATTTTCCGATACATTATGTCCTGTATATGGTGCTCCAGCTCCTTGCAACGCTCCAAGGCTCCAGAGATAGCTCCGCACCTTAGCACGTTCGAGGAAAGCTCCGCACCCGATGACGTCTCCTGCATCCTGCAAGCAGACTGTGGGGTTATCAGTACATTGTTATGCACTGGTGGAGAGGCTAGCTCGCCCACAATGCCATCATTACCAAACACGTTCTATTTATTTTTGTGCACCGTCTATCATTCATTGTCTTTCTAATCTTGCCTTAGGATTAGTTTCATGGCATATTTCATAACCTATCCCGTGTTGCCAAATTCAAGTGTTTGCATGAAAATGCATGCACGACTTACCCATACTTACCGTCCGGCCTTCCCTGTCCAAAGTAAACCAAGTTAGTCAACAATTCGCATATATCAACTTAATGTAATTCACGTAAACATTCAATGTCAGGGGCGTGTCCCAGCCTTAGGTCCTAGCGCGTCGTAGGCGTGTTTTCTAGCTCGTTTGCTCGAAGTACTCTCGATCATTTTGTGTGTTATATTCAAGCCTATTCAGAAGGTGCTTTGTTCAGTTAACTTAGACTACTTTGATTTCAATGCAAGGACTTGCACGTGGATTGCCACTAGGGGTGTGCATAGGTCGGTGGTCGACCTATTTGGTCTCAACCGAAGTCGAACCGAAGTTAATCGGTTTGAAAATAAACAAAATCGAACCAAACCAACCAAATGGTCGGTTCGGTTTTAAAACCGACCGACTTGGTTCGGTTTGGATCGGTTCGACTTGGTCGGTTTTGATCACATAAAAAAATAGACTGTATGTTTTTTTTTTCTTTTGTGAAACCTCAGTCAACTTCCCCTTTGCAACAGAAAATACAATTCAGCAGCTTCAATTCAACTTGCACTTTGCAGGTGGAGAAAAATGTCAATTATACATAAAAAAAATCATATACATAACCAAAAGCCCATTTCATGTGCACATGAGCAATTAGAAAAGAATAGGAGTCGCCAACACTCCTCTTTGAGACTAGAAAGAGAGAGAGAGATAGCTCTTTCAACTTTAACTTGATAAATGGTTGTGATGTGAATAAATGAACCAAACCAGTATAATACAACCCAATGAACCCATACCCAACCGGCCAACCCTAATTATTTAATAAGGATTTGGTTCGGTTCGGTTTAGACGGTTTTTGGCATAACCAAACCGTGAACCGAATCGAACCGGTCGGTTTTGAAAAAATTGAAGTCGAACCAAACCAACCGAACCATCGGTTCGGTTTAAAACCAATCGATTCGGTTTGGCTTGGTTCGATTTGGTCGGTTTGACTTAATTGTGCACAGCCCTAATTGCCACCAGCAAAGTCCACTTAAATCTATATGCACCGGTCGCTGGCATGTCAGCCATTTTGGACATTTTCCCCCTTTGGCATTCTCATCTATCAAGTGTGATGGCTTGTACACCTTGATAGACTATTGAAGTACCGGCCCTACGTTTGGTTATGTGCCCAAGTCCGCACACCTGTCCGCCCGTAGGCCATGATTCCGCCTAGGCCGGCCACGAAATCGTCGTTCGTTGCCCTTGGAATCCCTTTTCACTCGTGCACGAGTCCGTCCACGACCATTTCGTATTTTATTGTCATTTTAACTTAACGGCTGTCTTTGAGCCATAGGCTGTCTCTGAGCCATAATGCGTTATCGACCAGGTTGGCGTCCGCGCAGCGCGGGTAGCGAGCCCCGTTGCGCGTGCCCGTCATACCTGTCGCTAACCATTCTTTCCTTTCTTATCTTTTATTCATTCATTCTTTTCTTTCTTTCACTTGTCCGTTTGTTCATTGATTCATTTCATTCACATATTCATTCATTCATTCATTCGTCGATTCATTCATTCACTTATTCATTCATTCATTCATTTATACATTTTGCAACTCCCTGTGCGGGAGTCGCCTTGGCGACCCATCGGTCCCGTAGCCTTTCAATGTTGCTATACTCTACTCGGAACGACTATGTCGATAGTCTTCCGTTTCATTGTTGTAAACCATTCATTGTTTTATTGTTGAACGCATAGGGAACTCGAAACGTAAGCCCGTGCCTTAGCACGAGCGTGGAGCGCGGCACGAGAGTTCCTATATTTTCCAAGTTCTTTTCCATGTTCTAAACAAGCATACAAGATGGGATTATTCCCTTAGCTAGGTGCGTTGAGTCATTTATTAGCATGCGCAGTGTTATCGCCTAGCGATTCTAGCAATAGTGTCCGTATTGTTATGTGTCTAGGCTAAGCAAAGACGGGTTCATCGGAGCCATCCACTTTAGCGATGTTCGCATCGGCCAAGCGATACTCCGAGCGCGCCTTTGAAAGTCTATGTCTGGATTCCTCTTGACGGGCCAATGTAAGCCTTGCATCGATTCTTTATCAGGTCGATGCCAACTCTTCGGGTCGACGGCTCGTTTGAGTCGTTGCACTTGCCGTTTGAATCGGCGTTCCGCTAGTGCGGAGCGGGTCGTTACATAATACACCACTCAAAATAAGTCTCGTCCTCGAGACTTCCTGAGTGCAGGTCATCCTACCATTCCTTAACTCGTGTCATCGTGTTTCTTCGACAATTCTATCGAACGGCTCTATCGTTCGATGGCATCGAACCATACTCGATACCTTTCTAAGTTCCGTGTCGCATACGTTTGGTCGATTTTATTGAATAACTTTTCATTCATTTTAGAGTTGATGGTACTTATTCAATTCAAGCGTTTCTTCATCTTGGTTGCTATTTTTTCGTGTCATGGGACTGAAATGGTCGCACGAGGTGCATTGTAATTTATCAAATGCGAGGGTCGTAGGCTGAGGCAAACTCACTTTCGTTTATCTCGGTCATCGAGATGACCCGATTCGCTTCTCAAGCGTTCTTATCCACGAAATCAATATGATTTCTTCTTAGCGCGGTCGACCAAGTCTAAGTAATTTTCGTCCGATTCAAGACCAAGTATTGCACTATCATCGAGTATATCTTCCTATCAATGGTCCAATTCGTTATACCAACTTTTACTTGCACGATATCGATTCCATACCATTCACTTGTTTAGGGCAAATCTCGTCGTCGTTCACGCGCACTCCGCTCACACGTTTCTTTGATTCCGAACCACGCTCGTACTAGTATCATTCTTTTCTTTTAACACGATCTCATGTTCTCGACACTTTCCATTCCTCAAGTCTCGTTTGGAATTCGACGTGTCACTTGGTTGGATCGTGCACGCATTCCAGACGTCCCCAGAATACATGCATTCACCAAACCGCGTGATAGAGAATTCATCATTCTCACTCGAGTCGTATCGTGCACATACTTCGGCGTCCCTAAAATATATGCATGTCAGCCGAGTCTCGTGAGCAGGGTTTCCTATTCTTGCATTATTCAATCCATCCATGTCAATCATCAAGATCAATCTTTTGATTGCTAACACATGAAACAGGGCGTCTCGCCTAATCGCTAGGCCATTTCTCAAGGCTAAGTCAATGTCAGGATTGGAATCATAGTTCCCCAACAATAATGCCAACACTGACCCCCAATCCTAGGGTCAAACCAAGGTCGATAGCACGGGGTTTTCTACCTAAGCTCGCGTCACTCAGATTTCTAAACATCGAGCACGATCACCTAATTCGCATCAAGACATCGTTGCACATATTCGATTCCATTCAATTCACCAATTCTAACCAATTCATGTATTCGATCACGAGGTCGTCTAACTTTGACAATATGTTGCACCCCAATCTCACGCGAGTCCGATTATCCACGGTGGTTCATGAATCACCATGCAACGCACCCGCGGAATAATCATTCTCATTGGGGCGTAACTCTTGTTTGAGTCCAGACTAATTCATTCTCGATACGCGGATTGGACCTACTCAATCCTCAAGTTCGATTATCAAGCACGCTAAGTCATTCCCGAGTCCACCTTCGCGTCAAACCACAAGTCGAAACATACAAATTGTCACGCCATGCTAGTTCAATCACCCCCGCTGTATGAATCACCATACCAGCGCTCACGCGGAGTGATCGCCCTAATCGGCGCGACGCATGTGCGAGGCTGGAGTTGCGCTCGCATAAGACAAGAACGTCAAGTTGTGGTTATCGACGAAGCAAATCCAACATTTCATTTCCATCCAAGTCAAGATTTCGATTCAATAGTCTGACCGTCATTCGTTCAACTAGAAAATCCTCGAGCCACGTCTATATTTTCCTCGACACGTTTCAATATCCTGAGTATAGCATCCGTCAGAACAATGACATTTGCACGATCGTCATTCGCCGAGTCAGAGTACCCCCGAGTTATCGCATATCGATATTTGATACGCCTCAATACCATCGACTATATGCGTAACCTGACGATCTTCCTTGCAACCAATTTCGAGTCGTGCGACTAATGCTATTGTCCGAACTGGATATACCACAATTCCATTCGATTCAATCCAAGATCAAGTTCGATCGCTATTCCTCAAGCTCGTTTCAAGATCGTTGTTCAAAACTCAAGTCACATTTCATTTGAAACAATCCGAAATCGTACGTGGGATCCTCTAAGTTTTCTCGATCAAGACCATTCATTTTCATTCATTGTTCCGAATCATTTTCTAACACGCGTTGCCCATTGACAAGTTGTCCGAACGACATCCTGTTCGGGACATTCGAAGTCACGACCAACTAAGTGTGGCGCGTTCTAAGGCTTTGCGCGATCGCATCGCTTCGCCGACATACTCGTTCTATCCGTATATCCTTTTGTCTCGCTCGAATAACTTCTATGCCGTCCATACACCACTCAGGGTTCGAGCCACTCGACTAGTCGTCGACACTCATTCTTATTCTTCTCCGGACCTATCACATACACCACTCGGGTTCAAGTCATTCTATCAATCCTCAAAAGATCATTCGATTCCCAATCGACATGTTCAATCGTGCGTTTGCCCGTTCCTCACAATCTAAATCAATCATCCGTGCATGCCTAAGCGTGAACTCGATAGCGTTCCTATCGATATACACTCTAAGTGTAGTTTCGTTCCCGACCGAGCGGTACTTGATATCGCTCGCAACTCGATTGCACCAAAAGTCGAGGTGCGCGACACGCGGACTAAGTTGTGCCGCATAACCATCTCGTGCGGACTATATTCCGAGTTTGCACGCTCAATTACTAGGGTCATCGTAGGACTAGTTAGGCATGCACGCGACATGTTAACTTTAGCACGTGTTTTCATTCAAGACAAGCTGACACCGTTCGGCACAAAGGCCTACCGATGCATTCGGCGATAGCCTACCAATGCGTTCGATTGAACGCCTGAACGAGCTTTTGAAAATATTAGACTTATTGTATGGAACATCCCAAGGCACAATGAGAGAGAGCGTACACTTCTTTTTCCAACGACGAGCTTTCAAAACTGAGAAATCGACGTGAAGTCCAAGGACGTAAAGCCGTGCTCTGATACCAATCTGTCACGCCCCGCTCCCGCAGGAGCGATCATCCTCGCTAAGGCGTGATACCGTACGGGCCTAGGTTGCGCCCGTGCAAGGCCAAGTCCAGAAACGGCCGATTTGAGCTAGGCCACAGAGTCGCACAGAGTGTCCCCATTGCAGCGGAAAGTAATGAACACAAATTGAAGCGAATTCAAACTCTTTATTGATATTCAAGAACTTTACAAGCGGCGCTAGGCCGAGTTTACAAATCTCTCAGGCTCTCTCTCTCTGAAACATAAAAGGCGTGCCAAGTGACTTACAAGATGGAATGATTCATGGCGATGTTCCGATACATTATGTCCTGTATATGGTGCTCCAGCTCCTTGCAACGCTCCAAGGCTCCAGAGATAGCTCCGCGTCTTAGCACGTTCGAGGGAAGCTCCGCACCCGATGACGTCTCCTGCACCCTGCAAGCAGACTGTGGGGTTATCAGTACATTGTTATGCACTGGTGGGGAGGCTAGCTCGCCCACAATGCCATCATTACCAAACACGTTCTATTTACTTTTGTGCACCGTCTATCATTCATTGTCTTTCTAATCTTGCCTTAGGATTAGTTTCATGGCATATTTCATAACCTATTCCGTGTTGCCAAATTCAAGTGTTTGCATGGAAATGCATGCACGACTTACCCATACTTACCGTCCGGCCTTCCCTGTCCAAAGTAAACCAAGTTAGTCAACAATTCGCATATATCAACTTAATGTAATTCACTAAACATTCAATGTCAAGGGCGTGTCCCTGCCTCAGGTCCTAGCGCGTCGTAGGCGTGTTTTCTAGCTCGTTTGCTCGAAGTACTCTCGATCATTTTGTGTGTTATATTCAAGCCTATTCAGAAGGTGCTTTGTTCAGTTAACTTAGACTACTTTGATTTCAATGCAAGGACTTGCACGTGGATTGCCACCAGCAAAGCCCACTTAAATCTATATGCACCGATCGCTGGCATGTCAGCCATTTTGGACATTTTCCCCCTTTGGCATTCTCATCTATCAAGCGTGATGGCTGGTACACCTTGATAGACTATTGAAGTACCGGCCCTACGTTTGGTTATGTGCCCAATCCCGCACACCTGTCCGCCCGTAGGCCATGATTCTGCCTAGGCCGACCACGAAATCGTCGTTCGTTGCCCTTGGAATCCCTTTTCACTCGTGCACGAGTCCGTCCACGACCATTTCGTATTTTATTGTCATTTTAACTTAACGGTTGTCTTTGAGCCATAGACTGTCTCTGAGCCATAATACGTTATCGACCAGGTTGGCGTCCGCGCAGCGCGGGTAGCGAGCCCCGTTGCGCGTGCCCGTCATACCTATCGCTAACCATTCTTTCCTTTCTTATCTTTCATTCATTCATTCTTTTCTTTCTTTCACTTGTCCGTTTGTTCATTGATTCATTTCATTCACATATTCATTCATTCATTCGTCGATTCATTCATTCATTTATTCATTCATTCATTCATTTATACATTTTGCAACTCCCTGTGCGGGAGTCGCCTTGGCGACCCATCGGTCCCGTAGCCTTTCAATGTTGCTATACTCTACTCGGAACGACTATGTCGATAGTCTTCCGTTTCATTGTTGTAAACCATTCATTGTTTCATTGTTGAACGCATAGGGAACTCGAAACGTAAGCCCGTGCCTTAGCACGAGCGTGGAGGGCGGCACGAGAGTTCCTATATTTTCCAAGTTCTTTTCCATGTTCTAAACAAGCATACAAGATGGGATTATTCCCTTAGCTAGGTGCGTTGAGTCATTTATTAGCATGCGCAGTGTTATCGCCTAGCGATTCTAGCAATAGTGTCCGTATTGTTATGTGTCTAGGCTAAGCAAAGACGGGTTCATCGGAGCCACCCACCTTAGCGATGTTCGCATCGGCCGAGCGATACTCCGAGCGCGCCTTTGAAAGTCTATGTCTGGATTCCTCTTGACGGGCCAATGTAAGCCTTGCATCGATTCTTTATCAGGTCGATGCCAACTCTTCGGGTCGACGGCTCGTTTGAGTCGTTGCACTTGCCGTTTGAATCGGCGTTCCGCTAGGGCGGAGCGGGTCGTTACAGCTAGCCTCTCCTATATATATGTAGTCTCTATTCCAATAATAATCACTTAAAATCTCAACAATTATTCATAGTTTTTGGGTTTGGATGAAATCGCACACCAATGAACTTATGCAGAAAACATACATAATTGTTGGAGCTTTTCCTTGACATGTAGAGAGCTTGCTCTCAACATGCCTAGTGAAGTTTAGTCCCACATTGGAAAAGCAACATGAGGTATCTCAATATATATACTTGTTATGTGTTGTTGAGATATGCACATGGGGTGGTGACCTTAAGGAGGGAACCATGTGGGTGATTTTACTAGGAGGTAAGGTTAAGTCTCCATGGTAAAGCTTAAGCTTTTTGCTCTTGGGAATTAATTTCCATTGGAGCTAAGCCCCGTAGGGGCTTAGTGACTCGGACCCGGGCTCATGAGGCGTAATATGGCATTTTGTTGGCGCACTTTGGCACAAGTTGCACAGGTGGCGCGTGCTGTGCGTCAGTTGGCTCAGATCGTGTCTGTGCACGATTTGAGCGGTTACAGCACGTTCGGAGCGATTTTTCCCACGTCTCGAATGCTCTGCAAACTGGGCAGTTACAGCGCGGACCTATATAAGGTTCTCTTCTCTCTCTCAGTACACAAGTGTTCAGAACACATTTCTTACGAATTCCACGGAGTTTGAGAGAGAAGAGAAGCAGAGCACCAGCGCCACTTAGCGCAGGAGTCCGTGCGCCATCCGACGAGTTAGAAGAGCGGAGTATTCCAAAGTTCTCCGTCGAACTTGTTGGTTCCTGGAAGCTGTTTGTGTGGGGCGAATTAAACTTTGAGCGCCGGTGATCATTCACCCCAGCAGGCTGTTCTTCCATTCACTTAATCGTCTGTCATCCACTTCAACTCATTCTGAATGAGAACAGTTCTGATCTAATCAGAAACTGTTAGTGGACCATCGCTGCTGCTGCTAGCAATTCGATTTGTACCTTCTTTTTAGAAGAATTACATTCGTTTGCTGCTGTTACGAAATCTGTTTATATTTTCGTAACCCAGAATCCTCCAAGGATCTCTGTTGTGCACCTTCTTTGAAGTGTTGCGTCGAAACGTTGTTTTTACAATCGTTTTATTTTTCAGTTTTCCATCAAAAATTACGTCCCGAAATTAACAATATCGAAGCTTGATTGAAAGATGGAAAACTTTCGTGCTTCGCTAATCAATCCTAACTTCACAAAGAGCAATTTGATGGTGAACACTATCAAATCTGGAAAAGGAAGGTTAGCCTAAATATTCAATTCTCTGACGTTGATCATGTGCTTATTGAGGAGGAACCTACTGTTTCAGAAACTGGATCTGCATCCTAAATTTCTGCTGCTACTAATAACCAGGCCAAGTGGAGAATGGACAATAGCATTTGTAGGTTTATGATCCTAAATGCTATGGAAGACTCCTTAGCAGAATCATATTCAAAGAAGACTATTGCCAGAGAGATTTGAGAGTCTCTGGAGAAACTATTCGAAGATGATAAGAACCGAAGCAAGATATTTTAGTTGAAAAATATCACAAGTGGTTCTTTGAAGATGATAAGCCAATGCTGCTGCAGGTGAAGGAGTTCCTGAAGCTGCGACAAAAGTTTGATGATGAGGCGATGCCCCTCATCGACAAGTTTGTTGTTGGAGGGATCGTCTCTAAACTCCCCGCTGGGTGGAGCAAGTTCTATGCAAACATGCATAGGAAGAAGTTGGATATCAGTCTGGAAGATCTCCTGCAGGAAGTCATGTTGAGGACCAAATAAGGGCTCAACTGAAGGTAGACGCACTGTCCAAACAATTGGCTAACGCCAATTTGGTTCACACCAAGGAACACAAGGAAAAGCATGCGGCTTCCCACAGCAAGAAGAAGGACCCTAATAATCTGAAAGTTAAGGGGACTTCCTTCAAGAATCAGAAGACAAAGTCTCAGATGCCTTGTTTCAAGTGTGGCAAGAAGGACCACTTCAAGAGTGAATACAAACAAAGACCAAGCAATGAGCCTAGCAAAGTTTCTATGATCATTGACGTTGTTGCAATGATTGCGCAGGTCACTGCTGTAGGGGCTGACTCTGACTGGTAGGTAGACACTGGTGCCACTTACCATGTTTGCTCAAGCAAGGAGTGGTTCACCACCTACACGCCAACTTCTGAAGCTGTTATGGTGGCGAACCAGGCACAAACTGAAGTGCTCGGAATCGGGACGGTAGTTTTGAAGCTGACTTCGGAGAAGTCTCTGACGCTTCAGGATGTGAAGTATGTACCTGCTATCGCAAAGAACCTGATCTCAGGAGGCCTACTACAGGCCTCATAATAGACATCAATGCTGGTCAGATGGTGATGTCCATAAATAGAACATAATTCGGAAAAGCTTTTTATATCGAAGGAATGTTTAAAATTCAGCTTGTAAATCAGTCCAAAGTTGTTAATGCAATCACTCATTCTGCTTATACTCTTGAGTTGTGGTATAATAGGCTAGGACATGTTCATTGTAAACGAATAAACAGAATGTCTAGTCTAGGATTTATCTCCAAATGTGGGGGTAAGGTAGAGAAATGTGAAGTTTGTGCTCAAAAGAAGATCACTAGAAAACCCTTTCCTCGGGTTAATCGAAGCACAGATCTTCTGGAGTTGGTAGACTCCGATCTCTGTGACTTCAAACAATTCTCTATAAAGGCCGGGATAAAGTATTTTATAACCTTCATCGATGACTTCTCAAAGTACGCTTTCGTTTACCTTCTGAAGGCTAAAGATGAAGCATTCGAGAAGTTCAAATAGTTCAGGGCCGAGTCTGAGCGGCAGACTGGACAACAACTCAAGAGAATAAGAAGTGATCGAGATGGAGAGTACCGGTCTCATGAATTCGCATCGTTCTGCAAAGAACATGGAATGGTCAACGAGACCACTGCTCCATACTCTCCTCAATCAAACGGAGTAGCAGAGAGGAAGAATAGAACGTTGACAGAAATGATTAACTCAATACTGTTGACTGCGGGTCTTCCAATGTGCTATTGGGAAGAAGCTGCATTGACGGCCACTTTTATTCTAAATAGAGTATCTCATGCAACTTCAGACATTACTCCTCATGAACTCTGGTTCAAGGTCAGACCTAACTTGAATGTCATTCGAGTGTGGGAGTGTCTAGCATATATGAAGCTTCCATATCTGAAGATTCAGAAGCTTGGGGCAAGGACTACAAAGACAATCTTTTTAGGTTATGCCGAGAAGAGTGATGATCGGAGATTTCTTGATATTGAGTCAAATCATATCATTGAATCTCGCGACGCAGAATATTTTAAAGATAAATTTGCAAGGCACAAGAACATTATTCTTGCGGACATTCCGGAGAACAATGAGGTTGCGCAAGAAACTGAAGTTTTCAATGAGGATGTAGTCCAAGAAGATGTTGTTGAAACAACGGTTGAAAGAACTCGCTGAGCCGTCAGCTAAGCGTGTGAGGAGGCCGAAGGATTTCGGAAATGGCTTTGTCACCTATCATGTGGAAGCAGATCTTCTTACCTATGATGAGGTGATGAAGACCAGAGACGCAGTTTTCTGGAGGAAGACGATAGACAATGAAATTGATTCCATCACCTCAAATAACACTTAGGTGCTAGTTGATCTTCTTGAAGGAGCAAAACCCATCGGATGCAAATGGATCTTCAAAAAGAAGATGAAAGCAGATATAACTATTGACAAGTCCAAGGCTAGGTTGGTAGCCAAGGGGTTTTCTCAGAAGCAGGGGATCGACTACTTTGACACGTATGCTCCAGTAGTCCGGATGACCACCATCAGAGTGTTGATTGCTCTCGCAGCAATACATAAGATGGTGATACATCAGATGGATGTGAAAACAGTTTTCCTAAATGGTGAGCTGATCGAAGAGATTTATATGCAACAGCCAGAGGAATTTGTCGTCAAGGGTCTTGAAGACAAAGTCTGTAAGTTGGTGAAATCCTTTTACGGTCTTAAACAAGCTCCCAAGATGTGGCATGAGAAATTTGACAAGGTTATAAGGTCAAATGGCTACAGGGTCAGTGAGATGGACAAGTGTGTTTACACAAAGCTCGCTGATGGAAGAGGTGTAATCGTTTGTCTGTATGTGGATGACATGTTAATCCTAGGTACGGATATGAACTGTGTCACGGAGACAAAGAAGTTCATCTCGAGCAAGTTCAGAATGAAGGACTTGGGGAAAGCTGATGTGATCTAAGGGATCAAGATCATCCGGACAGACAATGGACTAGCGCTGTCACAGTCTCATAATATTGAGAAGATGATCAAACGTTACGGGTATCAGGATCTTCCAGGGATCGATACGTCTTACAGGTGTGATCTGGAGTTTGATGTATGCTACTACTGCCACAAGGCCTGACATAGCTTTCGTCGTAGGAATGTTGAGTCGTTTCACGAGCAACCCAGGCGTTAAGCACTGAAAAGTTGTGAAATGGGTTATAAGATATCTCAAGAAGATTCAGACATATGCACTGCACTACAGCAGAGATTTGTCGGTAGTAGAAGGCTTCAGTGATGCCAAATGGCGCTCAGAGTTGGAGAGCGATAGGTCCATAGGTGGATTTATTTTCACAATGGGTGGAGCTGCTATATTATGGAAGTCGAAGAAGCAGACTATGCTTTCGCAGTCATCCATGGAATCTGAGTTCTTTGCACTTGATATCGCAGCGGAGGAAGCATAATGGTTTCGGGAGCTCATGTATGATCTTCCAGTAGTTGGGGCACAAATACCGGCAATACCGATATACTGCGACAACCAGGCAACTGCGACTGTGGCATCAAATGACCTCTTTGACGGGAAGAAGAGGACTGTGTGGTTAAAGCACAGGGCAGTACACGATCTCATCAAGAGAGGTGTTATTACAATGATTGATGTTCGAAGTCAGGAGAACCTGGCGGACCCGTTCACCAAGGGCCTCAAGCGCCAGCTGGTCGATGACATAGCAAAAAAAATGGGCTTGAAGACATTCTGATATTATGTTATTGTAATCCTACCATAAAGTTTTATGCTATTAGTTCAAAGAGAAATCTACTAGACATCTAGCTTTTGGTTCAAGGAAGGACCATTAACTGGAAAAATATCAGGAACAGTGGGTACATGTCCTCTGTGGCATGGAAATGTTACGGACCTACAACTACTGTTGTCTACTATTATTTTCTACGAAAAACGGATCCTGTGAGAGGTTAGCTTAAATGCCTTAATGAGTCCTCAGGCAGAGTGAATGCCTGGTGTGCTTTACAGGAAGTACGGTAGTGCAGCACTACAAGGAGTATAATTCTATGCTACAGTGGGGTGACTCCACCATGATGTTCCCGAAAGGGGTAATGCTTCGGCTTTGCGAGCCAAGTCACAGCGGAGTAGCACCGCAAATAGACAGGTAGCCTAATGCTGTATGATAAAATTAAAGAGGGGTAGTCAGCACTACAAAGGAGAGGTGTTCCTCATGTTACAGCGGCACGACACCACGATGAGGTACCCGGATAGGGGTAAAGCCTCGGCCTTGCAATCCATGTCGTTGCGGCATAACACCGCAAGGGAGCCTAAGGCTTCATGCTGGGTAGTATGGCACTACAAAGAGGCTGTGACCTCATGCTACAGTAGTATGACACTACGATGAGGTTTCCGGTAGGGATAATACCTCGGCTTTAGGCCATGTCATAGCGGCGTAGCATCGCAAGGGAAGCGCAAGGCTTCATGCCATGTCTCTTTAATAAATAACTCACCTATAGTGTATGGACAGAGATAGCAGGCCGTCTCTTGAGGGTAAACTTGTAGACGTCCAAAATTATACACTGAAATCAGGCTGGCACAGGGCCTTTAATGTGCAGCCAGAAGCACATGTAACTACATTATGTGAGTGGGAAGAATTTCAGCTATGATGCAGAATTCAAGGCTTAGTCCATTCTTGTATTATAGTTTGTCATTTGACCCATGCGGGAAGATTCAAGTCGTCTGCGATATCTCTCCTAATGCTTGATGAACAGTTACTATCGGGAACACTCGACTTCATATATCATGATATGTGGGAGATTGTTGAAGCTTTTCCTTGACATGTAGAGAGCTTGCTCTCAACATGCCTAGTGAAGTTTAGTCCCACATTGGAAAAGCAACATGAGGTATCTTAATATATATACTTGTTATGTGTTGTTGAGATATGCACATGGGGTGGTGACCCTAAGGAGGGAACCATGTGGGTGATTTTACTAGGAGGTAAGGTTACGTCTCCATGGTAAAGCTTAAGCTTTTTGCTCTTGGGAATTAATTTCCGTTGGAGCTAAGCCCCGTAGGGGCTATTGACTCGGACTCGGACTCGGACTCGGACTCGGACTCGGACTCGGACTCGGCTCGGACTCGGACTCGGACTCGGACTCGAACTCGAACTCGGGCTCATGGGCTCATGAGACGTAATGTGGCGTTTTGTTGGCGCACTTTGCACTTAGCACGTCAGCATTGTTGTTAGGCGCATAGTGCGCTTAAGTTGCGCGAGCCTCTTGCGCAGCCATTCGTGCGCCAGTTCGCGCTGCCCGATCGCACGGCCAGATGGCGCACCAGTTGGCGTTGCCAGATGGTGCAGCAGTTGGCGCGGAGTGCGCGCGGTGCGCAGGTAGCGCGGTGCGCGTGTGGCGCAGGTTGAGCAGGTAGCGCAGTGCGCGTGTGGTGCAAGTGCGCAGCTGCGCAGTTTGCACTTTGCGCGTTTGGCGCAAGTTGCGCAGGTGGCGCGTGTTGTGCGCCAGTTGGCTCAGATCGTGTCTGTTCACGATTTGAGCGGTTACAGCACGTTCGAAGCGATTTTTTTTCATGTTCCGAACGTTCTGCTAACTGGACAGTTACAGCGTAGGCCTATATAAGGTTCTCTTCTTTCTCTCCCAGTACACAAGTGTTCATAACACATTCCTTACGAATTCCACAGAGTTTGAGAGAGAAGAGAAGCAGAGCACTAGCGCCACTTAGCGCAGGAGTCCGTGCGCCACCCGACGAGTCAAAAGAGCGGAGTGTTCCAAAGTTCTCCGTTGAAACTACTAGTGGACCATCGCTGCTGCTGCTAGCAATTCGATTGGTACATTCTTTTTAGAAGAATTACATTTGTTTGCTGCTGTTACGAAATTTTTTTAGATTTTCGTAGTCCAGAATCCTCCAAGGATCTCTGTTGTGCACCTTTTTTGAAGTGTTGTGTCGAAACGTTGTTTTTACAATTGTTTCATTTCTCAGTTTTCTATCGAAAATTACGCCCCGGAACTAACAATAACCGCAATTTTTTATGGGAATCACATGAATGAATTGTCTTTCTAATTGGTTACCCTTCGCTACGTTGATGTTTATTTCTGTGTTATAATTTAGCATGATATGTAGATGGAATGTGTCGTTTGAGCTTGGACAATCTCTCTCTGACCTCACTGTTTAGGAATTGTCCAATCTTAGTTCAGTCCTCAATAGAGTTCTTTTGGGTGCATCCGGCTTATAGAGTCACTTAGGGTCCAATTTGTACCTGAATGATGCTGATGGACTTCCTTGGTCTAATATACTATCTACCTTAACCAAGTCTATCAACTTTGTTCTTGGAATTCCTTTTGAAAATAAGGTGTTACTGGGTAAGGGAAAGGTTATGACATTTTGCTTGTATAGGAGTATTCCTAGTTCCACTTCTTAGCCGTAGACCCCTTTGTCTTGTGTGTTTATTGCTTAAGCCGTAGGCCCCTTTGTCTTGTGTGTTTATTGCTTACAGAGGATGATCGGTTAGTTTTCCTGTCACAATAGTATTGGGGTAGGGTTTATCCCTCAATAAGGGGGGGAAAAATGGTGCCCATATATTCCACGGTGTACTTAGGGTGGAGAAACCAAAACCCGAACAAATATAGTGTTGCTTTGCAGCTTTTGAGGTTTTACCTGTTGTTTCCTTTTGATTGTGTAAGGCAGTGGACATGCTGAACAAGTAGGGTGGCATCTTAGTGTTGCTTCCAAGTTGCACACTTTTCTCTTTGGCATACTTAATACCTGCCCTCGCATATTTTTGATTCTACTCTCCTTTTAATTTAAAAATTATAATCTTATCTAGGCTTCATCCTCAGTCATCAGTATGAACTTGAAGTTTCACGCAAAAAAGTGTTTCTTTAAGAAAAAGATATTCATGCAAAGCATTTCTAAGATTGTTGGGTTTATATGTCTTTTAAAATGTGAAGTGTGTATATTGCTTGTGATTTATTTGGGTATCTGCCATAATGAAAGCTTCTATATTTTGCATAAAAATAAATTTAAAGTTGACAACAGCATTGCTACTTGCCCCTTCTCATAGGCATGCGGCTAAGTGCATGAGAGAATTTTACATGTAGGAACATTATACCCTTTCCTTCTAAGGTCAATTTTTATGTTTTCAACCAAGCTTTTAGTACCAAGGAATGGACTCAAAATAAGTAGTACCAAGGCATGAAAAACCCTAGACAGAATTCTCCGTAAAACCTTAGCCGGGGACTCGATCAATAATATGGCGAAGCGAATCCAGCGCGTTGGGGATTTGGTTATTCACTTAATTCTCAGGGGGCATAATTCGGTGTGGTGGACATATGACTTACATTGTCAAAGGGTTATTGTTATTACTTTGTGTTATTCACTCTTCCAAGTGTGTTTCTCTAGGGTTTGAGAATGAGGTTGTTTTCCTTTAGCAAGAGGATTCAATGCAAGTTTCTTCGTTTTCTCTTCTAGCAATGCATTTCTCCAGGTTGTTTTGGGGATTTCTTTTCTACTTTATCGGGGCAAGAGGTACTGGGAAAAGGGTTATGTTCTTTTGTGGTTATGAAATATTGGTTTCATAGATTTGTCATTCGTAGATAAAATGGTAGTGGTATCCATCCCTGTGCTATCAATCTCTCATTGTTATATGGAATATATTTCTCGCCCGGTCGCTTGTGGAGGTAGGCCATTTGTGCTTAACGACATAAATCTTAGGTCTTCCCATCCGTGTCATGACACACTTATTGTGCATTAACTGAGTTCAAGTTTCGAACTTTCCATGACTTATTGGAGGTTATCTTAGGTAGAATCAGGGCCGGTCCAAGACGTTTGAAGTCTCAGGACAAGAATGCTTTGCTTTGGCATAAAACTACAAGAAAGAATGGAAAAAAAAAAACTGATGACTTGCAAAGAATATAATGGATCCACCTATCTAGAATTAATGGATAGCAAACAACATAGATCATGATGTTGATTATTAAGCTAGCTTTGGAAAATGCAGCATGCATATATATATAGTATAATAATCTCAATTAACTAATGGGTTGGGACAAGTACTTTTTTCTTTGGGCCCTGCTGGTCCATGGGCCCTGGACGGTCGCTCAGGTTGCCCTGGGTAGAATATATTGAAGTAACTGAGTTCATCTACTGAAACAATATTTCTTTTACTCTATATATGCAATAAGATGTACTTTTGAGCATCATGCATGTCTATGATTATTTTGTAAGTTCTGTCGACAATGTAACTGGGTAATTTGTTAATTTCTGGACATTGTCAGTTTTGAGCATTTAACTTATGCCATTACATAACAATCCTCATTTACTTAGGATTATATGCTGCTGTATTTTTCTTATGTGTTTACTTTGTATCAATATGTTTTTGTTCTATTGTTTTTTCAGCGAGACAAAATCCTCTTGGACAGCAATTTGTATCCATTTCGAGACAGTCTGACAAGCCTCAAGAGGGAGCATCAAAACAACCGCCGCCAAAAGAATCCAAAGCACCGAGACGAATACCACCAAAGGATCCGGCATTCTGCTGTCCTATTTGCTTGGAGAAGATGGACGAGATCTACGCGACAATTTGCGGGCACCTGTTTTGCCAACCTTGCATCAAGGCCGCCATCAAGAGGCAAAATAAATGTCCAACCTGCCGGGAGCGACTTGGAGAGGGCAAATTCCACAGGATTTTCCTCCCATCAGTTCTACCTGATGAAATTTCGTAGATCTTCAGTATGGATTCTCCTACGTTGGTGTATATATGCTTTGTATGAGTTTCCTTAAAACTTTTGTGTATTCTTTGCAAGATGTTGCTGGTGAAATGCTTTAAGTTTACTTGGAGGAGATCTCCCCTTTTATCTCTATGCCAATAACCTCCTGTATTTCCCCATCCCCATGACTCACCAAAAGAAAAGAAAAAAGAAAAGGAAGAGTGAGGTTATTTTTGCTGTACAAAGAAATATAGATGCTGACATAAATATCTTTAATATCAGATGACCCATTTTGTAATTCCATTATGTAATTTTGGACTGGATCATAGTTTGTAATTTTGATGTTTATCAATAATATTTACCTTATTGGTAATTAATATCCAAGAATGATCCCACTGGGAATCAAACTCCGTCCTTTCGGGACATGTCTCCACACTAATCACTTGGCCTGGTGGTCATTATATATATATATATATATATATATATATATATATATATATATATATATATATATATATATATACCCTCCCGTGCACCAGAGGATCTGGGGGCCCGCGCGTGCGTCCGCTCGATCCAACGATCGAGAGCGACGGGGCTCCCGTGGGGCTCTGCGAACAGGGCTCCCGATCCGGACACACACACCGTGCACCATAGGATCTGGGGGCCCGCGCGTGCGCCCGCTCGATCCAACGATCGAGAGCGACGGGGCTCCCGTGGGGCTCCGCGATCGGGGCTCCCGATCCGGACATACACAACACACAGCGACGGGGCTCCCGTGGGGCTCCGCGAACGGGGCTCCTGATTCGTCCACACACACACACACACACACACACACACACACACACACACACACATATATATATATATATATATATATATATATATATATATATATATATTGAATAAGGTAAATTCTATTCAGCCCCCTTCGAGAGGTTACGACTCAGCCTGAAGGCCAATATATACAATCCCTAGCCCGAAGGTACCATCCCAGCCCGAATGCTACATCCTGGTCCGAAGGATTCACGCAGCCAAAGCCGCATCGTACCAGCTCCGCACTAGCACTGCCAAAGGAGAATTAAATGGCACCCCCGTTGCTCGAACCTGCAACCTCATGGACGGGGGGGGGCATCGGTCGCTAGCTCATTGGGGGGGGGGGGGGGGGGGGGTGTTGCACCGCTAGGCTAGACTTCATTTGCATATATTAAGTGGTGGTAAACCCCAAACAAATACTTTAAATTAACCTCTTTTTGCTCCCTCTTTATTTTTTTTACTGTTTGGTAAAAAAAAATTCTCCCTCTTTATTTCTCTTCCCTATTTTGTATGAACGATTAATTTTGGTGGACCTAGAAATTAATGTAGAGGAGTTAGGACAAGCACCAAATCTGAAATATCTCTTAGCTTTCTAGTAATTTTGTCACGCCCCGCTCCCAGAATTATAGCGGGTCGGGTACATAACATCATCCCTAGGCTACGCGACATACGAATACGCCAGTACCCATATTCGCGATTGTCGTCCGTAAGGCTCGTGCATAGGTAAAAGCAGGTCATACTTACACATAAATTTAAGTCAGCAATAATCTAAAACTAAGACATTCTAACTAATTGAACATAAACATAACTATTTCTACCCAGTACAATTTTGAGCCCAACTATAAATAATACAATTATACCTTAAACAAGTAGATAAAAAGAATTCTTGTTCCAACTTGAACGTCTCCAATGGTATCATCACGTCCTTGATCTCCAGTTGTCCTTCAGTACCTGATAGCGACTTCACTTGGTACACTGCTACAAAGCCTAGTGAACAATAGTAGGTCGTTTAGAAACGACAAGCAAGTCCTCGGCCAAAAATGCTTAAGGAAAAATATAATAAGGAATGAAACATAAAGATTTTCTATTAGGAAAATAGGAATATGCAATTTTACATTATTATGGTTCCACTCATTTAAGTAGTATAAACGTTCTTTTGGCTTTAATTAAAATGGAATAATTTCCTCCTAGAATGAAATAAAATTTGAAGGATATGATACTACCGATGTAGATGTAAAAATTTTCGAGCTTCCCTTGAGCTTATCATAAATTTTGCCTTCCTTGGACAAAATTGAAATTTATCTCCCTTGGACAAAATTGAAATTGCCTCCCTTGGGCTAACTCTAAAATGCAATGCAATTTGGAGAACAATCTCTGAATATTCATCTAAATGATTTTCCATCAACAATCCCGTTAACCTGGGATCAGGCTGTGAATTCGGCGACACGGTGCTTAGTATCCGGCCTGGAGCCTCCCTTGGGCTTAACAACCATCTATTCGATGTTACTGTCGAAATAGATGTAATAATCTGGAGCCTCCCTTGGGCTTAGTTTGCCTCCCTTGAGCAAACGAAAACAAGAGCCTCCCTTGGGCTTAGTTTGCCTCCCTTGAGCAAACAAAAATACGTGAGCTAAGCCTCACAAACTCGATTCGCATGGCCCTACGAACGAGTAGAATATTTTACTGATCAGCTTTTAATTTTATTATGCTATATGGGACTATTTAGGAATATCCAGATTGTTCTCCCCCGTCCAATGCTTCCTAGCTGTTTCTAAGTATCCTTCCTAAATGATTTTAGGTATTAAGGAATGACCCGATTTTTCTGAAAGTCGAAAATTTGACTATCTCTTGAATTTTCCAAAAATTTCGGCAGAGTCTCCTTTGTATAGGGTGACTCCGAAAATTCACAAGAGACAATATATATATATAAAAATATGAATCTCGGGTTCGCCGACCCCTTCGGTGGAGCAACTCTCAATACCGGAACCACGCAAGTAATATATCGGGTTCGCCGACCCCTTCGGTGGAGCAACCCTCAACACCGGAACACACGCAGTTCATATTTATATGTCAAACATAGCAGGAAAATAAGCATTGCTTATTACCTCGACAATTTTATACCTTAATACTAGTAATTCATCAGTTTTGCAATTCCACGACAAAATCCTACTAAATCAGAATTGTTAGAATACCAAAATTTTGTAATAAGAAATTATCAAGAGATAATATCACCAACTGAATATATGAGATTATATACATCTTCACCCAAATAATCTATTCGTAAGGTATTGATTATTCAAATATTTTTATTGAAAACCTTAAATAGGGAGAGATTCTTGTACTTTTGACTATGGGTTATGAACATATGAAAAGTTTGGTTTTCAAAAAAATACTAATGCATAGAGTACTAATTTTTCATTCACCATACAGCCTAGAACCCATTTCAAATATGCTAAAGCTGAATTTTATTTGGGCCAAGCTTAAATAGATCATCATGACTAATTCAATATTGTCACGGTCCTAAAAACTTGGAATATGAACCTATAGACTTTTTAACTAATTTTCTTACTTTATGAACTCAATAAATGACTCTCTTTTTCTCTTTTTCCCTTTTTTTTTCCTTAAGGCTGAAAGATAAAAAATTTTACTTGGGTTCATTAGTTATAATTCACTTTGGATTAGTATTATCGGTTATCGATACTCTAAATATCCTCTTATTCATTTTCTAAGAACTTCCGGTCCACGAATTATAGTATTTAGCAATATAATTATTTTCACACTTGTGAGAAGAATCTAGACCAAGTATAGATATTTGGAGCTCAATACGGGAAACCCAATCCGATTTATCCCTAAACGAGCATCCTATAGTTATTCACCAATTGCCCTATATTAATGCTAAAGACAACTAACTATGCACACAATTAATTCCGGACAACATGATATGTTATCTAAAGTACTAATTCAATTAGTTGTTTAAATATTCTCACTAACTAGGTATTGCTCATTTTTACTTTAAATCGGATATTATTTCTTAGCAAAAGATTGTGTCAAGTAATTAGGTCATGCTTACATATTTTATACTCCAATTTCCAAAAGAAATTAGTCTCATGTTTCACCAAATAGTAACGAGTTATATATAAACAGATGATCAACCATTTCACAATTTATAAATTCAAACTATATCAAGTATCATACCGTATCCTAGTCTTCCATGTATGTAACGTATCTAGTTCAGTGTGTCAAAATTACTTCCAACGCTTGTGTCCATACTACAATCCCTAATTAACCGTGTCCACATGTCCGAATCATATCCGATTCGCGTGTCCATGATACTACTTCATAAAATCTATATAATTCAACACTGATACATAGTAAACATCATTTAATTCGAATTGATCATAGTAACTTGACAAAATTGAACAAATTGAAGTAGGGGAGAGGAAGAGGACTTGCCTTGGAAAATTAGGGATTTGAATCTGGGAAATAGGGTTTGATCTCCTTTTCTTCCAACTCCTTCTTCGAGCTTTTTCTTCTTCCCCCTTCTTCTTCTTCTTCTTTTTTTTTGAAGGGGTTATGGTTTTTTTTTTTGAAGATGGTGGTGGTGGTGATGATGGTGGAGATGAAGATGAAGATGGTGGTGTGGGAAGTGGTGATGGAGGATGGAGATGGAGATGGAGATGATGTTGTTGGAAGTGGCAGTTAGGAGGGGGCCAGCCGGCCGGGGCAGTCGGCGGTGGCGGGCGGTTACGGCCAGAGGAGGCCGAGAGGAAGAGGGAGAGATAGAGAAAATGAGAGGAGAGTGAGAGGGATGGAGAGGAAGAGATATATAAAGAGAGAGAGAGATGACCGATTGAGTGAGAGAGAGATCGAGAGAGTGAGAGAGGTTTCGAGAGAGGGAGAGAGTGTTCGAGAGAGGGAGAGAGGGTGCGGGTGAGGGGCTGCCCCTCTCTCTTTCTCTAAATATTAAAAAAAAATTCTTTTTTTTCTTCTTAGGGTTTAAAAATGAAAATCTCTAAAAATAAGAAAGAAAACATTATTATTATATCAATTATTGTTTATATAAAAAAAATTTAGAGCAAAACATTTAATTAGATGGAAATATAATAAAATATTAATACATTAATTATTGAAAATTAGCTATGACACTCTACCCACCTTACAAAAATTTTGTCCTCGAAATTTAAATTTAAAGATAAGCTTTTCAAAAACGATCATAGAGAAAACAAATATTCTACCCACCTTACAGAGGTGAAGTAGTAATTTATTAAATTATTAAACAAAATATCTTGAAATATAGTTATCAAAAGCTTCACGAAGATAAGAACAATCCGAAAATTAATAGAAATCATCAAGATTCTTGAAATTCCATGAAACCAAATAGAATTGGTCAGATACCATGTTGTTTCAAACCATAAACATGTATGATCTTTGAATTCAAAATCATATTTCTTATTCTCATTTTCTGGCGTGATAATAGTAATCTTGTGCCTCGCCATTGCGCACATGGCTGCAATCAAGATACCATTTCATTATCAGGATTAATCATGGCTGTAGCTTTTGCTACCACGCCAATGATATCCATAGAATGAGTAGGAATCATGATTGTGAAGTAGCTTTACAGATCATGATATTCTTAGTAATCCAAAATATATTCAAGAAGCAATACTTATTTTCAAGTTCTCCAAATATCATCAACGTTATTGTATCATGGTATCAAACTAATAGATAATATTATAACATAAAATAAACTCATATATCTATATTATCAAAAGCATTATATGTCATTTTAAATGACATTTTTTCAAATTCCAAATCAAGGTAAAAATGAAATCAAAATTCGAATATCGTCCAAAAATTCATTATGAAAAATTATGTCTTGATCCCCAAAAATTTTATTAAATTCCTGAATCATGTTTCGAGAATATGTGCCTCGCCAATTTAGATGGCCAGTCCGAATGGCTGCAACAACTTCTCATTTCACGATTCATTAGAGAATTTTAGGTCTCAAGACACAACAAGTATTCATTCACATAAATATCATTTACACAAAATCCAATCAAGGCATTCACTTCACAGAAAAGAAAAAAATATATCAAAAGAGTAAATTGCTATGGATATTAGATAGAGGGCAATTCCTGAAATAGGGATGCCAAGAAAAGATGTAAATGGAAGAAAAGATTGAGGATACAATTCTAGATTTCCATTTAGTGAATGTTAAGTGAAGCAACAAAATTGAAAATTTTGAAGTAGATTGGGTTTGCGAAATACCCAGACCACAGAAAATTCAACAGACAAAGGAGAACGAGTCAGGACTTAGGCACCGATAGAAGTCTAAAGGGAGTAAGGAATAAGGAATTAGCTTCTTAATATAATATGTATATAATACTCTATACAATAACTATTAGGCAAAACCCTAGACGAGTTATTGCTAATACTTTTCCTACCCAGTAATCATTCAAAATATATTTATATCTATGCTTACCCCTTAACCATTTCTAACTATGTAATGGTTCAAAAAAATATTTGAACTTCAGATTTACAAGAGATACCAAGTTCAAGATTCTTAAGGAGTCTTCTAGATTCTTTTGCCAGCTCAGACGAGAATACTTGTCGTATTCTTTCTGACTTAATAGGCCTAGAATGATTATGTTTATTCTTATGCTACCTATGACCTAGGTAAGGACACATGATCATAGATACTCACTATAGAAATTTTATAAAGACACTACGGAATACAATCTAACATAAACAATTCTATTTGGTATCTCTTGGATATTTCCTAAAACATATCTTAAGGTTTATACCTTAGCCTATAGGGTCTCCCCAAAAATCTTGACCAACATCTTATCTCAGCTTGCATAGGTTTTCCTAGAACTTGGCCTATATCCTATCCTTGGGTTGTCAGACCTGCACCCTATCCTATTTCCTCTATGCAATGTCTGACCTGCATCTTATCCTAGATTTTCCATTCTTTGCTGACCTGCATCATATCCTAGATTTTCCATTCTTTGCTGACCTGCATGGGCCACTACTAAAAGACGTGTCACGCCCCGCTCCCAGAATTATAGCGGGCCGGGTACGTAACATCATCCCCAGGCTACGCGACATACGAATACGCCAGTACCCATATTCGCGATTGTCGCCCGTAAGGTTCGTGCATAGGTAAAAGCAGGTCATACTTACACATAAATTTAAGTCAGCAATAATCTAAAACTAAGACATTCTAACTAATTGAACATAAACATAACTATTTCTACACAGTACAATTTTGAGCCCAACTATAAATAATACAATTATACCTTAAACAAGTAGATAAAAAGAATTCTTGTTCCAACTTGAACGTCTCCAATGGTATCATCACGTCCTTGATCTCCAGTTGTCCTTCAGTACCGGATAGCGGCTTCACTTGGTACACTGCTATAAAGCCTAGTGAACAATACAAGGTCGTTTAGAAACGACAAGCAAGTCCTCGGCCAAAAATGCTTAAGGAAAAATATAATAAGGAATAAAACATAAAGATTTTCTATTAGGAAAATAGGAATATGCAATTTTACATTATTATGGTTCCACTCATTTAAGTAGTATAAACGTTCTTTTGGCTTTAATTAAAATGGAATAATTTCCTCCTAGAATGAAATAAAATTTGAAGGATATGATACTGTCGATGTAGATGTAAAAATTTTTGAGCTTCCCTTGAGCTTATCATAAATTTTGCCTTCCTTGGACAAAATTAAAATTTACCTCCCTTGGACAAAATTGAAATTGCCTCCCTTGGGCTAACTCTAAAATGCAATGCAATTTGGAGAACAATTCCTGAATATTCATCTAAATGATTTCCCATCAACAATCCCGTTAACCTGGGATCATGCTGTGAATTCGGCGGCACGGTGCTTAGTATCCGGCCTGGAGCCTCCCTTGGGCTTAACAACCATCTATTCGATGTTACTGTCGAAATATATGTAATAATCTGGAGCCTCCCTTGGGCTTAGTTTGCCTCCCTTGAGCAAACGAAAACAAGAGCCTCCCTTGGGCTTAGTTTGCCTCCCTTGAGCAAACAAAAATACGTGAGCTAAGCCTCACAAACTCGATTCGTATGGCCCTACGAACGAGTAGAATATTTTACTGATCAGCTTTTTATTTTTATTATGCTATGGGACTATTTAGGAATATCCAGGTTGTTCTCCCCCGTCCAATGCTTCCTAGCTGTTTCTAAGTATCCTTCCTAAATGATTTTAGGTATTAAGGAATGACCCGATTTTTCTGAAAGTCGAAAATTTGACTATCTCTTGAATTTTCCAAAAATTTCGGCAGAGTCTCCTTTGTATAGGGTGACTCCGAAAATTCACAAGAGACAATATATATATGTAAAAATATGAATCTCGGGTTCGCCGACCCCTTCGGTGGAGCAACTCTCAACACCGGAACCACGCAAGTAATATATCGGGTTCGCCGACCCCTTCGGTGGAGCAACCCTCAACACCGGAACACACGCAGTTCATATTTATATGTCAAACATAGCAGGAAAATAAGCATTGCTTATTATCTCGACAATTTTATACCTTAATGCTAGTAATTCATCAGTTTTGTAATTCCAGGACAAAATCCTACTAAATCAGAATTGTTATAATACCAAAATTTTGTAATAAGAAGTTATCAAGAGATAATATCACCAACTGAATGTATGAGATTATATACATCTTCACCCAAATAATCTATTCATAAGGTATTGATTATTCAAATATTATTATTAAAAACCTTAAATAGGGAGAGATTCTTGTACTTTCGACTATGGGTTATGAACATATGAAAAGTTTGGTTTTAAAAAAAATACTAATGCATAGAGTACTAATTTTTCATTCACCATACAGCCTAGAACCCATTTCAAATATGCTAAAGCTGAATTTTATTTGGGCCAAGCTTAAATAGATCATCATGACTAATTCAATATCGTCACGGTCCTAAAAACTTGGAATATGAACCTATAGACTTTTTAACTAATTTTCTTACTTTATGAACTCAATAAATGATTCTCTTTTTCCCTTTTTTTCTCCTTAAGGTTGAAAGATAAAAAAATTTACTTGGGTTCATTAGTTATAATTCACTTTGGATTAGTATTATCGGTTATCGATACTCTAAATATCCTCTTATTCATTTTCTAAGAACTTCCGGTCCACGAATTATAGTATTTAGAAATATAATTATTTTCACACTTGTGAGAAGAATCTAGACCAAGTATAGATATTTGGAGCTCAATACGGGAAACCCAATCCGATTTATCCCTAAACAAGCATACTATAGTTATTCACCAATTGCCCTATATTAATGCTAAAGACAACTAACTATGCACACAATTAATTCCGGACAACATTATATGTTATCTAAAGTACTAATTCAATTAGTTGTCTAAATATTCTCACTAACTAGGTATTGCTCATTTTTACTTTAAATCGGATATTATTTCTTAGCAAAAGATTGTGTCAAGTAATTAGGTCATGCTTACATATTTTATACTCCAATTTCCAAAAGAAATTAGTCTCATGTTTCACCAAATAGTAACGAGTTATATATAAACAGATGATCAACCATTTCACAATTTACAAATTCAAACTATATCAAGTATCATACCGTATCCTAGTCTTCCATGTATGTAACGTATCTAGTTCAGTGTGTCAAAATTACTTCCAACGCTTGTGTCCATACTACAATCCCTAATTAACCGTGTCCACATGTCCGAATCATATCCGATTCGCGTGTCCATGATACTACTTCGTGAAATCTATATAATTCAACACTGATACATAGTAAACATCATTTAATTTGAATTGATCATAACAACTTGACAAAATTGAACAAATTGAAGTAGGGAGAGGAAGAGGACTTGCCTTGGAAAATTAGGTATTTGAATCTGGGAAATAGGGTTTGATCTCCTTTTCTTCCAACTCCTTCTTCGAGCTTCTTCTTCTTCTTCCCCCTTCTTCTTCTTCTTTTTTTTGAAGGGGTTAGGGTTTTTTTTTTGAAGATGGTGGTGGTGGTGATGATGGTGGAGATGGAGATGAAGATGGTGGTGTGGGAAGTGGCGATAGAGGATGGAGATGGAGATGGAGATGATGGTGTTGGAAGTGGCGGTTAGGAGGGGGGCAGCCGGCTGGGGCAGTCGGCAGTGGCGGGCGGTTACGGCCAGAGGAGGCCGAGAGGAAGAGGAAGAGATGGAGAAAATGAGAGGAGAGTGAGAGGGATGGAGAGGAAGAGATATATAAAGAGAGAGAGAGAGAGATGACCGAGAGAGTGAGAGAGAGATCGAGAGAGTGTTCAAGAGAGGGAGAGAGGGTGCGGGTGAGGGGCTGCCCCTCTCTCTTTCTCTAAATATTAAAAAAAAAATTTCTTCTTAGGGTTTAAAAATGAAAATCTCTAAAAATAAGAAAAAAAACATTATTATTATTATATCAATTATTGTTTATATAAAAAAAATTTAGAGCAAAACATTTAATTAGATGGAAATATAATAAAATATTAATACATTAATTATTGAAAAGCAGTTATGACAAATTTTAAAGTAAATATAAGTATCCGCTGCACCCTATAATTGCTACAAATTTTGACTAAATTCAAAACATAGTATATATATATATTATATATATATATATATATATATATATATATATATATATATATTTATATATATATATATTTATATATATATATATATATATATATATATATATATATATATATATATATATATATATATATGATCAAAAGCCCCCCCTCCCGTACACCATAGGATCTGGGGCCTGCGCATGCGCCCGCTCGATCCAACGATCGAGAGCGACGGGGCTCCCGTGGGGCTCCGCGAACAGGGCTCCCGATCCGGACACACACACACCGTGCCCCATAGGATCTTGGGGCCCGCGCGTGCGCCCGCTCGATCCAACGGTCGAGAGCGACGAGGCTCCCGTGGGGCTCCGTGAACGGGGCTCCCGATCCAGACACACACACAACACACACAGCGACGTGGCTACCTTGGGGCTCCATGAACGGGGCTCCTGATCCGTCCACGCACACACACACACACACACACACACACACACACACACACACACACACATATATATATTTCGAAGAAGGTAAATTCTATTCAGTCCCCTCCGAGAGGCTACAACTCAGCCCGAAGGCCAATATATACAATCCCTAGCCCGAAGGTCTCATCCCAGTCCGAAGGCTACATCCCGGTCCGAAGGACTCACGCAACCAAAGCCGTATCGTACCAGCTCCGTACTAGCACTGCACCCAACTACCACCCCATCACTTAAATTTCCCAAAGGAGAATTAAATGGCACCCTCGATGCTCGAACCTGCAACCTCATGGGGGTTGCATCAGTCGCTATCTCATTGGGGGGGGCTGCACCGCTAGGCTATACTTCATTTGCATATATTTAGTGGTGTAAATGTCACGTCCTGCTCCCGTAGGAGCGATCGTCCTCGCTAAGGCGTGATGTCGCACGGGCCTAGGTTGCGTCCGTGTAAGGCTAAGTCCAAAAACGACCGATTTGAGCTAAGCCACAGAGTCGCACAGAGTGTCCCCATTTACAGTAGAAAGTAAAAGAACGCATGTTGAAACAAATTCAATCTCTTTATTGATATTTAAGAAGTTTACAAGTGGCGCTAGGCCGAGATTACAAGTCGCTCAAGCTCTCTCTGAAACATAAAAGGTGTGCCAAGTGGCTTACAAGATTGAATGATTCATGGCGATGTTCCGATATATTATGTCATGTATATGGTGCTTCAGTTCCTTTGTAACGCTCCAGGGCTCCAGAGTTATCTCCGTGCCTTAACACGTTCGAGGGAAGCTCCGCACTCGACGATGTCTTCTGCACCCTGCAAGCAATCTGTGGGGTTATCAGTACATTGTTATGCACTGGTGGGGAGGCTAGCTCGTCCACTCGCTATCATTACCAAACACATTCATTTTACTTTTATGCATCCTCTATCATTCATTGTCTTTCTAATCTTGCCTTAGGATCAGTTTTATGGCATATTTTATAACCTATCTCGTGTTACCGATTTCAAGTGTTTGCATGGAAATACATGCACGACTTACCCATACTTACCGTCCGGTCTTCCCTGTCCAAAGTAAACCAAGTTAGTCAATAATTCATATATAACAACTTAACGTAACTCGCGTAAACATTCGGTATCAAAGGCGTGTCCCTGCCTCAGATTCTACGACATGTTCCCCCTGCGAAGATACGTTATGACCACGCCTCGTTCCGATGATCATTCTCACTCGGATATCCCATCTACTCAACCAGTCAGTTGTGTTATGCTCGAAGGGTTTTGTTCCAACGTCCATGTTCACTCAACTATTCAATTGTTCAGTTAACTTAGACTACTTTATTTCAATGCAAGGACTTGCACGTAGATTGCCACCAGCAAGCCCACTTAATCTATATGCATCGGTCGCTGGCTCACAAGCCATTTTGGATATTTTTCTTATGGTATTCGCATCTATCAAGCGTGATGGCTGGTACACCTTGATAGGCTACGACATACCCAGGCCTTACGTCTTCTGTGTGCCCGAGCCCGCACACAGGCCACCAGTAAGCCATGATTCTGCCTAGGTCGGCCACGTTGTCGTGATCGTTGCCTTGGAATCGATTGTTCTATCACTTGTGCACGAGTTTGTCCACGACCATTTCGTATTCTTATTTCTTTAGTTAAACCGTTGGGCTGTCGAGAGCCATTTATCACATCAGACAGTCATGGACCATTTGTCTTATCAGGCTGTCTTGAGCCATAATACGTTATCGACCAGGTTGGCGGCGGCATCCGTACAGCACGGGTAGCGAGCCCCGTTGTACGTCTCCGTCATACCTGTCGCTAACCATTCCTTTCTTTCTTATTCTTCTTTTACTTGTTCATTCATTCAATTGTTTATTTGTTCGTTCATTCATTCATATATTCATTCATTATGCAGTTCCCCTGTGCGGGAACTGCCTTGGCGACCATTGGTCTCGAAGCTTTCAATGTTGCTATACACTACTAGAATGAGTCATATTAGTGACGTCCAAAAACGTCGCTAATAAGTAAAAAGATGTCGCTAAATTAATTTAGCGACGTAATTAGCGACGGAATAAGCAGGTCGTCGAAAAGCTAGTCGCAGATCAAAAGTTCGTCGCCAATCGTCGCTGTTGCGACGAATAGTCTACGACGCTAAAACGTCGCAAACTTAGCGACGTTCGGTGACATTTATAGTACGTTGCCAATTTAGCGACGTCTATTCGTCGCATGTGGTGACATGGCAAGGTTTGCCATGTCAGCATGCTGGACAACGTTTAGCGACGGTCCGTCGCAGTTAGCGACGTCCAGATACATATTTGCGATGTACTTCCGCATCACAAATCCGTCGCCAAACGTCGCAATCCGTCGCTAAAATGCTGGAAAATTAAAAAATAAAATAAAATACAGTTTTTAAATCCTGCATACTGTACTTTATATACAGTTTAAACAAAAATTATGCACTTTATATACAGTTTAAACACTAATCCTGCACACTGCACTTTATATTCAAATCATCACAGACACATCATAGGGCCAATACATCATAGGGCCAATACATACAACTCATAACAAACATCATCACAGACACACATCCCGCGTCACAAACATAAATATATTCAAATCCTGCATACTACACTTCACAGACACATATCATCACAAACATCCAATAGAGTCAAATAAAAATGGGAGATGATAAAAAGTATCCCACCAAGTGTATAAACAAAAGTGTACCAATAAACAATTTGCCCATAGGGCCAATACATACAACTCATAAAAAAATCAATAAAATCACTGAGGACCCCTGCTGCGCATCTGAGATAGCATGTACTCATACTGCTCCTGTGTGAGCTGCACCGTATGGGCAGTAGGAGGCAGTACAATGTCTGGAGTTGGCGTCGTCGATGGACCGGGAGGACGTTTCTGCTCCAGCTCTTGCAGTTGCTCAGCATGCGTAGTTAGGGTACTCACCATCCTCTGAGTACTCTCCTCAATCGAAGTATGTACCTGAGTGAGTGAGGCAGACATGGTCCTCTACGATCCCTCAAGCTCGACCTATCTACGTTCTGTGAGCTGCGTAGACTCGGTAAGCGTGTGCAAGCTGGCAGCTGTAGCCTGCTGCAGACTCATCAGCTCCTGTATACTGCGCTCGACCGCATCAAATCATCCGGTGATCATCGGATTGTCACTCTGCGGTATGGTGATCAGAAATCTACTGCTGCAACTCGTGATGCAGCTCGTCGATCTGACAACCAATATCCTGAGCTCGTGATGATGCCTGCGAAGCTGGAGACTGCGTACTGACAGAGGGGGCCCAAGATGACTCTGAAGCTAAATAGGCGCCGTAGGATCCCGTACCGTAGTACGTACCCTTCTGAAGACCACCAACGGCGGTCATCCAGAGGTCGTCCGGCGATGGAGCTGTAGGCGACTGGGAGGAAGTACTAGCCCCTTCCTCTGCTGGCGCACTAGCAGCAGCAGCCGCCTCCTCTTGTAGTCAAAGAAACTCGGCCTAGAATAATGTTTGCTAACGTCTAAGTGTTTGCTAAAGTCTTTATTGATATCTATTTTCCTGTTTTCTAAATTATAGTAAATTAATATAAAGAATAGAACGTACATATGCCTGCGTCGCCCTCTCGTCAATGAACTCCCCAGCCCTCCGATGGGTGACCAGGAAGACGATCACCATGTTGGGGTCCTTACCTTTTTTTACCTGTTAAAATATATTATCTATTATTAGTATTAAACATTCTATCCAACTATACATAAAATGATGTCCGTCATAGGAAATATACCAGACGACAAAAATGCTCCGTCATCGGAATGGAGCCACCATACCACTTACTGGCGCTTGACCGCGCCACCTTGGCCTTGTCAGACCGCTCCTGGTACCTGGCTTCGCCGAATCTAGCCTTCATCGTAGTCCACTGCTTTGACGTGATCCAACCATGGATCAACTTTTCGGAGCGATCATGAGACTTCTGGTCGTGGATCGCATCACGGATGAGCTTGCCTGCGACGGCAGAAAATTGGGCCTCGATCTTTGTCGCCCGGTGTGGTGGATAGAAATAGGTCCTCTACAAGAACTAAAATAGAAAAGTTGTATAATATACACAAATGATTATTAAAATTTAAAAATAAACAAATTTTTTACCTTGAAGTGGGTCAACCAAAAGGCCTTCATATCTGCGAGAGCATATGAGTAGTTAATCCAAGGCCCACCATAGTTCTGCCTCAGAAATAATCTCAGCTGTCTCTGTACTGCAGGAGGCCAATATCTATACAATAATAAATTTCATGAATATATATGTACATATAATCATTTAAGAAATATATATTAACTAATTAACTTACTTCGTAGGCCCGTCCGTCCAAATCTCCATACGCGTCTCGTCCGGGGGAGCGCATGGAGGGTCGCTCTCACCTCCTGCCTGGACAGGATCAGTCTGATCGCCGTCCTCCATATGCTCGACGTCTGCTCTCCCCATGGAGCCGTCGGCAGGAGGAATGCTGGACGCAAGAGGAATGCTGGACACGGGATCAGGAATGCTGGATGACGAGGGAGGAGTCGCCAACCTGCTGGAACTGCCCTGTCCCGGTAATGGACCAGGAACAGAACGGTACACTGGTGTACTCGGAGATGAGGATGAGGGTACGGAATCTGCATCCCCAGCCCGAGGCAGATGGGACTGCCTAATATAATATCCTCCCCGTCGTCCTCCTGGTCTAGTCATACCTGATAATAACATATGACAATAAAACAAATATACATATTTATATGATAGATATCACAGATTTTTAAAAAATATCAGTCACAGATAAAAGTGTCACTAAAGTGTCACAGATTTATATGATAAAAATATCACAAAAGTGTCAAATATGATGATAAAACAAACGTACAAATTTAATCATCTTCTGAAAATTCATCTAGTTCGTTTAGCTCATCATCATCATCATCTTCTTCTTCTTCTTCCTCCTCCTCCACATCTTCACTTTCATCTGCATCTTCCTCTTCAGATAATTCTACTTCTTCTACACAATTAGATGTGTAATGAGGAACTTCCGTCGTGTCCACTTCTATAATATTTGTTACAAGAGGTAGTTCATCCTCTTGATAAGCTATATCGTCAACCTCAAAGGTATCTCTAGCTTTGGTCTTGCATACTGCCCATCAGTCCGACCTTGTTGTTCTCCGTTTAGGATAACTTGTGAAGTACACGAGCTGAGCCTGACTTGATAGGACAAATGGTTCATAGGCTTGATATCTACGCCGATAGTTTATATCCACAAGACCATGCTTGTCTACTTTCCAACCTTGACCTTCAATCGGATCGAACCAATCATACCTGAATAACACAATCTTGGCAGGCTCTATTCCATAACTATATGTTAGCTCCACAATCTTCCGTAGGACGTCATAGAAATCGTTGCCCGCATCAACATCTTTGTAGTTCGAAGATCTGATACACAAAGAGCTATTTTTGGTGGAATCGAGATCCACAAAGTTGTCTCTGATCGGACAAGTTGTTGACTTGAACCTAAACCCATTAACACAATAGCTTGGCCATATTTTTGTAGCATAAATTGGTCCCTTGGCTAGCATTCTAATAGACTCATTCTCAAGTCTTGCGTATGGACGATCGACCTAAATACCATGAAAAAATAAATTAAGCTCATTCTCAAGTGCATATACAGAAAGATAATTACAGAGTTCTCAAGTCTTACATATGCACTCAACTATGATGGAAAATAATACCTTATTTTTTGTTCTAGTTCTTCTTCTGTTATGTGTGGCCTACCTGACCTCACATCATCATTAAATATGCTGAAAACAACATCGTTCAATTAATATAATAGTATAATAATCAACACTATTAAAATAATGTAGACGTATTAATTACTTATCCCTCCAGCTTCTCTACTTCATCATCATCGCAGTTGAGTAATACATACACCTGAGCAGCCCTTAGCTCATCATCGTTCAGATATCTCTTCTTTATTTTACCCGATGGCTTTCCTGGAGCATTGAATACCTTCAGTATTGTATCATTACATTCATGATCTCCGTCGTCGTTTCTGGAAGCTCTTGTTCTATTAGTTGCAACATGAGGCTTGAAATACATCGAATAAAAGTTTGTAATCTCTTCGAGAACATAGGCTTCACAAATAGAACCCTCGACCCGTGCCTTATTTTTCACCTTTCTTTTTAGGTGATTCAAATGTCGCTCGAACGGGTACATCCATCGATATTCGACGGTTCCACCAACACGTGCCTCATAGGATAGATGAATCGGCAAATGCTTCATAGAGTCGAAGAATCCAGGAGGAAACACCCTCTCTAGCTTGCATAGTGTTACCGCAATGTCCTTCTCTTGTCTTTTTAGACAATCAACAAGCAATTTCTTAGAACAAAGATCCCTGAAGAATATGCTAAGCTCCGTCAATGGATCCCAAACTGCCTGCGATAAGAATTCTCGAAATGCAATCGGAATTAACCTCTCCATGAATACGTGACAATCGTGGCTCTTCATTCCCGTTAATTTATTTTCCTTCGGATCGACACATCTTCTCAGATTTGATACATATCCGTCTAAAAATTTTAGGCCCTGGATCCACCAACAAAGTCTCACTTTATCCTCCTTGTCCAGTAAAAAAATTGACTTCGGCAGAAACTATTTTCCATTCTCCTCTATCAAAAGCAACGCAGGGCGTTTGCATATTTCTTCTAAGTCCAACCTGGCCTTGGGATTGTCTTTCATTTTTCCCTTTACGTCCATCACAGTATTAATTATGTTATCAAACATATTCTTCTCAATATTCATGACATCAAGATTATGTCTGATCAGATTGGTACTCCAATATGGCAGATCCCAGAATATGCTCCTCTTTGTCCAGTTATGATCTCTACCAAATCCATCGCACTTGTACCCAGTTATAGGATCTTCGATAGCATTTGGAAAATCTCTAACCTTCTCTCATATCGTGGCTCCGTACCACCTTGGCGGTGGATCACCCTTCTCTACAACGCCGATACGGAATACATTCTTGTTCCTTCTGAACGGATGATCTTTTGGCAGAAATTGCCGATGACAATCAAAGAAGCACGGTTTTCCTCTGTGTTTCAAGCGAAAAGCCTTAGTACGGTCCATGCAATACGGACATGAGAGACGGCCATGAGTGCTCCATCCAGATAACATTCTATAGGCCGAAAAGTTATTGATGGTCCACATAAGGGTTGCCTTCATCTGAAAATTCTGCTTCCTGGAAACATCGTACGTGTTAGCGCCTACTTTCCATAACTGATTCAACTCATCTATCAAAGGTTGTAAGTACACATCAATGTTTTTCTTGGGATTGTTCGGACCAGGAATTATAACGGTTAGAAACATGTACTGAGTCTTCATGCACATCCAAGACGGTAGGTTATACGGAGTGACAATCACAGGTAAGCATGAATACTGGGATCCCGAAGGACCAAAAGGAGTAAAACCGTCAGAAGATAGCCCCAACCTGACATTACGCAGATCTGAAGCAAAATTAGGATACACTCGATCAAAGTGCTTCCACGCTTCTCCATCGGATGGGTGATCCAACACTCCTTCAATCTGTTCTCGCATGTGCCAACTCATATTTTCGGCCGTCTCTTTCACCATAAATAATCTTTGCAACCGCGACGTTAAAGGCAAGTAGTGCATTGAATCGGTCGGTCTTCTTGTACCGGTAGACCTTCCTGTACTAGTTGTCTTATAGCGATCAGCACCACAAAATCTGCATATATCTGCGTCCTTGTCGTCTTTGTAGTACATCATGCACCCATTGCGACAAGAATTAATTTTTTTTGTATCCCATCCAGAGCGATCTCACCATCCTCTTAGACCGATAGAAGTCTTTAGGTAACTTAGCACCCGCCGGCAAGATCTCTATAATCAACTCCAACACTCGGTTGTAGCATTCTTACGACATGTTAAAATCTGACTTAATGCTCAACAGTCTTGTAACCACCTCCAACGGTGAATGATCCTCACAACCAGGATACAATAGAGTCCTTGCATTCTCTAGCAACTCCATGAACTTTGCAGCATCGACATTCGGTGCCTCCTCAGCTATCATGAACGAAACTAGGCCCTGCAACGTCAAAAACCATGTTCATGCACCCGTCGTCGTATGCATGATTATCTGAAATAAAATTAGGTCCCACATGCATATACGGCTCAACATAAGGCTCCGGCTTTGATGCTAAAGATAAAAGTTTTCCGTGTGCGGTCCACTAATAGTAATTAGGCGTGAAACCCCTCGAGTACAAATGATATGTCACTTCCACTTCTTGATAATATTTCATGTTATGAAATTTTACACACGGACACTTAATTTTGGTGCCGTCCATGTACTGAGGGAACGCCTTAGCAAACTGCAGGAACTGCTCTACTCCCGCTGTGTATTCATCTCGTACACCACACATATCATCAGGACGATGATTGTACATCCATGAACGATTTCACAAGTAGTAATTCATATCCATTTGGAAATAATTCTGCAAAGATGGACACACATGTTCAGTGCAGTAACTAGTCAAACTGGGTGAAGTTGAGTTGACTAAGTCAATATCTTGGACAAACTAGTCAAACTGGGTGAAGTTGACTAAGTCTGGGCAATTATCCTTTACTAGACATAGACATGGAAGAAACACCGATATTTGCAGTGTCCGAACTTCCTAGTGTATATTATAGTAGAGAGACATGGTAACCGTGTGTAGGGGTACAACTCGGGCGGGTTGGGTCGGGCTTGAGGTCAACCCGAGCCCAACCAGATGAATCATAAGCCTAATCCGAGCCCAAGCCCGGCCCGACCTCGGGTTCAACATATGAAGCCCAAGACCAAGCCCGGAGGATTGGGTTGTACTCGGGTCGGGTCGGGTCCATCGGGTAATGTTGACCAACTGTTGACTTTCGGTCAACTGGTCAACTCTGGTTTGGTTTCGGGTCAATTTTAGTCACTTTTAGGCTAAGTTTGACTTTCGGTTGAATTTCGTTGACTTTTGGTCAAAATGGTCAACCGAGGTCAAAACTAGTCTAAGAGCACTAATCCTAACCATTGCCAACCAAGACAATCAATTTCTAACCATATCCTAACACCTTAGACTCATACCTTAGCTTCTAGGCAATTACCTTAACTTACCCTATTACCTTACCCTTTCATAGCTAGGGTAAATCCTAATTATCTTGTGATACCATCTTGGTATCACAAGATACCTCAACCTGTCACGCTCACTCTAGCCCACATCTAACTCTAATATAAAACTTCTAATATAAAATCTTACTAACATATCTTCCACAATTTCCTCACTCTCTAACACAAACCACATCCTATTACCAAACATTTCCTTAACATATTATCTAACCACTAACATACTCTTCTAACTAAACGCTCAACTCACTAACTCACTAACAACACACACACAACATGAAGGGGGTTAAGTGACTGTTTTTGATGAAAAGGATGAATGGATGAATGAATGGTGAATGGGTGTATGGATGAATGAATGGTGAATGGGTGAATGAATGAATGAATGGTAAATGGGTGAATGAATAAATGAATGGTGAATGGGTGAATGGGTGAATGAATAAATGAATGGACTGCTATATATGAAGGATGAATGGATGGATGAATGAATGGATATGGATGAATGGTGAATGGGTGAATGAATGAATAGTGAATGGGTGTCCCCGTGGCCGTAGCCCGTTGGGAACGGTAGAGCACCCCGGCGCAGTGGCGCGGGTTCGAGCCCCCTTGAAGGCATGCCTCCAAGCACCATTAAGAAGTGGACACCCTAAAAAAAAATGGTGAATGGGTGAATGAATAAATGAATGGTGAATGGGTGAATGAATAAATGAATGGTGAATGGGTGAATGAATAAATGAATGGACTGCTATATGTTTAGTCTTTTTTTTGAACTAACAGCATCTTATTGAATTAAGCAAAAGGGATTACAGAAGGACAATCTTCAGCCATAAAATGAGCAATACAAGGCGGAATAGAAAGGAAAGTGGAGCCTAACTTATTCTGAATAGCCAACTTAGCCAATTCATTGGCCACCGAGTTCCCTGTTCTTCGCACGAATTGGAAGCTGATTTTATTGCAGGACTTAATATCAGAGCATATATCATGGACCAAACCCGAAAGCCTCCAAGGGATAAGTGAAGAATCTCCTCTTATGATCCTATAAACTATCAAGGAATCCCCTTCAATGATGGTCTCCTTCATGTTCAGCTCCCGGGCAAGTCGGATCCCCAGCTGAGTAGCCACGAGTTCCGCTTGAATGCTAGGATCAGAGCTGTATGTGTCAGGTAGGAATGTAGATAAGGCTTTCACAAATGCGCCTTTGCCGTCCCTTGTAATGGCTGTAGCCGCCATTGAAGTAGATGAAGTAGCCCCATCTACGTTGATCTTAATAGTGCCCTCCGAAGGTGGAGACCAAGAGCTTGGCATAAGGACGGTGTTACGAGTCTCCTGAATCTCGTTTAAGCTGGTGTTGCAGCCATTCTCATAACTATTGAATAATTGCAATGCCGAGTAAACAATGCGCTGAATATTAGGTGCAACGTGGTTGAACACACACTCACCCCTTGCTTTCCAAATCGACCAAGCAATAGCAGCTCCCATTCGAAATGCTTCATACGCCTTCGTATCATTCAACCAGAGTTGGAGTAGAGTTGGAAACTTACATTTATCATCATAACGAAGTCCCATAGGGCTGACAAACCACACTTCTTTAGCAATTCTGCAATGAAGGAACAGATGGTCTGTGTCTTCCTCCTTTAAAAGGCAGAATGGACACAGAGGATTAATAGACTGAATTCTTTTATTGATAGAGGAGAGGAGAGGCAGTGCATTATTCAGAAGCCTCCAAGTAAACATTTGTATCCTCAGTGATATTCCGCTCATCTTCCAGAGTACGCCCCATTTGATATCAGTCGCCGGTGTAGTCGAGCTGCCAGGGGCTTGTAGACGAATGTTCTCATACAACGATTTAGCGAAGAAGGGCCCCGATTTGACTTTAGTCCAAATTAGAGTGTCATGGCCATCGCCTTCACATAAGCTAATGTCTGAGATAGCCTTGGCTTCCATGGGAGAGAATACTTCATTTAGCAGAGAATGATTCCAGGCTCTCATGATGGGGTCCATGAGATCTCTGACGAGCTTAGGGCCATCACGTTGAGCATGACAGGATGTCACTCGATGACCCGGTATGCCTGGAATCCATGGTTCAGAGAATATGTCCACCCAACCACCTCTAATTTTCCAAACGAGGCTTCCTTCTAAATTGCAACGAGCGGCGAGCATACTCTTCCAAGTCGGCGAGGCTCGATTGCTCTCATTGACCAGCCAGAACGACCTGTTTTGAAGGTAGATACCTCTGAGAAATCTAGCCCAAAACTGGTGAGGATCGTTCAGGAATCTCCAAACTAGCTTGCCTATCAGCGAATCATTTACCCATGCAGGGTCTCTAAAGCCAAGGCCACCATTTCTCTTGGGCTGTGTGAATTTCCTCCAAGGCAGGAAATGAATCTTCCTGTCACTCATGTCGTGTCCCCACCAAAACGATCTATATATCTGCTCCAACTTACGGCAGACAGAGATGGGGAGCTTGTACGTAGTCATCGAGAAGACAGGGATAGCCCCCAGTGTCGATTGTATTAGAGTTGTCCGCCCCGCATAAGATAATGCACTGGATTTCCATCCTTTGAGCCTCGTATTCACTTTGTCAAGAAGATCCTTATACGAAGAGATTCGACCTTTGGGGAGGAGAAGGAAATGGCCCAGATATCTATCGGATTTGTTCATGTAGGAGACATTAAGAAAGGCGGAAAGCTCCATTTGTATTTGTAACGACAAATGACCGCGCGCTGAACTGGACGCTCGACTTCGTCAGATTAATAGTTTGCCCCGACCACGAGGCATAACGTTCAAGGATAGAGAGAGCAGTCCTCACCGCGGATGGATTAGCTTGGCCAAATATGAGTATATCATCTGCGAACATTAAGTTAGAAATAGAAAGGGTATAACGATTGATGCGAATACCTCGGTATAGATCCTCCTGCTCGTATTGATAAAAGAGTCATGATAACACCTCAGAGCACAGTATGAACGGAGACAAGGGACATCCCTATCTAATCCCTCTTCTGGGTTTGAAGAAACCTTCGGGAGTACCATTAATGAGAATAGAGTAGGACGTCGATGTGATACAGCTCATAATAAGGTTGATGGAATGCCCCTGGATCCCTATGCCGATTAAAACTGACTGGATAAAAGGCCATGCAAGTCTATCATAGGCTTTTGCCATGTCTATTTTGAGTGCAAACCAGTTCTTCTTATCAGGGAATGTCTTCATAGCATGAAAAACCTCCTGGGCGATAATGATGTTGTCATTGATTTGACGACCTAGAACAAAGGCATTCTGGAAAGGCGATTTAGCTTATCTAATAATGGTCTAATTCTGTTAGCCAATATTTTAGAAATAATTTTGTAGGATACGTTGCAGAGAGCTATTAGGCGGAAGTCGGCTGGGGAAGCAGGAGACGAGCATTTAGGAATGAGTGCTAGATGTGTGTGGTTGGTCCGTGGCTCAAGCACTCTAGAAGTGAAGAATCACTGCACCATATTGACAAGATCATCACCAACTACTGGCCAGCATCTCTGATAGAATATAGCCGGGTATCCGTCCGGCCCAGGCGCTTTAAGCGGACCCATACTTCTGATTGTGCGTTCGATCTCTTCGGCACTCGGGATGTCGCCAATCGTTGCATTATCAGCCTCTGATATAGGGTTAGGCGAGATCATGAAACCAGGATCAATTGGTGATGAGTCATCGGCTCCAAATATCTTCGTGAAATGTCCAAGGATCGTCGAAGTAATAACAACCTGATCCGAAGACCAGGTCCCGTCCTGAGTTTTGATCGACCGAATCTCGTTTCTTCTCTTCCTGATCGTGGCTTTAATATGGAAGTATTTCGTATTCCTATCCCCTTCCTTGATCCAACGACATTTAGCACGTTGTCTCCAATAAGCTTCTTCGAGGAGAAGAAGATCATTGAGCTCAGAAAAGATATTCTTCTCCATAAGAATTGTGTTATTGGTAGAATTGCCCTTCTGGATGTCTAACAGTTGAGATTGGAGTACTTTGATTCGCTGATTGACATGGCTGTATTTGGATCGGCCCCAAGTCTGGAGTCTCTTGAGGGTTACCTGGAGTTTCTGCATAAGACTAGTATCCCGTTTTGCTGAGGTCTCCCTCCAGATGTTGGATATGGTCTCACAAAAAGCATCATTATTCAGCTAGAAAGCTTCAAACCGAGGAGGTCTATTTCTCTTTATCAGTTGGTTATTTGTATTGAGAAGGATGGGAGCATGATCACTATTGAAGCGGGGAAGAGTGCGTACCGTTGAGTGCGGATGAAGACGGCACCAATTCGTATCCGCCATTGCCCGGTCCAGTCTCTCCTTGATTTGGTACGCAGGGCTACAGCCATTAGACCAGGTGTAAGCTGGGCCAATACATCCCAGATCGATAATGCCACACTGATTTATCATCTGAATAAAAGAGTTTGTCCTTTGTGTTTCGAAGCCTCTGCCGCCAATTTTCTCCTCCGGCTTGGCAATAGCATTAAAGTCACCTATGTAGCACCATGGAACCACAAACTTAGCAGCCAGATCCTTGATAACCTTCCAAGTCCGGGACGATCCTTCCTTTTCGGGCAGCCGTATACACATAGTAAGTTCTAGGCCAGGGTTTTGTCTTTGTTAACTATGGAGAGCAGGATAAGATTAGTGGATGAGAATGCGACGAAAGCCTGGATGGAGTCCGTCCACCCCAGCCATAGTCCCCCTGCTCGGCCAATTGGGGGTACAGAAAAAGTGTTGGGATAGCCTAGATGCGGAAGGGTTAGAGAGGTGTGGCGGGGAGATGAACAGGTTTCAGAGATGAAGAATATGGAAGGGTGGATGGCAGAGAGGAATGAGTGTTTTCCATAAATAAATTCACTTTATTTATTTTGTATCTGAGAAAATTACAACTGTAGGAATCTAATCTAGAAGACGATTACTTTATCCCTTGGACGATACGATAAAGAAAACTTGAACTTTGAAGAACTTGGACAGCAACTGGGCAATCTCTCTGTTCTCTCTGAAAAATGACTTGTAGTCTCTGATGAAGATGAAGAAACTCTTTTTTATAGAGTTCAGGATAACTGTCCTTAAGCATACGCTCAGGTAGTTACTTGACGTGTGCATAACTGCAGGGACGCGTGGCGAATTCTGATGGAGACACATTAGCGTGCGGTTGAAAGTAGTGGAGCATGTTCAGGAGAGATTGATGGCCTGGATGCCATGTTGCATAACTTCTAGAGAAGTAGATAACTGGTACAGGACACGTGAGAACGTGTGTTGACTGTAATCCTGGATATGGTTGTTGTAATACGCTGCCTTGTTGAAGGAGAGTTTATACGCTGACTTGGATAGCGTAGTGCCATAGGAAAATCATACGCTCACTTTATGGGCAAGGAGTCATGTGAGGTCATACGCTCGCTTAGTTAACAAGAAATCATGTGAGGTCCATACGCTCACTTGACTGTGTGAAGAAGGAGTCATGTGAGGTCGATACGCTCACTTGACTGGATGAAGAAGGAGTCATGTGAGGTCCATACGCTCGCTGGAGAAGTGGTCACGTGGCTATCATCAATCTTCTTTGGTATACCATAGCTTCCCATAACTGACAAAATCTTCTCGAGCGTCGTGACTGCAGATTTGACGGCTGACAGACTGTCAAAACTGACAGTAATGATGGCTTTTGTATTTATGAAGGCTGCTGAGTTGTCCTCGTAAAAGACAAAACCGGCTCTTCGAAAACCTATACGACGGTTACTTTTCTCGTGACAGCTGTCTTTGCACGAAAGATGAAGTGTCAGATTCATTCCTCATTTAAACATATGCTGTGCTGTCACTTCAGTAAATAATAAAATATTTACTGAGCGTATGGCTTTTGAATGAGCGTATGGCTTCAACTGACATCTGTCTTTAAGTGTATGGATGAAAATGACAGCGTGTCATAATTTTCCACATCCTACAAGACCCCCTTCAAAGTTTTTGAACTTTATGAGTTTCAAAAGTTCGAAATTACTTTGAACAGAAAGTGGGAATGAGTCCTGACACGCTGGCATGAGTTCATTATCTTCCTCAATATCAGTGCAATTCTTTAGGGATTTTGTTTAGAAAATATCCGCCGTTTTGAACTTTTTTCTTTCTTTTATAAATAGGTCTCCCAAAACCTATTCTATTTCTTTACCAGAGCTTTTGCCTTCAAGAGAGAAAAGAGCTTTCAGAAACTCAAGATCTTTCTTCTTCTTCTTCATCTTCAGCTCCATCTCCATTAATGGCACCTAAGATTGATGCTGCTGCGAAAGGAAAGGGGAAAGCCCCTAAAGAATCATCTCATCCTGCCGTCGACAATGCCACTACCAAGAGAACGGCCAGTCAGCGTGTTTCACGCAGTGAACGGCCATTGAAACCTCTTTATGGTGAGGACGAAGATGATGATGAACAAATAACTATTCCCTTTTTAGGGCTCTGGTTAGAACAAAACTCAGAAAACGTATCCCTCTTTAGGGTCAATACGTCAGCAAATACGCTTCCCTTTTTAGGGTTTAGCTGTATTCCATATTTTTTTCGTTTTTACGAAAAGTATGTTTGGAGCGTATATCTGTAAGATACGCGTATTTTTGATAGAGATATCAAAATACACTATCTTTTTAAAAGAATATACTATGGCAATTTGTCTCATTGAGATACGCTAATCCTGTATTAACGTAAACTTTTGATGATCATCTTGTCAACCATACGCTGATATACTCAAACTGATCATAAACTGAACTTTTTTTTAAAAACCATTCACTTAAGATAAAATACGCTTAAAGAAAACTGAGCGTATGCTGAACCTTGAGTCTGCCATACGTTTAAAGAAAACTGAGCGTATGCTGAACCTTGAGTCTGCCATACGCTTAAAGAAAACTGAACGTATGCTGAACCTTGAGTCTGCCATACGCTTAATAAAAACTGAGCGTATGTTGAGCTTTATCATCTCTTGACATTAAAATACTTTATTCTTCATTTGCAGTGGATATTCTGGCTCAGGAAGCAGAATTTGAAGGAAGTATGGGAAATAATTATAAAAGTGATCTATCACATGTTTATTTTCCCCAATTTGACGGACCTTCCACAAGAATAGCTCTGTTGACCAATCAGGAGGATGATACTTTACTGAACCTGATGAGTGGACTGCCATTACAAAGTGTAGATGGTGTTGCCCATTTGAAGCCAGCATTCCTTTTTAGAGATGCTATTGACATGAATTCCCAGCCTGCTCTGGACAAAGTATCATACAGTTACTATAGGAATGGTGATGTAAATCAGCCTACGTATTTGACTGGTTTGACAAAGAGTATCAACATAGCCCGTTTATTCCATTCGGGCCAGCAAAGACAGATGAAGTGGGATATTACTCCATCCCGACAAGCTAAGACTGGATGGATTGGGTATCGTCAAGGAAGGTTCCGCAGTGGTACTGAACCGCATGTCACATCTCTGCGAGGACTGTTACCTGCCACCATCCCTCCTGAAGACTCGGCACTGCTGAAGCCAGTCAGAGTCCCAATTTTTGCCAATGAATTTGTTCAATTAAAGAATGCCATCTACCCAAAACAGTCAATGAGGCTGACTGATCTAGTAAATCCAGAGAACACTAGATGGAATGCTCTAGTGAGATGGATTTTGCGGAACTTCGGTGCACAGTTGAAGGCGATAGGTTTATATGATGCCATTAAGTGTACTGCTTATGGTTTTAAACCAAACCCAGATCTGTTTTTGGCATTAGCGGAGAGATATAACTATCGGACTGGCACCTTCATGACCCCAAAGGGCGAGATGGGATTCGCCCTTCATGAAATGGCATATATATCTCAGCTACCCACGGCAGATTTGCCATATGAAGAATATATCCCTTTTGTTGACGAAATGAATAAGATTTCTGCAGCCAACCCACTAATTCTTTATGTATTTGAAGAATTAATGTGTCATTACAGCATCTGTAAAGCTTTTTATAAGGGACAAGGTGGAGAGGGGGACTCCAATTGCTATTCTTCGAAGTGGATGGCTTATTTGTTTCAAGGCCGCACTGACGAAGTCCAAAAAAAGAAAAAGACCGAGCAGTATGTCGGAAAATTCAAGCCCTTGAGTCAAGCCGAGATTAACAGATTAATTCGGGAGACTAATCATGATGACATTGTCATCGAAGAAGACATCAACAGCTACAAGGCCGGTGATAGATTAGAAACCTATATTAAGCAGGGTGGCCGAGAATTGTCCGATGAAGGTCATCTGGCCGGTTTCATATCTCTTTGGCTGACGAAATTCGTAGTTCCTGGCACCTGTTCGGCAGACAGGATGCACAGAGGAGTCATCTTTGCAGCACTCCGTCTGGTTTTTGGGTATAAAATGGATCTATTAACGGCAATGACCTGCCGTCTGAATGCCGGATTAAGGGCATACACAGATAGGATGTTCGAATTGGCACGGAAGAGCTTGACGTCCTTTCCCCGGGTAGAAATGCCCTTTACATACTTGTTTGGATGGCTGCTTCTTCATTTTGAATCTCTGATGAGCGCTGGGATGGCTAGGCCAGATGACACTTTCCTTGAAAGATACAAGCACATACCGAAATGGAGATATGATACTTTAACTGATTGCAGAACCATCTTGAACAGGGGAGAGCTCTGGAGCTTCGCTTGTGTTCCTCCCCCTATTGGTTATGAGACCATGCCCGGGAGATTGTTTGACGGCGTTGGTGCTAATGAGTTGGATGATGTCCAACATGAATGGCTAAAGAGAATCAGGCCATCTCATTTAATTTGCCGTCGTGACGACATCACATATATAGAACCATATCTTCCGAGCAGATTTGCTCGTCAATTTGGTTACGATCAGTTGCATGTGGGCAATACAACGACGTGTTTTGCTCATCAAGGCGGGTTAGTTGATGGTGCCAGAGCTTGGCTATATTACATTGCCAAAGGTACAGGGGCTTCCTTCTCTATGCCAGATCCGGTCAACTATCGGAGAGGAGCTAAGATATTGGCGTCCTATGCCAGATTTTATGTATCAGCTAATACCTTTGATGAAAAATTTAGCATCTTAGGTAAAAGCTTTATTCATGTTGAAAAGAAATCAACTAAATCCGCCTTGCCTAGGGATTGTCACGACAAAGAAGATCCTCTGGCCACCGATGAAGTTGATGATGATGTTTTGGAAACTTTCTTCTCTGATGACCTTCATCAACCATTGCATGTGCCTATCGGGAGTGCTGAAGAAAGTATATCTGTTGATAATACGCCGAAGAGGAAGAGGAGTAAAGGTACTGCGGGTCCTGCCGCAAAAAGAGCTACTCGAGCAGAGACTCGAAGTCGCGGAGGAATTTCTATTCCCGGGAATTCTCCTGTTTCTGAACGAGCCAGAAATATTGATGAAACAGGTAGTGATCCATTAGACACTTATCCTACTGTTCCTTTAACCAGAAGAATAGGAAGAAAAGTAATAGTTTCAAAAACTAAATCCGTAATTTGTCTGGATGCAGAGAGCCCCACAGATCGTGCTATGCGATTGGCTGCAGAAAAGCAAGCTACTTTTGATTTCTCTGTAAAGACAGAAGAAGAAGATATTCCTGAAACTGCTGGGTCTTCTAGACATTTTGATGTAGGCTCAGTTCCACCAATAGCCGATGATACGCAGGAAATTAGTCAACCTGCGGTAGAGGCCAAGCATCAGACTGAAACGGCTAATGACTTACTGATTTCGGAAGAATCAGTGAAGGAAGCCACTCCTCTCAATCCAATTGTTGAAGCTTCAGAGAGCGAACAAGTTGACTATGAACCGTCGTCTCATTCTTCTGGAGAAGAAGACATGGAGATAGACGATGAATCATTGTCTAAAATACCAATAGATGCACTGAAGACCATTGGTCAACACTCTGGGTTAACACCAGAACCGGAGAGGCATTTGGAAATTGAGGTTCAAATTCCGAGTACTTCTAGTGCGGAAAGCAGTAAAATAAATCCCATGTCAGAAAGTACTCTGAACAGACTAAGAGCCGAATTGAATGATCCGAAGGAGACTGAATATGAACCAACTCCAGGTAATATTTCATCAAAGTTTTATCTTGTCTCTGCTTTATTATCTTTTGGTTTTGATCATGCTTCTTTTATTTCAACAGCTGTAGGAACTGCACCGGCTATGAGTTCTACTCAAGCCCCACTTGTTCAAACTGAGGTGGGTGAGAGGAGTTCCCATCTGCCGAGTTCTACAAGGGTATTAACTTCAGCTCCAAGAATAGAAGCTCCTCCTGCTCCTTCTCCTACTATTGCAGCGACTCCCAGTTTTGACACAGGGATAGCCAAAGTCATGAGGATGTATTCAGATATTATTTATACATATCTGGATACATATTCGAGGCGACTTATGAAAGATGAGACTATGCCCTTTTCGAGTCTTCGAGAGGCGACTAGTTTCCCATGTTCAGCCTTGAGACAATCTGGTTATGAGGCTCAATGTGTCTTCTTTGAACATCTCTTGAATGATTTAGAAGCCAACATCCAAAAATATTGGGAGATTAAGAAGGAGGATATTGAGTCTCTGACTGCAGCTGAAATTTCTCAATTGGAGAGCGAAGCTCAAGCTCAACATATTGCTCTGACAGATTTCCTTGTTCAGTCTTCTAAGGAATTAATGGCAAAAGACGAAGAGATGTTAAATACTCGTCAGAATATGGAGCGTTTAGAGAAAGATGAATCGTCAAGGGCTGAAGATCTTAGAAAGTTGAGGGAAGAGCTAGCTCGTCTCCAAAAACAAATTGCCTCCGTGGAAGAAGAACGATCAAAGATTGCAGCTGATCGTCAATCTGAAGCTGAACGTTATCAATCTTTACAGGAAGAGCGGGAACAGATGCAAACCCATCAGATTTGAAGAAACCAACCGCCGAAGTTCTATTGTTGCAGAATATGATCAACGGATGATTGTATCTGAAACAGCAGAGTGTCTCAAGAAAGCCCATGATGAGAAGATAAATAATGTAATTGTTCATATTCAGGAGATAATCGCTCCTCCTACATAAATCATATATTGAAGTCTTGATACCAGTTGTAATCAATGTTCCGAATTTGATTGAAATGAATATCTTTATTTGACTTCGATTTTGTGGATGATATTTTTGTAGAAAACATGTTCAGAGGTAAATGATACATGACATATTTCAGTAGAATAGAATATACAAATAAACTTTGTAACTCTATCATGATATTAAACCAAAGGTAATTTTAGTTTAATACTGGTAAGAGAAAACAGAATTCAGATATAAAGATATCTTTGGATTCTATTTTCCATGATCTTTGAACTTGGAAATAAAAAGACTAAATATCATTTTCATATGATAGAAAATATGATACATACTGAGATAGAAAATTCAGAGGTGATATGGACATGATTTTCTATACAAGATCTTTATTAAATCCACTGGGAATCTAATAAGACAAAATATCAAATTCTCTGGAAAAATGATACATGGTAGAATATCAGTTTCCACTGGGGATAATGATATCGAAATAGCTTTTGTAGAGAAGAATAAATTTTTGATTTTACATTTGCTGGGGAGTAATGAAAATATTATTTATACATAATATTTCTTTAAGAATTTGCCATTGATAGGCATCATCGTGACTTTCCCGTCCATAGAGGCAAGCTGATATGCTCCATTAGAGAAGACTTTGTTTACTACGAATGGGCCTTCCCATTTCGCGTCAAATTTGCCTTTGCTCATATGTGTCATGGTCATCGGACGTCTGACAGTAAGGACCAATTCTCCCTTTTGATATGTTCTGACTTTGACTTTCCGATTAAAAGCTTTTGAGATTCGGGCTTGATATAGCTCGATATTTTGTTGCGCATACAATCGTTTTTCATCTAGAGCTTCCAACTCTTGAAGTCGAAGACGATCATTGTTCTCTGCAGTGAGTTCATTAGCGATTGCTATCCTTAAAGAAGGAATTTGAATCTCTAAGGGAAGAACAGCTTCACACCCATATACCAAAGAGAAAGGTGTACATCCGGTCGCATTGCGAACTGTGGTACGATAAGCCCATAAACATTCACCAAGCTTCTCACTCCAGTTACGTTTATTGGAAGAAACAAACTTTTTCAAGAGTTTGATGATTGTTTTGTTGAAAGCCTCTGCTAGTCCATTGGCTGCTGGATTATATGCTGTAGAAGCCAGATTATTAATCCGATGATCATCACAGAATCGAGTAAATTTCTGGCTGACGAACTGTGGTCCATTATCATGGATAATATGCCGAGGAACACCAAATCGATAGATGACATGATGTTTGACAAAGTTGATAACATTAGAAGTCTTGACTTCAGATAACGGGATTGCTTCAGCCCATTTAGAAAAGTAATCAGTTATTGCTAGAATAAACCGATGTCCTTTTGATGATGGTGGATTGATAGGACCGATGACGTCCATGCCCCAAGCTTCAAAGGGCCATGATGCCGCTGTTGGGTGTAAGAACTCCGATGGTTGATGGATAAAGTCTGCATGAATTTGACAGGCTTTACATTTTCGAGCATATTGAATGGTATCAGCTACCATCGTGGGCCAATAATAACCCATACGTCGGATACGATCTTGAAGTTTTGGACCTGGCTGGTGAGCTCCGCAGACGCCATCATGTGCTTCACGGATTATCTGTTGTGCTTCTTCACCAGCGATGCATCGAAGGAGAAGACCATCATAGGCTCGACGATATAGTGTCTTCGTAGTATGATTATAATAGAATCTGAGAGACCGGCGCCGGATAGATGCTGCTTCACTCGGGTTATCAGGAAGTATGTCATACAACACAAAGTCCAGAAACGGACGTCTCCAGTCTTCAGTTACGGTGTCTATTTTGTTAGAAAAGACATATTCCATAGTAGAATTGGAAGAAGACAAGGACACTTTGTCAAATTTTAATTCAGCATCAAAGTTGAGAGAATCTTCGTCTGGATTATAGGGAAAAACCAAAGCCAGATTATTTTCAACGCAGAATAGTTCTCGGTTATAAACTACTATCACTTGCTGACGCCTGATTGGTATGGCTAATACAGCAGCAAGATTAGCCAAAGCATCAGCTTCTGCATTATAGGCTCGTCGAACATGTTCGATAAAGAAACCTTCAAAGGAGGAGGCCATAGAGAGTATTATTCGATGATAAGGTATCAAATCTTGATGACGAACTTCATACGTTCCTCTGATCTGATTGATGATAAGCTTAGAGTCTCCATAAACTTCTAAATATTGAACATCCAGATGTTTAGCGAGTTGAAGACCAATGAGCAACGCATTGTATTCTGCAACATTATTTGAACATGATTGATCCAGAGAATAAGCCCTCTGAATAGTTAATCCCTCTGGGGATACAAGAACAATTCCAACTCCGGCGATAATATCGCCGTTAGGACCTATTCTAGATGCTCCATCAAAGAATAGACGCCAGGTAGGAACTTCTTCAGAAACCAGATTTGAATCTAAAACTTCATCGGAAATCTCATCATATAATTTAGAATCTTCTGGGACTGCATGAGCTGCTAGAAAATCAGCAAGAGCCTGTCCTTTAATTGACTTCTGAGGAATATAATGCATGTCATATTGGGCTAACAAGATTCTCCAATTAGCTAGTCTGGAGTTGAGAATACCAGGTTTCTTCATCATAATCCTGATGGGATTCACTCTGGAAATGACATGAATCGTTTGACCGATAATATAATGTCGCGTTTTCTGAACAGCAAATATTAAGGCTAGGCATTCTTTCTCGATTGGAGAATAACGCGGTTCAGCGCCTGTCATTGTGCGACTGAGATAATAAATGGCCTGTTCATGACCATCTTTATTTTTCTGGGCGAGTAATACACCAAGAGAATGATCCATAGCTCGAATATATAGAAGAAATGGTATTCCCGAGATGGGAGGTACCAAAACTGGAGGGTTCATGAGGTACTGTTTGATGTCATCAAATGCTTTTTGACATTCTTCGTTCCAGATGAAAGATACACCTTTCTTCAGAAGTTTGTGGAATGGTCTGCAGCGTCCTGATAAATTAGAAATGAATCTCCTGATATAAGCAATTCTTCCTTGAAATCCTCGTAGCTCTTTTAAGGTGCGTGGAGGACGCATCTCTTGGATGGCTTTGATCTTCTCGGGATCCACGTGTATACCTTTAGCGGTAATGACGAAGCCGAGAAATTTACCACTAGAGACGCCCAGAAAGGACTTAGTAGGGTTCATTTTAAGTTGATGCTGACGCATTAAATCAAAGATAGTCTTCAAATCTTGGATATGATCCTCCTTTCGTCGACTTTTGACTGCAATATCATCAACATAGCATTCGACTATTTTTCGGAGATGTTCACGAAATATAGTGCTCATTGCTCGCTGATATGTTGCTCCTGCATTCTTGAGACCAAATGGCATCACTGTATAACAGTATGTACCGATCGGCGTTCTGAAGGAAGTGTGTTTTTCATCATCTGGAAACATTTTGATCTGGTTGTATCCCGAATACCCATCCATAAATGACATTCGTTCGAAACCACATATATTGTCGATCATGACATCAGTAATTGGAAGAGAAAACTCGTCTTTGGGACAAGCTGCATTGAGATCGCGAAAGTCTATACAGACTCGGATCTTGCCAGTCTTTTTAAGGACAGGAACAATATTAGCCACCCAGTCAGGATGTTGTTCCTCTCGAATAAATCCAGAAGCCATAAGCTTGTTGACTTCAGCTTCAATTGCATCCATAATGTCTGGACGAAATCGTCGCTGTTGTTGTTTGACCGGTTTAGCATTTGGCATGATATTGAGTTTGTGCATTGCGATCTTCGGATCTAGTCCTGGCATATCCTCGTAGCTCCAGGCGAAGACATCGATATAATCACGAATAAGCTTGATCATGTCTTGCTTATCTATTTCTGAAAGACTCTCACTGATGAATATTGGTTTAGGAGAACCTTCTTCACCAACATCAATTTAGATCAGTTTATCTTCAGTAGGAGGTTCCCTCTGTTCGAACCTGAATTCCCATTGATTCTCTAATCTTTGAGCCCATCGTTCCGATTCGGGTGATATTTCAAAATTATCCTCATCTTCATCATTTTCTTGTGGGCCATCAACAGAGACCATATTGATGGATAGAATAGAGCGATAAAGATCGCCAACACTCGTGTCAGAATCCCAAGAGAGAGAATCAGAAGACTCAGATCGTTCATCTTCAGATTGTTCGTCTTTATTGAATTTTGACTCTTCATGGACTATGTTGATAAAAGAGGTAGGAGCAATATAACCTAAACCACATTTTGTCCTTCCGTATTTTAATGGAGGAATTCGAACAGGCATTCTTCTTCCTTTTCCATTATTGAGACTGGTTCTAAAGTCATAACCTATATTTTTGATGATATTTTTGGATTGCTGACTGTAGCGACGCAGTTGTAATCTTCCAGTATCGTCATTTATATCATCTTCTTCCAAGTTAGGAGGATTCTGAGGTCCTTTATAGAAAAATATTAGATTTTCTCCCTTCTTTCGACTGGGGACCACAAAGTATGATTTCTGTATAGAGTCTAATGATATGTCTGTATGAAGAGCTTGAACAACCCCTATAGTTAGTGGCTCTAAGCTATTTAGCAATTGTAAATAACTTTGTACATAACCACAAACATCAATATACTGCAAAGGAGATGCTTCATTAATACTAGATGCTGTATTTACAACAGAAGGCTGAGCCTTATCAGACTTAGTCAGATTAATGACAAAGGGGGAGGAAGAAGAACAGTTAGAATTTTTGTTTCGATTAAGATCGATAACAAAAGGCTCAGAAGAGGTGAGCTCCCTTAAAGAAGACCGTAGATAAGTAATGCGTCCACTGACTGGAATGACTAGAGTATCTGATCTAGCCTGAGAAGATGGAGGGGGAGTGATGAGTCCATTGACAGGAATGATCAGCGAACTTTGTGAAGCTTGGGAAGATGGTACAGTAGTGCGTCCACTGACAGAAATTATCAGTGAGCCCTGGGCAGATGATGAAGTAGTACGTCCACTGACCGGAATTATCAGTGAGCCTTCTTCAGATGATCTAACAGACTGCGGAGGAGTGATACGCTCTTTTACAGGAATAACAAAAGTGTCAACTTTGGATGTCTCATCTTCATTATCCATAGCTTGCAAGACTTTCGAGTATTCATCTTTGTACATGCGATCGTCATTGAAGTAAGCTTCGACTCCTTTGAATGGGTAAAGATCTGCCACTTCTTTTTGAACCTCTCCATTATCATCAACATATTTGAAGCACTGATGAAGGGTTGAAGGAACGACATTATGTTCATGCAAGAAAGGTCTCCCCAATAGAGCATTGTATGAGCAACCATGATTGTCGATGATATAAAAGGTAACCTTAGTACGAAGATCGCCTATTTGAAATTTAAGGCGAATTTTGCCTAAAGGCTCACTTTTTCCTTGATTGAATCCCAAGATGGTAGTAATAGTGCTGGAGAGACTATGCACAGGTATCTTCAATGCATCTAACATAGCCTTTGGCATAATACTGCGAGCGGATCCTGGATCAATCAGTAAACGATCAACCTTCATAGAATCAATATATCCTGTATGATATAAAGGACGGTCATGTCGATTATCCTCTAGCAGCATATCGTCTTGCGTAAAGGTAATGTTTGGAATAAATTCCAATACATTATGGCAATGAGAAACAGGTTCTGTTTCCAACTTCTTGAGAAGAGTTAAGCAGGTTTCTGCTTGCAGCAGTGCTTCACTTAAAGTTTCTCGAGTCTCTTTAGAGAGGCGTAAGAGCTCGAAGATTGATAATTTAGCTGGGGTATTGGCTAGTTGAGCCAATATATCAAAATTATAAGGCTTTTCAAGTCCTGTAGGAGATGACTTCTTCAATGGTTTATCGAAGCGGACTTGTTGTTTGCCTTTGTCAGCTGCTGTTGGTTTAGAAGGAACTGTCTCAACAGGAACATTTAAAGGCTCTTCAGTAGAGACTGGAATTGAAGCTGTAACCGGAGGAACGTCAGAAATTTCTTCAGGAACTTCAGCATAATCTTTCAGATATACTTTTCCAGACCGAGTTCCAGCATGAACTTCAACTTCAGATTCTGGTTCAAGGTCTATGGAAACCATGCTGCAATTCTTTATTTTGCTCTTGGTTCTTTTATGTTTGATGAAAGCTTCATTCCAGAAACCAAGGCCAACACGAGATTGATTATGTCTCATGGTGATGGCCAAAGGTGTTCGGAGTCCCTTGCCTGAGTTCAAACCTGGGGTAATGGCTAGATCATAACCCATTTTCGCCATCAATTCACGAGATTGTGAACTGTATAAATGAAAAGCAGGTTTGTATCTATCTTCAATTTGAGGTACAGATTTTATCTTCGTAGAGAATGAATTTCCTGCTGAGATGAAAGTAGAGGTTAGATAAAAATCGGGTGTGAAACTAGAAGTCACATTGCATGACTTAGTCTTCCCGAGCTTCTTTTTAGATGAGGAAATCTTCCGAGGAGAAAAGGAAGACGTCTCAAACTCTGTCTTTAAGTCTGGGTGAATCCACATGATTTCTCCCTTCTTGGTTGTGACAGGAACAAGTCCGTCATTCTGTGCTGGTGGGATGTTTATAACTTCGAGAGTTGCTTTGGGGATAGGAACAATCCCACTTTCCACCATTAAGGGAGGGAAGTCACCGAACTGCATTGAAATTACATTTGCTGTGACTGTTTTGTCTTTGGGTGTTAATGTCACAGCTCCTGATTTAATCATCTCTTGAATCTTCCCTTTTAATACATAGCAAGACCGGATTGTATGACCCAAGATTCTATGATATGGACAGTATTTTGGATGATCTGTCTTATTGGCTTCATCAGGCTTTTTAATTTCTGGCAATTGAATCTTATTACCTTTGAGTAAGCATTCAAAGATACCCTGAACATCGTCATCATCAAAAGAATATTCTTCTTTCGGCCGAGGAGATCTCTGTTGTTGATTTGTTGGAGCTGAAGTAGCTTGGGTAGTCTTTACTTCTTGACTACTGTTTTGGAGATTGACTTCAAGAGCTTCTTTCCCTTTGCGATTGTTGGGTCGAGTACTATTGCTAGCACTCTGATTTGATTCTTTGGGAGCCATTTGTACCCCCAGACCCTTGAAGGTCTCAGCACTGACCTCGGCAGCCTTGGCACTGACAATGAAAGAAGGCCAATCTTGGAACTGAGTGGACCCTGTCCATATACTGATAATTGGTAAGAGGTTCGACTTGCAAGTGTCGATCGTAACAGCATCGGGAGTTCCAAGAGGCATTTTGAGGGCTTCTCTTCTGAATCTCTCAATGAATTCCTCAGTGATCTCATTATTCTTCTGTTTGATTCTTATGAGGGCCGACATGGTCATATCATTGAGCCCTTCGTAGAATCGTTCAAGAAACATTTGCTTAAAACTGGCGAATGAGGTAATGCACCCATCAGGGAGACTTCTATACCATTCATAAGCCGTTCCTTTGAGACATCCAATGAACACCCGAGTAAGGAGGGCGTCACTTGGTTGCAATTGATCAGTCATTACTTCAAAATGATTAATGAACTGACTTGGAGAGGTTGTCCCATCATAGAAAGAGATGGTCGGAGGTTTGTATTTTGGTGGATACGATACCTGCTTCCATTCTATCGGATAAGGCTGTTTGATGCCTAACCTTTGTAAACCATCCTTCTGTTTGAATGCCTCGAATTGAGTTTTGAGATTCTTCAATTCTTCAGAGACAACTCCCGAAGATTGTGGAGTTGTGGCTTGTAGAGTGTAATTGGGAGGAGGGACTGCAGCATATGTACCACTCCCAGCTCCAGAGTGACTTGGTGTGGTTTGTACAGGAACATTAGATTGTACCCCCGGAATAGTAGAGGGTTCGGGGTTTGGAACAACAGGGGTATTCAATACCACTGGTGGTGCTGTCTGTTGTTGAGCCTGCATTAGAGTGTGCATAGCACTCAATGTATCTGCCATAGCTCGTAATTGTTGTTCTAAAGAAGAAATCCTCTGTTCATGAGCCTCATTGCTAGTCGAAGGTTCATGATCACTTTCTGCCATGTAAGTGGTAATCATTCGAGGAATAGATGATGAAATAGTCTGTTCTGAATCATCACTGTGTGAATCAGTATCTTTCCCAGGGCTTTTTACAGGAGTCAATACTGGAAAATTTGACTCTCCAAGGAAGTCTTCTGTGATCTCCGGATTACCACTTGGATGAGAAGAAGAAGAAGCTCTGGTCAAGGCTCCGGTCCTGGATCGAGTGCCGAGATAAACACCATCTTCAGAGTCTGATATAGCATCAGACCGTATGCTACCCCCAATATTTCTGGAAGTCATGTTGATAGAAGCATAAAGAGGTTCATCTTCATCCAATATTGGTTCATATTGAATCCGTTCAAAAACAGATTGTCTTTTTGGTGAACAACAACATTGGATGACAACCCAAGGTTGGAAGTCACAACCATGCTTTTCATGGCGAATATGGGCAATGTCATAGCCAGATGAAGTGTCAATTCTCTGTTTATTTTGCAAATATTCTCGGAGATCTATAGGAACAGATTGGGAAGTATTTGAAGATAGTTTCTGTGTAGAAACTTGTCTTTTGTTCTTCTGTCTTCTTGGTTCCTGAGTGTATAAAGACTGATTAATTTGAGCCATATAGTTCTTGGCATATTCTGCATCAGGGTCTAATACACTTGTCTCAGTGGAACTGAACCGATTCTGATTAAGCTTATTACGAAGATCCGTGGGAGATTTGACTTTGATATCAGTCTTGGATACTTGTAATTTGCCTTTCTCAGACCGAGAAATTTTGAGAGAAGGAAGATGAGTATTATTCCGACTAGGAGTCGGTAATAATCCATCTTTGGAGGAATTAGCCAAAAGGCGTTTTCCATTGTTTGATCTAGTAAGATTACTAGTCAAATTAACTCCAGAGGTAAAGACCTTAGGAGTAGAGGAGTTGACTAAAGAGTCTTTCTCCTTGGTTGGCACAAGATGAGCAAGTTGAGGGGGAATCATTTGTATGTTCTGTGGAAGAGAACCCCCAATCTGATTTTCAGAAACAGTCAAAGGACTGTATTTGTTAGCATATGCTGACTTCAGTTTGGACTTCTGGTCATACGCTGCCTTTTTATTAGCATACACTGGTTTTGGCTCGGCGTACGCTGCCTGATGTTGGCTTTTGTACACTGCCTTTGCCGTACGCTGCCCTTTGAATGCCATACGCTCAGAGTCATCAATGGCTAAAGAGCCGACTGCTGTCGTAAGAATAGAGGGAGAAGGGACCTTGACATGTCCAGAGATGGTTTTCCTTGTACACGCTGACTTGGTTAAAGAACCAATTTTGTCAGCGTGACTAGGGGAAACCACTGTTGCCGTGTTCCGAGAAGCCGAAGTGTACTTCATGGAAGTTGAAGACGTGTTCTTGTCAGCATGAGAAGTGACAGAAGCGTCTCGAATTGCTGCAGAAGACTTAGGGACATAGACGGAGTGTCCCTTCTTCTTGGCAACAGGAAGAGCGGAGGAAGCAGTGCGGCCCTCCTTCGCCTTGAGCATTTCTTCATAAGCCGATTGGTCGAATTGTACAACCATCGTCTTCTTCGTCAAGCCGATCGACGAAGTATCGCATTGAGTTGTTGCTATCTCATTGGAGGAGACAGCTTTCCCCAGCAGAGTCGCCAATTTGTTTTCCATAAATAAATTCACTTTATTTATTTTGTATCTGAGAAAATTACAACTGTAGGAATCTAATCTAGAAGACGATTACTTTATCCCTTGGACGATGCGATGAAGAAAACTCGAACTTTGAAGAACTTGGACAGCAACTGGGCAATCTCTCTGTTCTCTCTGAAAAATGACTTGTAGTCTCTGATGAAGATGAAGAAACTCTTTTTTATAGAGTTCAGGATAACTGTCCTTAAGCATACGCTCAGGTAGTTACTTGACGTGTGCATAACTGCAGGGACGCGTGGCGAATTCTGATGGAGACACATTAGCGTGCGGTTGAAAGTAGTGGAGCATGTTCAGGAGAGATTGATGGCCTGGATGCCACGTTGCATAACTTCTAGAGAAGTAGATAACTGGTACAGGACACGTGAGAACGTGTGTTGACTGTAATCCTGGATATGGTTGTTGTAATACGCTGCCTTGTTGAAGGAGAGTTTATACGCTGACTTGGATAGCATAGTGCCATAGGAAAATCATACGCTCACTTTATGGGCAAGGAGTCATGTGAGGTCATACGCTCGCTTAGTTAACAAGAAATCATGTGAGGTCCATACGCTCACTTGACTATGTGAAGAAGGAGTCATGTGAGGTCGATACGCTCACTTGACTGGATGAAGAAGGAGTCATGTGAGGTCCATACGCTCGCTGGAGAAGTGGTCACGTGGCTATCATCAATCTTCTTTGGTATACCATAGCTTCCCATAACTGACAAATCTTCTCGAGCGTCGTGACTGCGGATTTGACGGCTGACAGACTGTCAAAACTGACAGTAATGATGGCTTTTGTATTTATGAAGGCTGCTGAGTTGTCCTCGTAAAAGACAAAACCGGCTCTTCGAAAACCTATACGACGGTTACTTTTCTCGTGACAGCTGTCTTTGCACGAAAGATGAAGTGTCAGATTCATTCCTCATTTAAACATATGCTGTGCTGTCACTTCAGTAAATAATAAAATATTTACTGAGCGTATGGCTTTTGAATGAGCGTATGGCTTCAACTGACATCTGTCTTTAAGCGTATGGATGAAAATGACAGCGTGTCATAATTTTCCACATCCTACAATGAGCGAAGGGTTTGGACTGTCGGGGCATTCCTCGCACCCCGACAGTTCCAAGAGAGGATAATCATTGATCCTGCGGCTGTCTCTGGATAGCCGCCTCGACCATTGGAGATGGTTGGTTGTGAGAAGGTTCTATAGCTTGCCTCTTAGAATCTCTTGGATTGAGAATTGAAGTGTCAGCCGTTTCCTCGTCCCTATGGAACGGTGGAGAGGTCTAGGGGGTGGATTTGAGCCGCCCGGGCACGTCTTTTCCAGTTCAGTTTGCAGGGATGGGGGATAGTGTTTGGGGGTTGCACAGGTTGATGGGGGTAGTTCTATGATGGGGACACTAAACGAAACACGAGGAGAAGAATGGTTGTTGTCATCAGATGTATGCAGAGGAATGAGAGAATCAGTGTTGACGGGTGGGATAGGGGAGTTAGAAAAGGAATGACATACCAAGGTTTATCTTGCTGATCTGGAAGTTTGGAATATCGATTGTGGTGGAAAGGAAAATGGAGTTGTGATAGGGGTGGCCGTTGGCAGTATCAATTGATAGTTGTTCAATATCATGCGGATATGACTGCTCCTCAACATTCAGATCTTGATCCATAAGCTCTGTCGACAAACGTTCATCATGGACCCCAACCACAGTATTCAAAGCTCCCTTCATTTTTTCTGAAGCTCCATACCGAGATTGAACTTTGATGGGAGGGAACGCAAGTTTTGGATACTGTCCGTTGACAACATGTTGGTTCCTCATCTGCTGTTCTGACCTCATGAGTGGATCAGCGCCAATTTGAGATTCCCTAAGATGTGGGGGTTTATACTTAGTCAACTGGAGTTTGCGATGATCATTGGTTGTATCTTCATACGGCTCTGTGGGGTTTAGTTTCGTAGCCTTTTCATTGAGCAACTCGCTTCTGACTCCACTCTCTGGGGCACTCCGATAAAGGATATCAGTAGGCTCCACTGGCGTGCCCATCTGTCGTCGGCCAATCAGTCTAGGCAGGTCCGCCTATAGTCATCTTCCTTGATCCTCGGCTTTAGAAGGTCCGCCATCCTTGTTTTCTCATCATCAGACCATTCTTCTCCTATTAAAGATATGAAAAGCTCTCTTCTTTACAGTTAGAGAAAGAATGGCCGACCCTTGCACAGAACGTACAGAGTCGCGATAATCTTTCGTATTTGACTGTTACTTCCCCTAGGGATGTGCCAACTATAATTGTGGAGATCTTTTCTTCAGAGGTTTTGAGATATCAATGAGGATTTTGATCCGGGCATATGTTTTCCACCTTGCTTCATCAGAAAGGGAGCACTATCTAGGCACTCCAATGGCTTCGGCTATTCGACCCACTGCTTTACAGTTGAGAAATTTCGGCGGGATTCTATGTAGTTGAATCCAGAGATCCGCGTAGTAGAATTTATATTCCTCCGATAATTTCCCCGGATCACAACGCTCTACTGCAAGAATATCATCATTGATACTCCATGGTGCTTCTAGGATCACCCGGTCTACTGACGCTGGCGAGTCCAGCCTTACTACGAACGATCCCACTTCCAGGTCTAGGTCTGAGACTTGGATAGGCTCTCTCATCCTCCACAGCTTGGGAAGGATGGAGGTGAGAGCAGCAGGAGAGAAACGCCAGGGAGAGAAAGGTTTAATGGATATTGAGGACCTCCAGTGCTCCGCTACCGAGCTATCTCTAGTCGAGAGAGAGATCACGCCAGATGGTCCTTGGAGAGAGAACAAGTTAGCCATTTTTTCAACAACTTCTTTATAGGACGTCACGAGGGACACCAGAGATGACGCGATGGAAGAGATCAAATGATTGGGGATGGAGGGGGGGGGAGGGGGAGGGATGTCGGATGGGAAGAAGGAGGGTGGGGTGGACGGAAGACAGATGATAAGGTGTTGGAGTCGGGAACTAGAGGGTGGTCGGCAGCCAAACCCTAGGGTTTGGAGAGGAAGTTTACGAGAGAGCAAACCCTAGGGTTTGGAGAGCAAGTCTATATGTTTAGTCATCGTTTAAGTATTTGAGTTAATTAAATAATTAACTCTCTCACATCCTCATTTCTTTTATGTTTAGTCATCAAACAAATGGAAGGAGATAAGAACTAGGATAAAAAAATGCATATGTAAAATATATATATGTACGTACTACATGCATATGCAGTTTTTCAATTTCCTAGCTATCCAAACATAGCCCTATATAAAGAGAGCACCAGCTCTTATGGAGGGTGAGTAGAAACATTTTCTATCAGCCAGTCCATTCTTTCAACACTCCAGTGGTTATTCCGAAAAGGAGCTGATACAAATAGAATTCCATAAGTTCTATTGACTGTACAACGAGCGTTCACTGAGAACAAATCGACTCGGAGAATGTCGAATCTTACTTTGAGCAATGATGGTTCTGACCAACCCAACATAATGTTGGACTAATCTTTTTTAGCAAGCTTTATAGCAGTTTTTACTGCTTACAATTATTTAGCTTTTTTTCTGCTTCAACCTATACAGGGCTGGCCTTGGAGTAAGCCGGACAAGCCATCGGACTTGGACATGAACCCGAGCCCAACCGATTGTTGATCGGGTTCAAATATTTTAACCCAAATTCGAGCCCGAACCCGAGTATCTTCAACCCTAACCCAACCCATTAACGGCACTACAACAAAAAACTCTTTTAATGACGGCTAAAAAGCGTCATTAATGACAAACCATGATACTTTTTTTTCAAAGCAACCGTTATGAAAAGGGTGTTATAAATATTTTTAAAAGCGTTATAAAAAAAACCGTCATGAATAGTTTTTATAAAAGCGTTATGAATAGTTAATATATAGTGCACAATTCAGAACAATTTTAAAACGTTATGAATAGATAATATGTATAGGCTCAATGCAACACATTATAACACTTTATATTATTCAAATTAGCATATTTATAATGCTCTATACTGCACAGTATATATTACATTCCAAAAACTTAACATTATATATCATCATCTTTATTACATTTCTCAAAATAGAGTACATATCAACATCTTCATTACATTGAATATCCAAATACATATATATATATTTACAACTACTAAAATTGTCCACATCAAAACTTGGCCACATCAAAACTGTCCACAGAACATGTAGCAAAATCCTGAAAAAGATAAAAACAAAGTTCGATATACTTTCTTTATTTGGGTAAAATCTATTGTAAGTTTAACTTATCCATATCCGTATTCGTATCCTGAGTCTGTATCGTGCCCTTATGGATGTTGATTGATAACGACAAATTTGTAGAAACAAAGGAAAAAAACCTCACCTGGATTGTGCTGTCCAAATAGAACCTGGGCAATTGCCAATCCGCCCGCCTCTCCAGGATACCCAGCCCACAAGATCGCCCTGATGGTCCGATCATCCTTCGCGAAGCTGACATTCACCGGACGTAGGTGCCACAGTTCACGTCCATTCCTGAAGAGAAAAAAAATCTAAGGTTCTTGAAGCTCGACTAGAATTTAAATCAATCAGAGGATTATGAAACTCTCGACCAAATGACAGTCATATTTATTGTGCATTTGATAGACTCGAGTCGAGCCGACTCAGTAATTTGTGTCGAGACTAACACTAATAATAGAGATGAAACGAAAATGACTTTGAGTCAGAATGAATCTGCAATTCCTGTAAAAAAGAGTATTAAATATTATTCAAGGATATAATAATGTTATACATCATATAAGTGATCACTAACTTGTATTCTCTCTGTGCTGATGTCTTTAGGAAGGCGAAGAGTTGATGAAAACCAGAGAGACTCTTCGACTGTAACTTGACGTGAATGTATATCATTTTGCTCAACATATCCTGAAATTCGAGCAAAGGTGCTTTGCTCTTTGACATATCCAGATATCTTAATTTCTCCCTCAATATAACCGCCAGTCTTTCTTCCAGCAAGGACATCCATAAGTGTTGTTTTTCCAGCACCATTGGAACCAACCAATGCTGTCAGGACACCTAGTCTAAATACGCCACTCACATTTGATAGTAGCTGCAGTCTATTTTCTGGAACCCCCTCCAATTATGTTAAACTATTTTAATATTACAACAAGAAGTTATATTTTAATACATCGTTGATGCTCAAAACATTTTCTTTAAACTAATAGCACATAGAAATGGAACAACATAACTTAGACTATAAAAGAACGCTACTCAAAAGTGAAACACTAATGTTGATAACTACCTTCAGTTCGTTGCCATCTACTTTAAGTGGCAAAAGTTTAAGATCATGTCCATTGAGCACTAATGGGGAAGAAACACCTGGTATTCATTAAAAAACTGTCAGTAACTAACTAAAACTAGGCATAGATCCAAAGAGATGACAGAACATAGGACTTCAAGTTGGAACAATATCTAAGAGAAATTGAGTGAACTATTTAAATATCGTAGATAAGATATATTTTCTTGCATAAACAATTCTGAAAGACTCAAAAAACAATAATCTATACGCAACTGGAAAATTAGATGATAAACTATGAAAGTAGATAAAAGTTTACCTTCAATCCTGGGGAGAACAGTAATTTTTATGAGACTATTGTCTTATCCTCGCCAAGTTCAAATTTCAAATCAGCCTGGAACAGTTTGAAAGACAAAAAATAGTGGTAATTTAATAAAATCAGTATTTGTGAAAAATATAACAAGGTACATAATGATAACATCAATATGTAGACCTGACAAAATAAAGGAATACGTGTTGACAAGAATAACAATGAAAATGCATCCTCGAGCCTCATTTTTACATAGATAAAAGCAAAGCACAAACAAGTACAGGATATAATAATAAAATAATAACAAAAGTAACTCATTAACAGAGTAAAGAGATATTTTATCTAAAAAAAGATTCAACAGATACTAGCTTCCTTCGATAAATGCATTTAGGTCTTAGGAAACTGTAGCCATCCACTGGATTTGTTCAAATATTAAGATGCTATATTAAGTCAACTTTTATCAATCTCAATATCACCAAATTTACCAATTATCTGCATATATTTACAACGATGTCCTAGTTTAACAACTCTGACAAAAGTCCATATCAGTAACTTTCTCCTTCAGCTGAGGGGAAATTTTCAAGGAATGAAAGCAATCAATGGCCAACATACAAGAGAAAATATGCAAACCAAATTTAATATATATTATACAAGTTCTACAAATTCTCAAAGAAGATATAGAAACAATTTGTTGTTTCCATGTTAATCACAATCAGAATACGATGCCATCCATTGATTATACTTGGCAAAACCACTTATATCCAACAACGAACCCAGATATTAGATTGCCCTGATGTGTTTTCTGAGGCATAAAAGTAGCAGGAGAAAGAGGTCAATATAAACTATTGGCTGTACTTACAGTTTCAATATAAACCTCAGCGTCACGTTCGCCTGCCTCCTCACGTTGTCCCCTCGCACCAGCGCCTGCAGCTTCACCAGCCCCTTCAGAGCTCTCAGCGCCCTTCTCGCCTTTTCTCAGCGGGAGGAAGAAGAACCCTTCCGCCTGCCCGGCGTTGTAGATCGCCACCACCACCGTGTAGCCCAGCATCACGTGCGACGCCACGCCGGAGAGGAACGTCACGAACCCGCTCCCTATTTTTTGTTGGGAGGAAGAAGAAATTAAAAATCCTAGCCCTAATTTTGAAGAGAACGGGCTCTAGGGTTAGGGTTTTGGACTTAGGGGAAAGGAAGGAGAAGAAGAGGAGGAGAGGAGGGTGTTGCTGAACTAGAGTTAGGGTTTTGGATCTATCCTTAGGATTTTGGAGTTGGGGGAGAGGAGGGAGGAGAAAGGAGGAGAAGGAGAAGATCGACCAGAATTGGGGGAGAGAAATTTTTTTGTTGAAGCGCGCGGGGTGTAGAAGGATTTTGCCAAAAATTGAACTTAAATAATATTACATGTTTGCCACCGCTCTAAAATATTAATGACGTTTTGTTTTATAAATGTTATAAAAAGTCCAAAATTAGCCCAAACCGTCATAGAAAAAAGGTATTTCGAACTTTGATAACGCTTAGGTATCAGACGTCATCAATACGTCTTGTCGAGCGTATTAATAGGCCTTTTTGTTGTAGTATGGATTTATCCGATTGGGTTCGGCCCGTGTGTGTATGTGTGTCCGTGTGTGTGTGTGTGTGTCCGTGTGTGTGTGTGTGTGGTGTGGTGTGTGTGTGTGGTCCGTGGTGTGTATGTGTCCGTGGGAGAGGAGGAGGAGGAGGGAGAGGAGTTAGGTTAGGGTTTACCTGAGGAAGAGGAAGAGGAGCTCGGATTAGGGGAGGAGGAGCTCGACGGGGGGGGGGGGGGGAGGGGGGGGGGGGGTAGGGGTCGCGGGGGGGGGGGAGGGAGTCGCCGGGGGGTGGGGGGCGAGGGAGTCGCCGGGGGGGGGGGGAAGGGGTCGCCGGGGGGGGGGGGGGGAAGAGCTCGAGGAAAAATTCTAAAATTTTCGAGTGAGGGAGAAAAAGGAAACAGTGTGCCCTAAGTAAAAAGTTAGCGACATCAAGAGTCGACGTCGCTAAACGTTGCAAATATTTTAATATATGGCGACATATTTTAATAATATGTCGCTGAACGTCGCTATTCAGCGACGTAATTTATCTCCTGTCGCTGAACGTCGCTATTCAGCGACGTTTTGCGATGTCTATAGAAAGGAGTCGTTATATTCCATATTTAGCTACGTTATTTTATTCCGTCGCTAAATTACGTCGCTAATAAATCATATTTTAGTAGTGATACTCTACTCGGAACGACAATGTTGATAGTCTTCCCGTTTCATTGTTGTAAACCATTCATTGCTTCGTTGTTAAACGTATAAGGAACTTGAAATGTAAACTTGTGCCTTGGCACGAGCGTGGAGTGCGGTGCGAGAGTTCTTATATTTTCCGAGTTCTTTTCCATGTTCTAAATAAGCATACAAGATGGGATTATTCCCTTAGCTAGGTGCGTTGAGTCATTTATTAGCATGCACGGTGTTATCGTCTAGCGATTCTAGCAATAGTGTCCATATTATTAAGTATCTAGGCTAAGCAAGACAGGTTCATCGGAGCCACCCACCTTAGCGATGTTCGCATCGGCCTAGCGATACTCAGAGCGTGCCTTGAAAGTCTAAGTCTCGATTCCTCTTGAAGGGCCAATGTAAGTCTTTCATCAATTCTTCATCGGGTCGACGCAACTCTTCGAGTCGACGGCTCGTTTGAGTCGTCGCACTTGCCGTTTTGAATCAGCGTTCCGCTAGGACGGAGCGGGTCGTTACAGTAAACCCTGAACAAATACTTTAAATTAACCTCCTCTTTTTGCTCCCTCTTTATTTTTTTACTGTTTGGTAAAAAAATTTCTCCCTCTTTATTTCTCTTCCCTGTTTTGTATGAACAGTTAATTTTGATGGACCTAGAAATTAATATAGAGGAGTTAGGACAAACTCCAAATCTGAAATATCTCTTAGAGTGTCCGTTGTACCCTATAATTGCTACAAATTTTGACTAAATTCAAAACATAGTAATTGAAACATCTCCCAATGCTCTTAAGACCCACAAGCCCAGATATGAAAACACATTAAAACACTCTACTGGCATATTTGTTTCTTGGCGGTACATATTATTTCGAAAACAAACAGGACAGGAAATGCCAAAAAAGAGAGAGGAGAAATTCGAACGAAAATAGTCCACACAGATGAACTTCAAATTCGTAACGAATAACCGTTGCTTGGCAAAAACACAGTACCGCATCTGCCACCCGAACCTAGTTCGGACCGAAGCCGACGTCGCAATTCTTGGACAGAGAGCCGCCTCTTTCTCTGCCACTGCACCGGCTCAGGAGCGCCTCGACGCCGGCGGCGAGGCAGCCGCGGCAGTCGATGCCCGGCCGGTTGCACTGCGCGAGGGCTTGGACGCCGCCTCTCGAAGCGCGGGCGGGAACTCCGACGGGCTTCCTCAGCGCACCGCTCGTAGCCTCCCGCAGCAGCTGTTCGAGCACCGCTCGTTTCGCGACCGCCTTCTTGCCGAAACAAGCTGGAACGTCGTCGGCGGCGAGGATCCCGGAGATGCCGATGAGAATCACCAGTACGACGATGAAGCTCCTGAAGAAGGCCAAGGACGACATTATCTCTCCTTTTCTTTCTTTCTTCCTTCGTCTTCTCTTCTTGTACTACTTTAAAGAGTGGGTTTGTCGAGCTTTAAGTAGGTAAATGTGCCGGCCTGAGGACGAAGCAAACGAACAGCCGTCTTTCTAATAGTTCGGATGACGGATCCGAAGTCATGTACGACAGAACAACTTGCGGTGCTTTTGATGCTTAGATTCTACTGACATGCCGGTGCAGAAGATTTTCTTTTTGTTCTAGCTAGCTACTCTGAAAAGAGCTCAGTCTGATGGGAGAATATTTCTTAGTTTTCGTGTAAAAGTGCATGCAGGTCCCACCAGTTTTAGATGTTGTTTCTTTATACAACCAGTACGAGTCACATTTTTATAAGAGAGGAAACTGATCGGTTGGTACACCAAAAATATGGACAGATCTGCTCTCGTCTTTGATATCACAACTTAAAAGTTTAAAAGTTCTTTCCTTTCGTTTGAGGATGCGGTTCATTAACTAAAAAGAAGGGTTGTTTAGTTTTAAGGTCTTTTGAAATTTACGTTTAGGTCTCCATATTATTCAGACTTCGTCCTAACTGTTGACTTTGGCTTACAGTCCGAATTGTAGTCCTAAATACCAATTTCGAATATTATACCACTACAACAAAAAATTCTTTTAATGACGTTCGACAAGGAGTTTTAATGACGGTTGATACATAAGCGTTATTAAGTTGAAAAATACCTTTTTTCTATGACGGTTTGGACTAATTCTGGACTTTTTATAACGTTTATAAAATAAAGCGTTATTAATAGTTTAGAGTGGCAAACTTGTAATTCTTTCATTGTATAAAAGCTAAGTGGGAGAGAGAGAATTTATTTCTCATCCATTTTCTAACCGAGCAGCTCCTCCCCAAACCTCTTCTCCCCCAATTTTTCACTTTTCATTTTCCCTCCTTTTCGGTTCGACTCCAATTTTTCCTCTCCTAAACACCAGATCTACGCAAAGGTGGACGCGACGATGGTGGTGGTGAAGAGGCTGAAGAAGGTCGGGGTCGGGAGGAGGGAGTTCGAGCAGCAGATGGAGGCGGTGGGGAGGGTGCGGCACGAGCATTAGGAGGCGGTGGTATGATCCTCAACTTCAACTCCATTCTAGTTCGATTTTCGACTATTTTCTCACTTTTATCATCTGGGCAGCGCTTGATTCAGTAGATTTGAGTGTTTTATTTTGGGAAAGATTTGATTTTTCTCCCCTTAGGGTTAGGGTTAGGGTTTGTGTTGTTTGTTCTCGTTACGTTTGTGTCTCGCACCCAGTTATATGTCCAGGTTCATCTAGCTTACCCCGAGCGCCTCCGACGGCACCGTCGCGTACAGTAGCGTGCCGACGACGATGCCCAAGGCTCCGCCGTCGTCCTCGCACAGCTCGGTGTCGACGTTCTCCCCGACCGCGTGCGGGGAGGTCGAAGCGGAGAGGGGCTCCTCTTCGCGGGTGAGCGACGAAGAGGACGGCAACGTGAGGAAGAAGCTCAGGCTTACGAAGGAGCAGTCTGCTCTTTTGGAGAAAAGGTTCAGAGAACATAGCACTCTCAATCCAGTAACGCTCTACTTAGCATATATATTGTTCTGATAGCTTTCTTTTGTGCCTCTTTGGCATGTATATTATTTTATTTGTATAGGAAGTTTATTATTAAATAAAATTTCTTGGATTCGTGATGGAATTTTGTTGATTCACTAGTAGTGAAATTTGAATTCTATTGCTGTGTATGCTATTATTATATGGATTAGGTGTTAACAGAGTGCAATTGGATTCTTTTGTAGATTGTGTGTCAACATAGAAGGTTCTTAATCTGCAAATATGCTCTCGCGCTAGCTGAACAAGTATGTGCTCCTTGGTAACTGCTCTCCTAATTTCTCTTCTAATATTGAATAAAATTTAGATTCTCTAATATTTTGTGTGGTCCATCACCTTCAATAATATTGCCCCAGTTATTAACTTGAATTGGTTTAGGATTGTAAAAGAACTACATTAGTATCCAGTTGGGATATCGAGCTTCGGGTAAATGTGATCCATATACCTTCAGAAGAGCTAACAGTCAGTTTGCAGGGAAAAAAAAATATGTGACAATGTTTAGACTTCTTTTGATAGTTACATTCATAAATAATAGAATCTTTTGGTTATCTCCATCTTGCTTACTGGTGTTAGTTCTTAGCATATATATTTTTATTTCTTTTAATTTTGTTTCGCTTCTTGTAACCTAGTTTATGTTTATTCTGCTTCTGAATATATAATGAACAGCTTGTGCTCTTTGCGGCTTGGAAGAGGCTTCTCCCATGACTGTGACTCGGTCTTTCCTCTCCTAAAGTTTGGGTAACAAGTCTTCCACACAACTTAACATGGATTTATTTAAGTTCAGTTAGCTGCCTTAGTTTCTGCTCTGTGAGCTTTTACTTGTGTTAACAAAGTATATATTAGTCTTGGATAAGACCAGTTTTATTCTCATTTAGTTGATTTACCTTTTACTTTCATCTATGCCATACTTCTGTACTTGCAAATTGACCTGAGTTACTACGGACCATAATATAACTTGAATGAAAGAATGAGCTATTTTACATATGCCAGAAAAAGCAAATACATTACATGGTAACAACTATGTGTTTGTGGTGAATCCTTGGTTGTAGAAATTGGAGTATTGGTGGCATAGATTTTAACATGGTATTAGACCAATTACAGTTTTATTTATTTAGAAGGTTCAAATCATGAATGGCATATTTTAAATTGGTTGAAAAAAAATAATTCCTTTCCCTCTATGTTGGGACTACATAAATGTTGGGACTACATAATTTTTTCCCTCTATGTTTTATTGCTTGTGTTTCAAGGACTTACTTGCTTATTGGTTCATAATTTTTTCTTGACCGGTCTGGATGGCTCATTGGTTGGAGAGTTTCCTAGGTACTGTTATCCCTAACTATAAGTTACATGTTGGTGCTGCTTGAGAAGTTTGATGCTGGCTGCTCTTCCAATGTAATCTTTTTTAAGCTTATTCATGTTGATTTAAGAGAATGTACTGTCAAGTTTATTCATGCTTCCAATGTAATCTTTTTTTTGTTTTTTTTCAGCTTTCCTTCTTTCATATGTGGACCAATCAATTGCAAGAGACATTAAATTCAAACAAACGAGGATACTGCTTTTTTCCATAAAGATTTTAGCAGTTGGAGGACCTTTAGTCCCTGGTAGTCCAACAGAGCTCTGGGTGCAGGTTTTTTGGTAGTTGTAAATGTATATGTATTTGTAAATGTATATATGTATTTGGATATTCTATTTTGAGAATGTAATGAAGATGTTGATATGTACTCTATTTTGAGAAATGTAATAAAGATGGTGATATATAATGTTAATTTGATTTTTAGGCCTGACAATTATATGGACTGATTTGGATGTGCTAATTTGAATAGTATAAAGTGTTATAAATGTGCTGCATTGAGCCTATACATGTTATCTATTCATGACGTTTTAAAATTGTTCTGAATTGTGCACTATATATTAACTATTCATAACGCTTTTATAGAAACTATTCATGACGGTTATTTTATGACGCTTTTGAAAAACATTTATAACACCCGTTTTCATGACGGTTGCTGTGGAAAAAAAAAGCGTCATGGTTCGTCATTAATGATGCTTTTTAGCCGTCATTAAAAGGGTTTTTTTGTTGTAGTGTACGATATCCTAAAATTAATTTCAAATTTCGAATATTATGGAGACCCAAACGATATCTGATGGTCAATCCAAGTCAACCATCATTACAAGACTCGAACACTCTTTTGGACAATATGAAGACGTAACCGTAAATTTTGAATATTATTCGAGACCTTAAAACTAAATAACCCTACCTAGAATGTGATCAATGTCTCTAATAAAAGAAAATGGACACATTGGTGTTGATAACCTCATAGACATGAACCAAAGCTCCAGTTGGCCCTAAAGGGCTATTGTGTTCAAGTTTTAGAGGCTTGGGAATGGATTTTAGATTTCTTATTCATGTTTGGTAAGTGTGGGATTGAGAACTGGGAGGGAATATAGCGGGCTTCATATTCTTAGGAAAGTAAAACCCAACCCCCCCCCCCCTCCCTTGGAAATATTTTTGCTTTTCTGAAAATGTTGGTTGGGTGCGATTCCTAGACAATATGGTTCCGCCACAACATACGAACCAAAGGCACATATCAGTTTCACAGAACTTTTTTCTTCATGTCCAAAATCTAAACATATTTTTCAGCATAAGACAAGTCGACACTCAACTCCAACTGATCGAAGCTCACCACGTGGCTTGGATATCATACACGTACTTTCGTATTTGGAAAACATGGAAGACATAATGCACTTCAATTAATGTCGGAGGTAGTGCGATTCGATAAGCTACAAGTGCTGCCCTCTCAAGAATCTCGAAGGGTTCGACAAATCTCGGACTCAACTTTCTTTTGACTCCAAACCACGTCACCTTCAAGAACAATCTCGGACTCAACTTTCTTTTGACTCCAAACCACGTCACCTTCAAACCACGTCACCTTCAAGAACACACATGATTGCCCACCATGAATTCCAAAGATCGTCGATGAATATCCGCATAACTCTTCTGTCTTTTATTCTGGACGATAATATCCTCAATGACACCAACTGAATTTAGGTAATAATAACATAATAAAATTAATGAAAGGATATTTATGAAAAACTAAACAAATTAAGATTTCTATTCCTGTTTGAACCAAACATGGGAATGAAAAAATTAAAATTTTCATACTACATATTCTCAACTTAAACAAACATGGGTATAAGAATGTTGAATTTCCTTCACATGGGAAAGGAATGGGAAGTTGATTCCTAGAAATACAAAACCTTGATCAAAACACCCCCAAAGGGTTATTTTGTTCTAGGCGGGTGCGCGGAGAGAGGGTCCATCTACCATCTAGGTTGCCTAGGCACCATCTACATGTTTGATACATTTTGAATATTTTTACTATTTTTTTTTGGCATAATATACATATTTTAAGGATGTTTTATGTATGACTAAGCTGTAGAACAAAGATTTATGAAGTTTCAATCTTATAAAAGTGAACCATATGTCCATAATGCTTGCAAAACTGTTTTGCCAAACCATCTAGTCATGTGTTGCTCCGCCTAGGCACCTGCCTACGCCGCCTACGCCGCCTACGTCGCCAAACCTCCATCGACCGTCTACTCAACCGCCTACAACGAAAGCGGTGCAGGGAGCGGCCGCCTAGCGCCGCCTCGACTGTCGTTTAAAACACTGATTTAGTTTTAGGGCCTCATATTTGAGATTTATGTTTAGGCCTCCATATTGTCCAAAAGAGAATTTTGGTCTTGTCCTAACTGTTGACTTTGGCTTACAGTCCAAATTGTAGTCCTATAATATTATACGAGACCCTAAAATTAAACTCAAAATTTGAATTATGGAGACCCAAACAAGATCTAACGGTCAATCTAAGTCAAGTTTCATGACGAAAATCAAATCCTCTTTTGGACGATATGAAGATATCTTAAATATTAAGAGGCCTTAAAACTAAGTATCCCTAACTAGAACACGGTAAAATAATACAACACAAGTTAATGTGAATGTCTCTAATAAAAGAAGAGAGTTTGGAGACATTGGTGTTAATAACCTCATAGACATGAACCAAGCTCTGGTTGGCCCTAATGGGGCAGAAGATATGGACATGTAAGGAGAATGATCACAACAAGACTAGCGCAAGTGAGCTAGTGTTGTGGCAACAACTCATGAGCTAGCACGTACACTTTCTAAATTCCATCAAACAATTCATTGATACAATTCGAAAACATTCCATTTCCACACCCTCCTTGCATATATGCTACAGCTAGCCATTTGATTTCTTTCCAAATTTTGGCACCACCATTACCATCATTCATTCACATTAGCTTCTCCTATAAGAGAGAAGAGAGCCATACAAATTCATTTCTTCTTCCTGCCAACCCATTCCTCATTTCACAAGAGTAACATCCCCTTCCCCGCACGAGCCAGCAGTAGCAGAAGCTAGTCTTGTTGCATTATGTCAAAAGTTAGAAGTATTAGAAGACCAAGTGGACGAAAAAGTTAGCAGCAAGAAAGGAGGAATGCATTATGTCAAAAGGCAAAGCTTGGACCAAATGTAGTTTGGAAGATTTGTTATTCACCAGATTCAGGTAAAACTTCAAACAATGTCTTGGAATATTTTATATATGTAACGGCAGTAGTGCTACATTGCCGCAGACTTGGACCGCTAGGGTCGGCCCTAAGCTCATGGGAGCCCATAGCGAATTTTCAAAATAAGATCTCATACATAATGTAAAAAAATATTCAAAAGCTTATAAAAAATAGTTCCCATAATAATATAAAAAATAGTTAAAAACTTTAAAAAATGGCTACAACCAAGGATTGAAAACTTAGAACCTTTAGAATAAAAGTCTAACCACTGCACACAATAATTTTGTATCTAAAAGGGCCCATGGTGCGTACTAGTTCTATATTGAGATACAAAATTTCATTGGAGGGGGGTAGATGGGTCCAAAGTGGTGCCGGGGGTACGTGCACGGTCACCCCTCACGGACGCAAAAGTGCATTTCTGTTTATGTAAAGTTAGGCAACTATTCGGGTAGATAGTGAGAGAATAGGATTAATTATTCAAAAATTCTAGAGGAACTCATCAGTTCCTAATTTTAAAAATATATCTCATTTCTTAATATTTTTTCATGAGACCAAAGAAAAAATTAATTAAACACACTTTCGATATTAGTAAAATTCACATGTCACATCCATATTGTAAGTGCTTATTTCGAGTTCTTATTTTAGTTTAGTAGTCGAACTCTTAATTAATAGGGCATAATTATTCGTAATAGTGATCCGAGTAGTCTTCGGATTAAATTTGGTTAAACAATATTTTCCATATAATTTCAAGAAATGATCAGTTAATGAGACTTTGTTTGGTTAATCGATTTTCTTAATATAATTTAGATGACTGATTTCTAGGGGTTTTATAGAATATTGGAAATTGTATCAGAACCTAGAATTAGGAAATAAACATCAAGAATATCTTATGTGCCATACAACCTACACCCTTGTGCATGCAAACATTTAACTTAAGTAGATGGATGCACATGTTGAAAAAATAGGAGTGATAGTAAATCCATGTATTATTTAATTTCATATTCAATACAAATTTTCCAAGTTCATATTTTAATTCCAAGAAATCTATAATGCATATACCTTAACCGACTAGTTAATATAAGTTTCACACGATAACTATCGAACGTACTAATCCTAACTTGTTAACTAATCAAACTAGTAATTGACTAGTAGTCCTTAATTAATTATATGTTAATATTTAATTAATTAGATGTTAGTATTTGGGTTGGCAACGAATATGTTTGATTGTATCGTACGATGCCAGGACTACCAGACTTACTGTTGTTGATATTCCTTCGTATCTGACACGTCGATTTGTCAACAACCGTAAACCAGGTAAGTATACATTGCATACTTAATTTCCAGTATTTATTCGTTCAGCATAATTCATCATTCATTGCATGTTAGGAAAATATAGGTTTTTATTCTAAAATAAATCAAAAAAATATTGAAAAAATTTATAATTTTACATCAAAAAGTGCATGACATGTATTATAGAACAATACTACGAAGTTTAGAGCACAAAATAATACTAATTAATTAGTCACAACTCTATAGGTAACATGCCACTCCAATAAAATACTATTTTATATAATAAAAGATATTTATTAATTCTGAAATACATTGAAAAATAATTTAAAATATAATTTATATCTAATATTTACAATAAAAGAATATAACTAGTTGTCAATTACAACTAGCCGCACAAACTCGCAATTTTTTGGGTTATTACTTGTTGAACATATTAGTCCTTATACACATTTATGTTGCATATGTCCTTATAAACGTGCGGTTTCATTACATTTTAGTGTCAGAATGGACATGTCATGGATTCGACCCGAACCGTATCATGGGGATCGGGATGACAATCACTAGGCGTATGTGAAACAACCATGAACACACACACACACACACACACACACACACACACACACACACACATATCAAATGACCTCTAGCATAGTGGTTAAGAGAGACGCATGCGGCTCAAGTGGTCGGAGTTCAAGCCACAGTTGAGACGAGCTCGCCACAATTACGCTTCAAATATATATATATATATATATATATATATATATATATATATATATATATATATATATATATATATATTGAACGGGCACATATCCGTATAGGAGAAGGAATATGTATCAATATTGGAAAAGAAATTAATCCTAAATTTAATTAATCTTAACACCCCCATTCAAACTCATGATGGGTCAAACAACATGGGTTTGCTCAATAGAAACTGAAACCGCAGTGTGGGATGTGACTTTGTAAAGAAATCTGCCACCTGATCAACAGAAGTCATATGGAGTAGAGAGAAGTATCTTCCAAAAAAATTAATGCTCACGAACGAAATGACAATCAATCTCAATATGCTTTGTTAGTTCATAAAAAATTGGATTGTTTGTCTTATGTATAGCACCCCTGTTATCACAGTGAAACGACGTAGGTCCTTTATGAGTAATGTCTCACATATATAGTAGTCTACGTATGCACAATCTTCCTAATAAATAGAGATGTTAGAGACATTACCATGGGTTTATTTGAGATCAAATGGTTTCGGAAGTCGTCAAAAAGATCCTTGCACCAAAATAGGTCAATTTCGGACACGTTTTAGTGCAACGGACGCCATGGACAAAAAGAGTGCAACGGTGTGAGTTAACGATTAGACATCATAGAAGACATATAGGGCTACCCAGTCTCAGTAGAAGAACATGCAACAACTTCTTGTTTCTTGCTTCACCATAAAATCAACGAATCTCCAAGAAACAAATAGAATCCTGTAGTAAATCGTCTAGTGGTCGGATCTCCTGTCCAATCTGCATTATAAAATGCTCAAAGCGGTAGAGTAGATGTGGAAGACATGAATAATTAGCGCATAATGGAGCTCTGAAGATATCGGAGAATCCGAAGTAAGGTACCATAGTAGGGTGAACGAGGAGCAGAAACAAACTGTCTAACAATACTAACTACATAAAAAATATATGGCATGGTCAAACAGAGATACATAAGTTGACCCACTATCCGTCTGTAGCGAGTAGGATCTGTGAGAGGCTCACCATATGTGGGACGAAGCTTCACATGAAGCTCCAAAGGAGTACAACTGTCCGACTATCCGATAGGTCAGCAGACGAAATTATAATCTCTGAAGTATATTTATGTTGATAAATAAGTATCCCTCTTTTACCTTATGCGATCTCGAGTCCAAGAAAATAGCAAAGATAGCCAAGATCGTTCATCTGAAATTTCTGATGAAGGTAACTCTGTGTAGGTGCAATCCCTGCAGAATCGTCACCAGTCAAAATTATATCATTCACATAGAGTAAAAGAAGTCGTCCTTGTAGTGACGATCACACAAACAAAGAATGATCCTGAGAAACACTGCTGAAATCTAAAAGCATCCTAGAGGGGGTGAATAGAGTCAAGCTTACTAATCAAGCGCAATAAGATTGCTAATGGTCAATTTAAATATTAAGAGTGCAAGAGAAGAAACAATAAAAATACCGACACCTGATGTATCCTGTTATCTGCCATTGAGGCACTCCAGTTTCGGAACTCTCTCCTGTTTTAATCCACTATTATCAAAATAGTTACAACGTGAGCTTTGATTTGAAGTCTCACCAACTTCTTACACGAGAGCTTTGATCCTAAGACTCTCCAACTTCAATACACAAGAGCTTTGATCCGAAGACCCTCCAACTTCACAAGCTTTGATCTGAAGGCTTGTACACTTCAACCTCTTTACAAGATGGTTTTGATCTTTTTACAACAAAGATGAAGATCTCACTTTTATAGCTTAAGAACACTCTAACACAATTTGTGAATAGGTAAGTGAAAGCTTTGGTAGAGTCGTTTGTGGATTAGCTTTGGTAGATAGAAATTTTAGGCTCAAAGCATCAGCCTTGAATAAAGGGGTTCAATGTTATTTATAACCAAAGCAAGAGAATGAACAATAATGCAACTTTCTGTCAGCGAACGAAAGATCCGTCAGTCATCCGCGGAATATATCGGATCTTCTGCCTGCATTATACAACGGCTACAAATATAGCCTTTGGGATCATTGATGGGACATGATCCTACCGTTGAAATTCTCGGGTTTAATATGGGATGGTGTGTTTCTTCTTTTTAAGGAGAAGGAAAGAAGAAAATTAAGAAGCAGAAAAGAAGAAAGTGTCTCCTTCCTTTCTAACTAGCTAGAAAATATTGGGGGGGGGGGGGGGGGGGGGTGTGGAGGGACGGGGAGGGGGGTGTTCTCACATTGCTATACTTGCATGGAGAGGGGATAGTATGGAGAGGGGGTGGCCAACCTTATACTTGGCTAAAAAAGAAAGAATAAAAGAAAGTCAAGAAAGTAAGAAGTAACTTAGGATTTTACTTAAGGTATACGACATTAAAAGAAGTAAGAAGAAGTCTAAAGAAGGGGGGAGGAGGAAGCCGGCCATGCATGTTGGTAGGAGGAGGTGTCAAGTGCTAAGGAGAATGTGGCAAGTTGTTAAGGATGAGGTGTCTTAAGAAGGCAAGTTTCTTAAAAGCCAAAAATTTACGTGGATGACTAAGCTTTTACGTATGTGACTAAGCATTTACGAAGGTGACTAAGCAACTTATGTTGTTTACCAAGCTCCTCTATGACAAATAGGTCGAGCTCCTCTACTATAATAAATACTTTATAATCTTTAAGTAGAAAAATGTTATTCTAATAATTGTTCTTATAAAAAATTATCGGAAATTTTTTTTCATAAAAATATTAATATTAAAGTAAAATTTTAGAAGATAGTAATGACACTTGGCATGACTTATGTCAGCCTCGAGATGAGGGAGGTGTGGGGCTTCGTTCCTCGTCTATGTTGAGGGACATATATGGCTTGAAAAAATACTTAGCGATTTCTGGAGAAAAAGTCCTTATGGGTAGAGTGGTTGCACAACCGTTACCTAGATGGTTCAAACCTGATTTATCGAACCACTACTCGGGGACATTCAAAACAATCTTAATCCATAGACAACAACGCAAATCAATGCTTACTCGTGTCATTTGCAATTGGGATCAACAAACTTATAGTTTGATCCATGGCTTCATCACCAAAGTGTCGTAGAGAGGCTATAGGGTGGCAGACCTATGTGATACTAGGGAGAGAAGAAGTGGTTAGCAGTATCATCCAACAAGGGCAATAGGTCACAGAAGAACACCAAGTCGGGCCGCAGCTAGCAACTGACATAGAGTATTCCCTTTGACACAGCTGGACAAGAGGATTTTTGGGAGTGGAAGGGGACTTTCTCTGGGAAGTTTGAATTTAGGGCATATGAACAATTTTGCACTCATCATCCGAGGACTATCCACTCGGTATTCATATGGACTAAGGTGCAGCCAGCAAGTTAAAACTACGTATGTACAAAGCAACAAGAGGCAGACTCCTTACACTGGATCGACTCACAAACTTTGGCATACATTTTCCTGGACAAGGTTGCTGCTGTGTCAAAAGGGGTTGAAAAAATTGAACATTTATTCTTATATTGCAATGATCCATGGTCTATTTGGCAATCACAACATTCTAAATTGCCGATGTCAAGTAGATCGTGGTGTAGTCTAGCCAACATGACAGAGGAGTTGGACGCCAAGCGGCAGAGAGAAAGCAAATGGTTCAAGCAGGCCATAATTCGACTTATGTACGATGTGTGGCACGTGTGGCGGGAATGGAATAGACGTGTCTATGAAGACCTTTAATCCCCTCAATTTAGAATTATACATAATATTGATTATGATGTAATGATCTTAGCCCTATAACTTGGCAGCAACTTTGCTTGTAACAGTTTACCTCATTAATAAACTATTTTTTTTCTTCCAATAATGTGTGTGTGTGTTTTATAGTGTTATTTATCTAATATGAAATCATTTTAATGCATAATTACTATATTTTGGTTTTGATTTTTCTTAGTAATTTTCTAGTTAGGAAATCCTAGCTTCTAGCACAAGGTAGAATTCAAGTGCAAATCTCTACAAAATCTGCAAATCTCTATCATGTTTAAATTACGAAATGCACACTCAAGATTTTTTTTGATCCTTTTTTTTGTTTGATTATGTTGGGAATGTGTGATCGCAGCGGAAGAATCCATTCTCTCGACTGAGCAATGAGCGAAGAATCAAAAGACCTAATTAAACATGACAGAAACCACAAAGAAAATCTAGCACAAAACCCAAATCAGGAGAAAACCTGATGGAGAATAACTAGGATTTTTGGTTATTTGGGATTTCCTTAGTTTGTTTGTTATGATAAATCAAAATAAAGAGAATTTTATCTCTTGAGTTGGTTGGGGTTGGTTATGGATTGACTTATCTTATGGATAAGAACCTAGAGATTTAGTTTATCTTCTTTTTATTATTTTGTAGCTTATAAATAATTTGTAATCTCATAAGTTATGGATCAAAGAATTGAGATTGAGAAATCTATTTTGAGTTTATATAGTGTGATGCCAAAACCTTAAAGTGGATCTCTGTATCAATGTTGCTTCTCCGCTTTTGACGTTGACATCTTAAACGTAGTTTCTCCGCTTTAGACGTTGACGTCCTCAACGGTAATCATAGTATTATTTCTATTATAATTTTTTGAGACAAATTTATAATAGTTATTGTTCACTCTTTAATTATAACTTTTGTACCGAAATATTCTCAAATCCCTAATTTCATACTAATAATCTGTTTTTGGGTCTTCGTCATGCGTCAAATTGGTATCAGAGCTAAACCCTGGTTTAGAAATAGTTGTATACGAAGGTAGGTAAGACCCATACAAGAATGTTCACACAAAATTTCTCGTAACAATTTTGTGCGATAATCCATAATATATATGATAAGATGCTTGCTTAAATGAAAAAAAAGGTGTTTGAAGAATTTTTCAATCGTAATAAAATAAACACTATTGCTAAAGGTGATCATATATACATAAAAAATTCATTAGTGGAACCTACTGAGTATGTCATAGACAAGTCTGAAGTTAAATCCAAGTCCGAGTCTAAGTATAGAATTAAACCAGTAATAAATTTTGAGCTATATAAGTCTAGATTTAAGCCATAATAAAATTTGAACGTTATATATCATGTAAAACCCCTAAATTTCTACTATTTTTTTAAAAATAAATTTGGTACTGACTAAATTTTTACTTTGTATTGTACGTCGCGTAGTCGCATTTTACGTCGTGCGCAAAATTTTGCTTTTCGTAATTGCTCGACGAGTGCGAATATGTGCGAGCGTACATATTTTAGAAAAAAATATTTTTGTTCTATTTTTTTATATAGTTTCAAATAATAGATATAATAATTAGTTTTGCTATCATTTATAAGCTTGTTATTTTTAGGTCATTTTTAAAAGTTATTAATAATAAATAATATTTTTGTATACTAGAAAAGCATAATTATGTAAAGAATATTTGTGCATACATATATTTCATAATTATTTATTAGTTTATTTTAAATAAAAATATAATTTTCAAAATTATTGTTATATATATTTTTAGAAAATATATTTTGATATTATTGTGGCAATTTAAATCTTTTATTAGATTTTATGGATTTGATTTTAAATAGTTTAAAATTTAGGATAGGATTTATATTTAATTTGAGTTGGATTATCTAGATTTAAATTGGATTTTGATTTGGATTTGGATTATTTGAATTAATTTAAATTAATAGATTGAATTATCTAATTGGGTTTAACTATTATAATCCTTATCCAAGTGGGAATTCCCACATCCTATAAATAGGCAGGTACTCATCCATATATTTCTATTCTCAAAATTCCACAACCAAACGTGAGTGCATCGTGTCCGTGAACAACATCTTATTCCATATTTACACATACATCGCATCCCCTTCGTGTCGACAACCCCGACACCATCAAATTCCTAACCTAGCTCTAACCCTAATCCCGTCCCCGCCTGCTGCTCAAACCCGGCTGCATCTCCTTCGCCGAACCCGACCTTCACTCTCGCGACAATCCAGCCACCACCACGACCAGCGCCCCCATTGTCACCGGAAATTCCCAGAGCCACCATCGCTACCAAAACCTCCCTCCGTTGTTCACCGGAGCAGCACTCCTCATCCGACCCTACAGCCACCACTCGCCTGGCCGTCCCCAACCTACTGTCCAAACACCGGCCAACCCACGACAACCGACCACCACTGCCACCAAATCTAAACACCCAAACCAACAAGAAAATGAAATAAAAACCTCACTTGGATCCCTTTCGTTGTGTCCGAAGATGTAACGCCGCCGCGACTCCTCTCCGTCGTCGCCACCATGCTGGGCCCTCCGCACATGGCCTCACCCATAGCCGATCCCTCTGCCCCGGCCAGCGCCATGACCAAGGCAACAGCTCCGGTGACCCTCCAACGCGAGCACCATCCCTGGCCCATCACCCGACCATCGGTGCCTCGTCTTGAGCGCCGGATCGGCCCAATCCCGATGCACTGCTCCGACGCGTGCGTCCACCCCGCGTACCACCGCTACCGTCGGGCACCCAAGCTCTGCTCGAGTGCCGGAGCCATCCCGTCAGGTCGCACTTATCCTCGTACCGGCGTCCCGCCTCGCCCGGTTCAGCCGAAGCTTGCGCCCTTCCACCATCGGGATGAGCCCCCGGACTTTTCCCACCGCGAGCCAAGCGCTCTGCCGCCCGGCGTCACCCTCCGCCGCCGAAAAACCCCATCCCTAGCCGCCGTCTCCTCTGCTGAAGCCCGCGCCCTTTCTCCTTCTCCGACCGACCGATCCCCGACCTCTCGACCGACCGCCCACCTCCGCCGAAGTCTCCGCCTCCCGATCTCTCCGCCACCCACGTCCTCGTCCAAGCCCCGGCCACCGAAACCCCTCCGATCACCGAACTCCCGCCTCCGCCGCTCCTCCCCTTTCCTCGGCGTCCAGCCGCCGCCGTCCCCCACTCTCACTCCCGCTGCTCCGCCTCTCTTCCTCGATCTCCTCGTCTTTCGCCCCTTTCTTTCCCTGTTGCTTCTCCCCCTTTAATTCATTGAGCAGGAGTGAAAAGAGAGCAGTTACAACTTTTTTTATATATATATTCATTATAAAATGATATGCATTATTTTATTTGTTTTGTTTAGTAGGTGTTATTTTGTTTTTGTTTTGCTCCATTTGTTTTCATTACAATATTTATTATTATGATTATTATTATTAATATTATTATTGTTATTATTATGACTCATTACTACTAGTTTTAAGTTTTACTGTATACAGTATATTAATATTTTAATATTTTATTAAATTAATAGGCTAATATTAATATATTTTTCTATTAGTATTATTACTACTATGTGGTTACCAATATCCATAAAATAATTTAAAACACCGTAATAATGATCTATTTAGTTGACCTTAAAAGATATAACTATGTATTATAAACAGATTTTTGCACAAGGCATTTTTCTAGATTTTATACTCTTCTAAAAATAATTTGATTAAAACAATTTCCAAATTATCATGTATTTTCAAATAATTATATAAACTATTTTTACTAAGTAAATTATAGTTTTGGCCTTGAGTTAGCCTAAAAACATATTATCCTTGGTATTTTTAATATATAGCTTTTTGGCCTAGAAATTTAGTTTTAACCCTAAAAACACTTTTTAATTTTTATATTTTTCTAAAAACTATTTTATCTTTAAATTTTTTTAGCCTTTTGAAAATATTTATTTTGACTTATAGAATATATTTTTATAAATATTTTTATCGTATATATTATTTTTCCAACTTCCTTCGATTTTCCTCCAACCCGTGACCAACCCATTACTCCCGTTACCTCACCAATTTTGTACTTTCATATGTCTACCCTAACTAATTTGACCTTCCTGGACCCGATGGAACCATCTGTGTCGACATCAGAGGTCACCTTGCCTAGTTGTTGTACCAAAGTCGCAGTTCATACCTGCTTGATCATTGCAGCACACCAGGCATCCTACCAGGCAAGACACCTTGTCATTTGCTGTTTATTTATTTTAGCTCATATTTCATGTATTATTTATTTTTTTATGCAAAATAAACTGTGATACATGGCATAACTTGTTAGAACTTACTGTTCAGTTACATTTCCTGCTATGTATTATTTTTCTTACACATTAACCCTAGATTTAAGGGACCACCTTGTGTGTTGCATTCATTGGCCTTGACACGTCGTACCACGAAGTTGTGTGTCATATGTAGAACACGAACGTGTATGATTGGCTGGCCACCAGTACGTACAAGCCGTGCGATAGGATTAACCGCCAATAGAATTGCATGCTAGTTTGACTTAGCGGTTATAGAGGTTTACTGTTGTGGATACAACATAATAGGCATTAGGTGGGGAGAACAGTTCCTTAATGTATGGGTCATATATGCACTGTCCTGATTGTCGATTATCTCCAATGGGAGGTACGGTCCTGATAGCCGGTTATCTCTAGTGGAAGGTACGGTCCTGATTGCCGGTTATCTTCAGTAGAAGATACGGTCCTGATTCCTGATATTTCCTGATCCGGCCCATGCGCCAAATGTTTGTTCATTATTGCATATTCACTATAGTACGGTTAGGTACCCTATTGCATGCATCCCTTATTTATTTGAGCAATATTTATTCAGTTTATATGGCATGATATTATGTGTCTTGTTACGTCCCTCTGAGGACATGGTTATCTCGCCAGGTGTGTGCTCTTGTCTTTCGGAGGTGTTCTAGCTCTAGTCGTGATCATCGCTATTTCTTCGAGGATGATTGCACTTGAATCGTCTTCGCTTCGCTCGCCAAATTTATTTCTTTTCTCATGTATTTTTCTTTACTTGTTGGTAGTGGATTTGTCTCCGCTCAACATATTGTATCAAGACAATTCATTATCATTATATGATATCTTTTATTCATTTATTTTTGTGGATGAGATTAGTTATGGTTCTACTATATTTTACAGCTTATGTATTCATACGAGGTTTTCATATATTGGAGTGTACTTCGTATGTATACAGCTGGCATGTCTACGTTCCTAGTCCTACGTATTTTGGGACTGGGACGTTACATGTTTTTGTGGTGGCCCATGCATGTCAAGATAAATTGTTTGGTTACTTTACCGTACCAAGCAAACCTGCGAATAGGATTAGAATTCTAGGATCTCATCCACATACTTGACCTCTTTCCTCGATTCCATATTCGAACTACCGTTCGACTCATCAATTGTATCTTGCTTAATTCCTTCTATCATAATTCTTATCTTCCCTTCGTGCTTAGACAAGTGATCCCTATTAGGTAGACATGACTCTTTTGTCCCAAAACATCATTAGTTTAATTCTTTAAGTTGGGTAGAATGCCTTATGACCTAGCAACCCCTTTGTTCTTGCGACCTATATTAGCAAGTCTACTTAGATACTAGAATTTAGAGGACCCTAACCCATCTAGTCAACCAAGGACTTGGACAAGAAGACTATAGGATGATTGTATAAAGACCATCACAGGACATGACTTAGATTCTTTAGAAGTTCAACTATACTCCCTCTCAATTTTAAACTCTCGTGCCTATAATTTCACTATGTTGACTAGCTTCCATAATCTAGATTTGCAAGTTCATTTATTTATCGAACTTATTCATGACATATGTTATTGGAAGAGCTCCCATTAACATATTTTCTAATCAGAACCGGTGCATAATGGTCTGATCAACCAAGTGCATTTTGGTTCGCTTTTGTCTATTATTCTACGTGGATGGAACATACTTAAACTTGGCCTTTAAAAACCCATCCACGACTGCCATGACAATCCCTTTGAAATTATTCGATCGTCTTTGAATCACGTATTCGTATTCGATAACGCCTCCTTCGAACTCTATATTGCTTTCGCCTTCACCTATTTTGGAAGGACGAAAGCGTTATACTAGAACTTTCTCTAGCCTTCCTATCAACTATGACCATTCTCACTCGATGTTACTATATCTTCATCCTAAACCACTCATCCTTTTCTTGGCCCTATAATCGCTATTATGACCATCTAATCACTTAAATTAGGTGTGAACTTAAATGGTTCTCTTAAATCGTGTTCTTAACCTACTTTCAAAACCTATCTTTTAGGCCTCTCACTTATTCTCTTGATACCATATTACTCCTTTGCATGTTATCATGACTAACTTTAAATGTTATCTTTTAAGCCACGGCTTGCTAATCGCATGTCGAACATCATCTCTTTGTCTCGCCAAATAACTTGATTGTTCCCCACCGATACCCCCTTGTGTCTTCTCACCCCTACTAATTCTTAATTTCGAGGATGAAATTCTTTTATGTTGGGTAGGATGTAAAACCCCTAAATTTCTACTATTTTTTTAAAATAAATTTAGTACTGATTAAATTTTTACTTTGTATTGTACGTCGCGTAGTTGCATTGTACGTCGCGTAGTTGCATTGTATGTCATGCGCAAAATTTTGCTTTTCGTAATTGCTCGACGAGTGCGAATATGTACGAACGTACATATTTTAGAAAAAAATATTTTTGTTCTATTTTTTATATAGTTTCAAATAATAGATATAATAATTAGTTTTGCTATTATTTCTAAGCTTGTTATTTTTACGTTATTTCTAAAAGTTATTAATAATAAATTGTTTGAAGGGATACTAGATATCGTAAAATAGTATTTTTCTTCTATTCATTTCATCATATGGCAAGGGCCATATATATAGGGATAAGGGGCAACCCAAGGGTCATGAGTTACATAACCCAAGGGTCATGAGTTACATGATCCCAAGGGTCATGTGTAACTCATGACATAATGGTGAATAGTAAGGGTTTCACAACACTCCCTCTTATTCATCCATTTCCTTAGATCCACTTATGAAATACTTCAGGATTCAATAAGATAATGGGGTGGATACTGCTGGATCCAGAGTAAACTTGGTTTGTCTCATTAAAACCTTGGCTGTGGAAAATCCAGTAGGAAAAACCATCAGTCCTAAGGAAAAAGAGTACAATTCTATAGTTTTACTCCCCCTGATCTATACAAGCTTCAGGCTTGCAGGTCTTTTAGTTGCCTCATCCCTATTCCTCTTACAAGCTTTACGAAAGTACATCGTGGCAGTATTTTGGTAAACAAATCTGCTAAGTTATTACAAGATTAAATTTGTTGTATTTTTGACTTGTTCCTTCTCTTGAAGGTCATGCGTCCAGAAGAATTTGGGGGATATGTGCTTCGTCTTGTCATTCTTTATGTATCCTTTCTGAAGTTGAGCTACGCATGCTGCGTTATCTTCAAAAAGGGTAGTAGGCTCAAGTTCACCAGTCTTCAGGCCAGTAGATGCCAAAATGCTGAATGACGGAGCGAAACCAAACACACTCCTTGCTTGTTTTATGGATTGCCAAGAGTTCAGAATGGTTGGATGAGATAGCCACACTGGTCTGTTTGACGGACCTCCAGGAGATAGCCGTACCACCGAAAGTAAACACAAATCCAGTTTGTGATTTCTCTGTGTGGGGATCTGATCTATAACATGTATCTGAATAACCAAGTAAAGTAGAAGACCCACTATTCGGGTAATATAGTCCTAGGTCTATAGACCCTTGGAGGTAGCGCAGAAGATGCTTCACTCCATTCCAGTGGCGCTTTGTGGGCGCTGCACTGTATCTGGCTAATAAGTTAACTGAAAATGCTATATCAGGACGCGTACAGTTAGCTATATAGAGTAGTGCCCCAATGGCACTTAGGTAAGGTACTTCCCGACCTAATAATTCCTCCCCCTCTTCCAGTGGACGGAAAGGGTCCTTCTTTACGTCCAATGATCGAACGACCATTGGTGAACTAAGGGGATGGCATTTATCCATGTAGAATTGTTTAAGTAATCTGTGTGTATATGTAGATTGGTGTAACGGGATACCACCCTTTAGGTGTTCGATCTGTAAGCCAAGACAATACTTTGTTTTCCCTAGGTCTTTCATTTTAAAAGTTGTCTTAAGGCTTTCAGATATCTCAGTGATCTCTGCAGGAGATCCAATAAGATTTAAATCATCGACATAAACGGCGACTATAACAAATCATGTTCCCGATCTTTTTATAAAGATACACGGGCAGACTTTATCATTAGTAAATCCTTGCGTAGTAAGAAACTCACTTAGTCTGTTATACCACATTTTTCCTGATTGTTTAAGACTGTACAATGATCTTTGTAACCTTACAAAATAGGTGTCCCGAGGTCTATATGTTTTCTCTGGTGAAATTTTATATCCTTCAGGGAGTTTTATATAGATATCTTTATCTATATTGCCATAAAGATATGTAGTCATAATGTCCGTGAGCTGCATTTCTAGGCTTTTCAAAGAAGAGAGGCTGATCAGGAATCTGAAGGTATTCCCATCCATGACCGGAGAATATGTTTCTTCATAATCTATTCCCAGTTTTTGGAAGAAACCTTGTACTACAAGGCGTGCTTTGTAGCGCACAACTATGTTGTGTTCATTTCTTTTTCTTGTGAAGATCCATTTATATCCCACAGGTTTTACACCTTCAGGTGTTTGGACTACTGGTCCAAAGACTTCGCGTTTCAAGAGTGAGTCCAGCTCTACTCCTATTGCCTCGTTCCACTTTGGCCAATCGCCTCTGCGTTTACATTCCGCTAGAGACCGTGGATCGATGTCATCGTCATTTTCAGTGACGTGAACGGCAATATTGAACAAAAAATCGTCGTCGACGACTGTGCTTTTTCTGTTCAGTACCTCTCCAGTACGTACATAATTTAATGATATTTCTCATGTTTTTCCTCTTCAGGGGAAACTAGGAGGGGAGAGGTAGCTGATCTGAGCTCAGCATCCTGTGTTGGGATCTTCTTAATTTCTCCAGGGTTTTTTCTTTTACGAGGGACTTTGTCTCTCGAACCTGGTGGGCGTCCTCTTTTTAATTGAGGTATTGCCATTTCTGCTGTCGGTGGATTGCATCCATCTTTGGGGATGTCAATCCTAGCTGGCGTGTTGGCAGCAGGGACGTGTGATCTGACAATCTTCTGGTTGTCAGTAAATGTATCCGGAAGTAGATGTACAGTGTTCTTAAGATGTAATATCTTCAGGATCTCATCTTCACATTGACTTGTACGCGGATCAAAATGAGACAAAGTTTTTGTGTCCCAAAAAATTGTCTTAGAAGCTTTCTGGCTTCTTAGACTGTATGCCCAGTTTAGAAAATAATCCTTCATCAAACTCACAGTCATCAAGACATGCCTTAAATACGTCACCCGTCAGGGGTTCTAGGTATCTAATTATAGAGGGTGAGTCAAACCCAACATAGATACCTAATCGACGTCGTGGACCCATTTTGGTCCTCTGTGGGGGAGCAATGGGGATGTAAACAACACAACCAAAAACTCTCAAATGAGAGATATTTGGAGGTGAACCATAAGCGAGCTGCATCGGAGATAGAATATGACCTCCAGAAGGCCGTATTCTAATAAGTGATGTGGCATGCAATATAGCATGACCCAAGCTTCCACAGTCAACTGTGACTGTATCAACAATGGACGAGCAATCTATTGTAATCTCTTAATAAGAGATTCTGCTAACCCATTCTGGGTGTGAACATGAGCTACAGGATGTTCAACTTCGATGCCAGTTGCTTGGCAATAGTCTTGAAAGACCTGTGAAGTAAATTCACCCGCATTATCAAGTCTTAATTTTTTGATATGGTTACCGGAGAAATGAGCCCGCAACTTAATTATTTGTGCCAATAACTTAGAAAAAGCTAAGTTGCGGGTGGACAAAAGGCACACATAAGACCATTTAGTATATGCATCGATAAGTACCATAAAGTACCTAAATGGACAACTTGCGGGGTGAATAGGTCCGCAAATGTCTTCATAAATTCTCTCTAAGAAGCTAGGAGACTCTAGTCCCACTTTCAAAAGGGATGGTCTCGTTATAATTTTGCCTTGAAAACAAGGTAGACACGAGTAATCATACTTCTGAAGAATCTTCAGGTTCTGCAGGTTGTGTCCACTGGATTGGCTTATGATTCGTTTCATCATAGCTGATCCTGGGTGACCCAGTCTATTATGCCAAAGTTTAAATTTTGGCGATGAATGACACTTCTGGTGCACAATCATGTTAGCTTCTGTTGATTGAATATGAGTATGATAGAGACCCGACGGGAGTCCCTTGAATCGTTCTAAGATAGTTTTTGAACCATCTTTTAGACGAGTAACATACATATATTCTGTCTCATTTATTTCATTTGTTTCTAAGTGATATCCGTTTAAACGAATGTCCTTGAAACTTATGAGGTTCCTACTTGATTTAGGGGAGAATAGTACATCTTTTATTATTAGTCTTGTTTTATTCGGGAGCAATATAATTGCTTCACCAGATCCTTCTATTATGTTTAATAGTCCTGATATCGTAATAACGGGACCGTCATAATCATATAAGCTATAAAAATAGCTTTTTTCTCGAAGGATTGTGTGCGTCGAGGCGCTGTCCACAAGGCATTCACACTTCATCTATAGATATATGAAAAAACAACAACAAACCATCGTAATTAAAACAACGGTTTTGAAATACAATTTTTGTTTTAAAAAAAATTCTCTTATATCGATCGACGGGCCGATATAGAGAGGTCAATAAGTTGCTTGCAAAAATGCATAATTTATAAATACAATTTGAGCAAAAAAAATAATATTCGGTCATCCCCTTTCGGTAGCTCTACGTGAATATGACCAGGCGGGAAAATGAGAGAGGAAGGTCACCGGGGACCAATTAAATACCAAGCCTCAAGTTCTTTCTGACATCATACCCAAATAGGTGAGCCTATTCGGAGAGACTTCGTAAAATTTTCTTTGTCAAATGTAAGAATAAATATCATTTTTCAAGAAATTTAAAAGAGAAGCATAATATGAAAATGCGGCAACAAGTTTTTAAAAGCATGAAATAAGATAATGGCTCTAGTCGAGTAGGTCGTCGTTCTCGAAGTCTTCCGTCGAGAACTGAGTAGACGGCTGCTTTTCTACCAGATTTGTTTCAACTTGAGACTTCTGGCTCGCTTGATACAGATTTTGTAGATGTCGTGGGGTGCGACAGTTTCTGGACCAGTGTCCAGTCATGCCACATTTGTGGCATTTGTCCTCCCAATTTTTCTTGGGAATGGACATCGGTTCTGTGGTCTTCTTCCACTTCTTCTTTGCCCCACTTTTGCTGCTCTGGGGATAAAAGTTGTTCTGGGGTGGACTTCTAGCCGGCCTCTTATGGGCATTCCCCATGTTAGATTTGTCCTTATTTTTCTTCTGTTTCTTGGAAGAAAAATGAGCTTCTGGGAGAGGAGCTGAGCCTGCAGGGCGTAGGTTGTGAGTGGCCAAGAGAAGTTCTCTATTTTGCTCTGCCATCATCAGGGTGGAGTGCAATTCAGAGTACTTTTTGAACTTTCGTTCACGGTACTGTTGCATGAGGATTGCATCCTTCTCGTGGAAGGATGTATAAGTTTTTTCCAACATGCGATACTCCGAGACTTCTTCGCCACACAACTTCAGGCGTGAGGTGATATTATGGAGAGCTGAGTTGTACTCAGCTATGGACTTAAAGTCCTAAAGTCGAAGGTTTTCCCACTCATACCTTGCACGTGGGAGGATTACATATTTTTGATGTTTATAGCGGTCCTCCAGTACAGTCCACAATTCCTTTGGGTCTTCTACAGTGAGGTATTCGGCCTTCAGGGTCCAATCAATGTGTCTCCTGATGTAGATAATGGCTTTCGTCTTATCTATATCTGAGACGTTCACTGTAGAAACAACACAGCAGTGTCTGCTGTATTTCTCGTACCAGTGGCCGGAGTCGATGGAAGAGGAGTTGAAATTGTGGCTAATAAGCCCTGGGCACGTAAGTGGAACTTCAGGTCCACGTGCCAGCTCAAATAATTTTTTCCAGCAGCATCTAGTACTTCAAAATCGACACTCGCTATTTTGGCCATTTTATCTATCATGTGAAAAACATGCATAAACTAAAATTAAATATTTATGCATAATCATAAATGTTACAGTGCTCATAATAAAAATGCCACGGTTCTTAATAAAACAGTTCAGTCCAGAAGCTAATATGTAATCTGTCAATATTACAGTAAGGTTTTTTTTTTTTTGAAAGCTAAATGTGATTTACAATATGTATTGACAAGATATACTAGCAAAATATGTAATGAGTGTCAAATTAAAATATTCTGTTACTAGAAAGCAAATTTTATAGTAACAGTATACTAACAGAAGTCGATTTTACAATATCTGTTGCTAAGCTAATGGAATGCTTGAAAGCAAATTAGATACTAACATAAGCAAATTCGTTAACAGAATACAGAACAAATTTTATAGTAACAGTATACTAACATAAGCAACTATTTTGTTTCTAAGAAGCAAATTCGTTAACAGAACAAAACCAATAATTTGTTTGTAAGAAGCAACTATTTGTTTTGAACGTTAGCAACATAAAGAATATCACTCTTAGATTGTCAGATATATATATTGCTAATTTTCATTCAAACAATTAATTTGTAAAAAAAATTTAAGAAGTGTTACCAGCCTCTGGTCGGATCGACTAGGAAAAAAAGAAGGATGACGTCGAGATCTGGACGTCGATTCTCCTTGCTTCAGCAATCGTGCTGATAACGTGTTTGAAGAGATACTAGATATCGTAAAATAGTATTTTTCTTCTATTCATTTCATCATATGGCAAGGGCCATATATATAGGGATAAGGGACAACCCAAGGGTCATGGTTACATAACCCAAGGGTCATGAGTTACATGATCCCAAGGGTCATGTGTAACTCATGACATAATGGTGAATAGTAAGGGTTTCACAACATAAATAATATTTTTGTATACTAGAAAAGCATAATTATGTAAAGAATATTTGCGCACACATATATTTCGTAATTATTTATTAGTTTATTTTAAATAAAAATATAATTTTTGAAATTATTATTATATATATTTTTAGAAAATATATTTTGATATTATTGTGGCAATTTAAATCTTTTATTAGATTTTATGGATTTGATTTTAAATAGTTTAAAATTTAGGATAGGATTTATATTTAATTTGAGTTGGATTATCTAGATTTAAATTGGATTTTGATTTTGATTTGGATTATTTGAATTAATTTAAATTAATAGATTGAATTATCTAATTGGGTTTAACTATTATAATCCTTATCCAACTGGAAATGCCTACATCCTATAAATAGGCAGGTACTCATCCATATATTTCTATTCTCAAAATTCTACAACCAAACGTGAGTGCATCGTGTCCGTGAACAACATCTTATTCCATATTTACACATACATCGCATCCCCTTCTTGTCGACAACCCCGACACCATCAAATTCCTAACCTAGCTCTAACCCTAACCCCGTCCCCGCTGCTGCTCGAACCCGGCTGCATCTCCTTCGCCATACTCGACCTTCACTCTCGCGACAACCCAGCCACCCCCACGACCAGCGCCCCCTTTGGCACCGAAAATCCCCAAAGCCAGCACCGCTACCAAAACCTCCCCCCGCTGTTCACCGGAGCAGCGCTCCTCATCCGACCCCACATTCACCACTCGCCTGGCCGTCCCCAACCCACTGTCCAAACAAAGGCCAACCCACGACAACCGACCACCACAGCCACCAAATCTAAACAACCAAACCAACAAGAAAAAGAAAGAAAAACCTCACTTGGATCCCTTTCGTTGCGTCCGAAGATGTAACGCCGCCGCGACTCCTCTCCGTCGTCGCCACCATGCTGGGCCCTCCACACATGGCCTCACCCACAGCCGATCCCTCTGCCCCGGCCAGCGCCATGACCAAGGCAACAGCTCCGGTGACCCTCCAACGCAAGCACCATCCCTGGCCCATCACCCGACCACCGACGCCTCGTCTTGAGCATCGGACCGGTCCAATCCCGATGCACTGCTGCCGACGCGCGCGTCCTCCCCGCGTACCACCGCTACCGCCGGGCGCCCGAGCTCTGCTCAAGCGGCAAAGCCATCCCGTCAGGTCGCGCCTATCCCCGTGCCGGCGTCCCGCCTCGCCGGGTTCAGCCGAAGCCTGCGCCCTTCCACCATCGGAATGAGCCCCCGAACTTTTCCCACCGCGAGCCAAGCGCTCCGCCGCCCGGCGTCACCCTCCACCGTCGGAAAACCCCATCCCTAGCCGCCGTCTCCTCCGCTGAAGCCCGCGCCCTTTCTCCTTCTCCGACCGACCGAGCCCCGACCTCTCGACCGACCGCCCACCTCCGCCGAAGTCTCCGCATCCCGATCTCTTCACCGCCCGCGTCCTCGGCCAAACCTCGGCCACCGAAACCCCTCCGATCATCGAACTATCGCCTCCGCCGCTCCTCCCCTTTCCTCGGCGTCCAGCCGCCGCCGTCCCCCACTCTCACTCCCGCTGCTCCACCTCTCTCTCTCGATCTCCTCGTCTTCTGCCCCTTTCTTTCCCTGTTGCTTCTCCCCCTTTAATTCGTTGAGCAGGAGTAAAAAGAGAGCAGTTACAACTTTTATTATTATTATTTTATATATTCATTATAAAAAGATATACATTATTTTATTTGTTTTGTTTAGTAGGTGTTATTTTGTTTTGGTTTTGCTCCATTTATTTTCATTACAATATTTATTATTATGATTAATATTATTAATATTATTATTGTTATTATGATGACTCATTACTACTAGTTTTAAGTTTTACTGTATACAGTATATTAATATTTTAATATTTTATTAAATTAATAGGCTATTATTAATATATTTTTCTATTAGTATTATTACTACTATGTGGTTACCAATATCTATAAAATAATTTAAAACCGTAATAATGATCTATTTAGTTGACCTTAAAAGATATGACTATGTATTATAAACAGATTTTTGCCCAAGGCATTTTTCTAGATTTTATACTCTTCTAAAAATAATTTGATTAAAGCAATTTCCAAATTATCATATATATTTTTAAATAATTATATAAACTATTTTTACTAAGTAAATTATAGTTTTGGCCTTGAGTTAGCCTAAAAACATATTATCCTTGGTATTTTTAATATATAGCTTTTTGGCCTAAAAATTTAGTTTTAACCCTAAAAACACTTTTTAATTTTTATATTTTTCTAAAAACTATTTTATCTTTAAAAATTTTTAGCCTTTTGAAAATATTTATTTTGACTCATAGAATATATTTTTATAAATATTTTTATCGTATATATTATTTTTCCAACTTCCTTCGATTTTCCTCCAACCCCCTACAAAAATAAGCCAAATTAGCGACGTCCAGATACGTCGCTAATTAAGGCATATACGTCGCTAAAGTTATTTAGCGACGTATTTAGCGACAAAAAATGAAGGTCGCGAAAAACCTAGTCACATATGACACATTCGTCGTCCTACGTCGCTGTTTGCAACGTCACCACTATGTTGCTGTGTCGTCGCAAAATTAGCGACAGAGGGCGACGAACATTGACGTCTCAAAATTAACGACATAGTACGACGTATTAGCGACGTCCAGTTATATTTATGTGATGACATGGCATGCCTGCCACGTCAGCATCTTAGCGATGTACAACGACGTATTAGCGACGTCAGTATTCTACAGTAAAGCGACGGATTGCGATGGTTAGCGACGCAACGCCGCTATTTAGCGACGTACATGTACGTCGCTATCCGTCGCTATACGTCGCAGAATAATAAAAAAAATATTTAAAAAAATATAATTTGTATTTTTGTTATGCTGTGTGTATGTGTTTACAGTGTGTGTGAAGTGCACTGTTGGAACCATCGACAGTTTCGCTTACTGTTCTTATTTTATCTTGGATAAAAAGAGCAACAGTTCATGGTGCACTTCTCAGAGCTTCCTCTTCATGTCCTTTACCTTCTCGGGATCCTGTACGACGTTCCGAGAGAGTGAAGGATGTAAAAATGAAGCTCTCAGAAGTACACCCTGAATAGTTGCTCTTTCTGTCCAAAATAAAACATACAACAGTAATCGAAACTATCGATGGTTCCGAATACTGTATTTCATATACACTGTAAACACAGACACGCATTACCACAAAAATACACATTATATTTTTTTAAAATTTGGGCAACACCTCCTTTGTATATCAGATCATCGCTTATAACCCACCGTAGGTATATTTGTCATCCTCGTCGCAGATATCACAAAGTAAATATCACAAAGTAAATATCATAATGAAAATACCAACAAAGTAAATATCTCGAAGTAAATATCCAACAAACATACATGTCCACAATGGAGGGCAAATAAGAATGAAAATTAGTGTACATAACGGTCAATGGGCCCATAGGGCCAATACATACAAAGATGATAAAAAAATCTACTGGATCATTGAGGACCCCTGCCGCGCATCTGGGATAGCATGTACTCATACTGCTCCTGTGTGAGCTGTACCGTAGGGGCAGTAGGAGGCAGTGCAACGTCTGGAGTCGGCATCGTCGATGGACCGGGAGGACGTATCTGCTCCAGCTCTCGCAGTCGGTCATCATGTGCAGCAAGGGTACTTACCATCCTCTGAGTACTCTCCCCAAGAGAAGTATGTAGCTGGGTGAGTGAGGCAGCCACGATCCTCTACGATCCCTCCAGCTCGACCTATCTATGCTTTGTGCGCTGCGTAGACTCGGTGAGCGTGTCCAAGCTGGCAGCTGTAGCCTGCTGCAGACTCATCAACTCCTGTATACTGTGCTCGAACGCATCAAATCATCCGGTGATCATCGGATCGTCGCTCTGCCCCAACTGCCTCAAAAATCTGCTGCTGCAACTCGTGACGCAGCTCGTGGAGCTGTCTGCACACATCCTGCGCTCGTGATGACGCCTACGAAGCTGGAGACTGTACACTGACAGAGGGGACCCGGGATGACTCTGAAGCCAAATAGGCGCCGTAGGATCCCGTACCGTATTACGTACCCTACTGAAGACCGCCAACGGCGGTCATCCAGAGCTCGTCCGGTGATGGAGGTGTAGGCGGCTGGGAGGAAGTACCAGCCCCTCCCTCTGCTAGCGCACTAGTAGCAGCAGCCGCCTCCTCTTGTAGCCGAACAAACTCGGCCTAGAACAATGTTTGCTAACGTATAAGTGTTTGCTAAAGTCTATATTGATATCTATTTTCCTATTTTCTAAATTATAGTAAATTAATATAAAGAATAGAACGTACATATGCCTGTATCGCCCTCTCGTTAATGAACTCCCCAGCCCTCCGATGGGTGACCAGGAAAACGGTCACCATATTGGGGTCCTCACCCTTTTCTACCTGTTAAAATATATTATCTATTATTAGTATTAAACATTCTATCCAACTATATATAAAATAATGTCCGTCATAGAAAATGTACCAGACGACGAAAATATTCCGTCATCGGAATGGAGCCACCACACCACTTACCGGCACTCGACCGCGCCACATTGGCCTTGTCAGACCGCTCCTGGTACCTGGGCTCGCCGAATCTGGCCTTCATCGCAGTCCACTGGTCTGGCGTGATCCAACCATGGATTGGCTTTCTGGAGCGATCACGAGACTTTTGGTCGTGGATCGCATCACAGATGAGCTTGCTTACGACGGCAGAAAATTGGACCTCGATCTTCGCCGCCCGGTATGGTGTATAGAAATAGGTCCTCTACAAGAAGTAAAATAGAAAAGTTGTATAATATACACAAATGATTATTAAAATTTAAAAATAAACAAATTTTTACCTTGAAGTGGGCAAACCAAAAGGCCTTCCTATCTGCGGGAGCATCTGAGTAGTTAATCCAAGGCCCACCATAGTTCTGCCTCAGAAATACCCCCAGCTGTCTCTGTACTACAGGAGGCCGATATCTATACAATAATAATTTTCATGAATATATATGTACATATAATCTTTTGAGAAATATATATTAACTAATTAACTTACTTCGTAGGCCCGTCCGTCCAAATCTCTATACGCGTCTCGCCCGGGGGAGCGCATGGAGGGTCGCTCTCACCTCCTGCCTGGGCATGATCAGTCTGATCGCCGTCCTCCATATGCTCGGCGTCGGCTCCCCCCATGGAGCCATCGGCAGGAGGAATGCTGGACGCGGGATCAGGAATGCTGGACGCGGGATCATGAATGCTGGATGCGGGATAAGAAATGCTGGACGACGAGGGAGGAGTCGCCAACCTGCTGGAACTGTCCTGTCCCGGTAAGGGACCGGGAACAGAACAGTACAATGGCATACTCGGAGATAAGGATGAGGGTACGAAATCTCCATCCCCAGCCCGAGCTAGACGAGACTGCCTAATATAAAATCCTCCGTATCGTCCAGATAGTCTAATCATACATGATAATAACAAATGACAATAAAACAAAAATACATATTTATATGATAGACATCACAGATTTTTGAAAAATATCATAGTCACAGATAAAAGTGTCACTAAAGTATCATATATTTATATGATAAAAGTGTTACTAAAGTGTCAAATATGATGATAAAATAAACGTACAGATTTAATCCTCTTCTGAAAATTCATCTAGTTCGTTTAGCTCTTCTTCTTCTTCTTCTTCTTCTTCCTCCTTCTCTACATCTTCACTTTCATCTGCGTCTTCCTCTTCAGATAATTCTACTTCTTCTACACAATTAGATGTGTAATGAAGAACTTCCGTCATGTCCACTTCTATAATATTTGTTACAAGAGGTAGTTCATCCTCTTGATAAGCTATATCGTCAACCTCAAAGGTATTTCTAGCTTTGGTCTTGCATACTGTCCACCAGTCCGATCTTGTTATTTCTCGTTTAGGATAACTTGTGAAGTACACGAGCTGAGCCTGACTTGATAGGACAAATGGTTCATAGGCTTGATATCGACGTCGATAGTTTATATCCACAAGACCGTGCTTGTCTACTTTCCAACCTTGACCTTCAATCGGATCAAACCAATCACACCTGAATAACACAATCTTAGCAGGTTCTATTCCATAACTATATGTCAGCTCCACAATCTCCCGTAGCATGTCATAGAAATCGTTGCCCGCATCAACATCTTTGTAGTTCGAAGATCTGATACACAAACAGCTATTTTTGGTGGAGTCGAGATCCACAAAGTTGTATCTGATCGGATAAGTTGTTGACTTGAACTTAAACCCATTAACACAGTAGCTTGGCCATATTTTTGCAGCATAAATTGGTCCCTTGTCTAGCGTTCTAATAGACTCATGCTCAAGTCTTACGTATGGACGATCGACCTAAATACCACGAAAAAAGAAATTAAGCTTATTCTCAATCAAGTACATATACAGAAAGGTAATTACATATTCTCAAGTCTTACATATGCACTCAACCATGATGGAAAATAACGCTTCGTTTTTTGTTCTAGTTCTTCTTCTGTTATATGTGGCCTACCTGGCCTCACATCATCATTAAATATGCTAAAAATAACAACGTTCAATTAATGTAATAGTACAATAATCAACACTATTAAAATAATGTAGACGTATTATACTTACCCCTCCAGTTTTTCTACTTCCTTCTCGTCACAGTTGAGTAATACATACACCTCAGCAGCCCTTAGCTCATCATCGTTCAGATATCTCTTCTTCATTTTACTCGATGGCATTCCTGGAGCATTGAATACCTTCAGTATTGTATCATTACATTCATGATCTCCGTCGTCATTTCTGGAACCTCTCGTTCTATTAGTTACAACATGAGACTTGAAATACATCGAACAAAAGTTTGTAATCTCCTCAAGAACATAGGCTTCACAAATAGAACCTTCGAATCGTGCCTTATTTTCACCTTTCTTTTTAGGTGATTCAAATATCGCTCGAACGGGTACATCCATCGATATTCGACGGGTCCACCAACACGTGTCTCATAGGATAGATGAATCGGCAAATGCTCCATAGAGTCGAAGAATCCATGAAGAAACACCCTCTCTAGCTTGCACAGTGTTACCGCAATGTCCTTCTCTTACTTTTCTAGACGATCAACGAACAATTTCTTAGAACAAAGATCCCTGAAGAATATGCTAAGCTCCGTCAATGGATCCCAAACTGCCTGCAGTAAGAATTTTCGAAATGCAATCGGAATTAACCTCTCCATGAATACGTGACAGTCGTGGCTCTTCATACCTGTCAATTTGTTTTCCTTCAGATCGACACATTTTCTCAGATTTGACACATATCCGTCTGGAAATTTTAGGCCCTAGATCCACCGACAAAGTCTCACTTTATTCTCCTTGTCCAGCGAGAAAATTGACTTCGGCAGGAACTGTTTTCCATTCTGCTCTATCAAATGCAACGCAGGGCGTTTGTATATTTCTTCTAAGCCCAACCTGGCCTTGGGATTGTCTTTCATTTTTTCTTTTACGTCCATTAGAGTATTAATTATGTTATCAAACACATTCTTCTCAATATGCATGACATCAAGATTATGTCTGATCAGATTGGTACTCCAGTATGGCAGATCCCAGAATATACTTCTCTTTGTCCAGTTATGATCTCTACCAAATCCATCGCACTTGTACCCAGTTGTAGGATCTTCGATAACACTTAGAAAATCTCTAACCTCCTCCTATATTGTGTCTCCGTACCACCTTGGAGGTGGATCACCCTTCTCTATAACGCCGGCACGGAATGCATTACTGTTCCTTCTGAACGGATGATCTTTTGGCAGAAATTGCCGATGACAATAAAAAAAGCACGATTTTCCTCCGTATTTCAAGCGGAAAGCCGTACTACGGTCCATGCAATACGGACATGAGAGACGGCCATGAGTGCTCCATCCAGATAACATTCCATAGGCCAAAAAGTCATTGATAGTCCACATAAGGGTTGCCTTTATCTGAAAATTCTGCTTCCTGGAAACATCGTACGTGTTAGCGCCTACTTCCCATAACTGATTCAACTCATCTATCAAAGGCTGTAAGTACACATCAATGTTCTTCTTAGGATTGTTCGGACCAGAAATTATAATGGTTAGAAACATGTACTGAGTCTTCATGTACATCCAAGACGGTAGGTTATACGGAGTGACAATCACAGTCCAGCACGAATACTAGGATCCCAAAAGACCAAAAGGAGTAAAATCGTCAGAAGATAGCCCCAACCTGACATTACGCGGATCTGAAGCAAAATCAGGATACACTCGATCAAAGTGCTTCCACGCTTTTCCATCGGATGGGTGATCCAACACTCCTTCAATCTGTTCTCGCATGTGCCAACTTATATTTTTGGCCGTCTCTTTCACCATAAATAATCTTTGCAACCGCGGCGTTAAAGGCAAGTAGTACATTGAATCGGTCGGTCTTCTTGCACCGGTAGACCTTCCTGTACTAGTTGTCTTATAGCGATCAGCACCACAAAATCTGCACACATCTGCATCCTTGTCGTCTTTGTAGTACAGCATGCACCCATTGCGACAAGAATCGATTTTTTTGTATCCCATCCAGAGCGATCTTACCATCCTCTTAGACCGATAGAAGTCTTTAGGTAACTTAGCACCCGCCGGCAAGATCTCTATAATCAACTCCATCACTCGGTTGTAGCATTCTTGCGACATATTAAAATCTGACTTAATGCTCAACAGTCTTGTAACCACCTCCAACGGTGAATGATCCTCACAACCAGGATACAATGGAGTCCTTGTATTCTCCAGCAACTCTATGAACTTTACAGCATCGATATTCGGTGCCTCCTCAGCTGTATCATGAACGAAACTAGGTCCCGTAGCGTCGAAAACCATGTTCACGCACCCGTCGTCGTATGCATGATTATCTGAAACAAAATTAGATCCCGCATGCATATACGGCTCAACATAAGGCTCCGGCTCTGATACTAAAGACACAAGTTCTCCGTGTGCGGTCCACTTATAGTAATTAGGCGTGAAACCCCTCGAGTATAAATGATATGTCACTTCCACTTCTGGATAATTTTTCACGTTATGACATTTCACACACGGGCACTTAATTTTGGTGCCGTCCATGTACTGAAAGATCGCCTTAGCAAACTGCAGGAACTGCTCTACTCCCGCTATGTATTCATCCCGCACACCACACATATCATCAGAACGACGATTGTACATCCATGAACGATTCCGCAAGTAGTAATTCATATCCATTTGAAAATAATGCTGCAAAGATGGACACACATTATCCAATATATTCGTATATTATGTGTTATTATGCGACACACATTAGTAGCGGACAGTTACTAATGACCATGCTATATCGCACATAAGTTCTTGTGCATCCAACGTGTACACATACGCTATCGATTCTTACTTATGCCAATCTCATTCAGACACACTAGATTCGTTTCGATATCGACAGGGTCAAGTTGAAAATTATCTTAATTAACATCAATTTTCAAGACTTGAATATAATGTCACCTACAACCGATATCTAAGACCCTATGACAAAGTCAAGTAGACCCCATGAATATAATGTCACCTACAACCGATATCTCATTCAGACACACTAGATTCGTTTTGATAACACTAGACCATATATATATAATGTCACCTACAACCGATATCTAAGACCCCATGACAAAGTTAAAGACATTATTGACAAGACTTGAATATAATATCAACCAATATCCTAAGATACTACTTAGAATCCTAGGATACTATCTTAACTCTAACATATTAACTGGCTAACTTAGGATACTAAATGTATCCTCTAACATCTTATGTATCTTAGATATCCTAACATCTATCTCTAACACATATATATAGGAACTAGTCGCTGCCGCTGCCTGTTGCACTAACATACTGTTAGTATCCCTCTATGAATTAGAATATGTGATACATGTATTTGTCTTCAAGAATTAAACATATGCAATTACCTATCACATACATATTCCTTCATTTGTATATAGTGAGACACACATCTCTCCATGTGTTGTGGCCAAGGTAAACTACTGTCCTGCTGCCTTCATGGCTTCTGAACTCTACTACACTAATCTAACACTCACACCAACACTCACATGAACCTAGACTAACATTCTATTATCTGATACCATATTATCCTGATATGCATATCCCTTACTAACATCCTAACATACAAGGATACCAAACTTACTGATACTCAAGTGAGTATCTCAAAAACTCCCTATTCACCTATGGTTACAACCCATACCCTAAACTCTGATACAACAAACCAAGTGACCCCAAGCCTCTGATACATACTAGACACCCTATAGATTAGATCCTCTGATACATGATACTAAGGCTAACCCCTATGCCTATGGCCTAGTGTCACGAGTCAATGGCCACTTGGGCAATCACCAAAAAGGAGGGTATTCCCTGCTACTTTCACTGCTCTGTGGCAGAGCCAAGGGCAATGCAGTAGCCAAAGCAAACTCTACTTTTCCTTGCCTCATGCCTATTGTCTGCAGTGCCTAGCCAAGGCCACTGCTCTGTGGCTACTAGCAAATACAAGGCAAATGCCTAAGCCAAAATCTGTCAAGACAAACCATGCCAACCCAAGCACTGCAGGCTACACATGCATATGGTTTCCTATAAACCAACCCATCTAAACACCTGCACTCGACCATGGGGCAGTCTCTTGTCCATCCAATACACAGGTCTAATGGCCCCTAAACCTGTCACACCCCATCCTGCCATTAAGTTGCTGCCTATTAACACAGGTAACTCTCCTATACATTCACACTTCTCACACTCTCTTCCTCTGTGATACATGTATTTGTTACATCTGTTACATCCGCTGCCGCTATCGCTGCCTATTGCACTAACAGTATGTTAGTATCCCTCTACTAATCCTATTGGGCATAAACCCATCCTAGCCACTCTCGGAATTTTTCCATGGGTGATATCAAACCCATCCTAACTTCCTAATAAGGACTCAAAAGAGCCTCAAAATCGAACATATGGATTCAAAACACACACAATAGCTGTGTGTGTGTCCGTGTGTGTCTGTGTGTGTGTGTCCGTGTGTGTGTGTGTCCGTGTGTCCGTGTGTGTGTGTGTCCGTGTGTCCGTGTGTGTGTGTGTATGTCTCTGTGTGTGTGTGTGTGTGGGAGAGAAGGAGGAGGAGGAGGAGTGTTAGAGTTTACCGGAGAGAAGGAGGAACACCTCGAATTGGGAGGGGGAGCTCGAGGAGGAGGAGCTCGAGGAGGAGGAGCTCGGGGGGGAGGGGGTTGGGGTCGCCGAGGGAGGAGGGAGTCGCCGGGGGGGAGGGAGTCGCCGGAGTGGGGAGGGAGTCACCGAGAGGAGGAGGGAGTTGAAAAATATGAAATTTTCGAGTGAGGAAGAAAAAGGAAGCAGAACTGTGCCCTAAGTAAAAAAATTAGCGACGTCAACAGTTGACGTCGCTAAACGTCGCAACCTTTTAATATATGGCGACATATTTTAAAAATATGTCGCTGAACGTCGCTATTCCACGACGTAATTTATCTACTGTCGCTGAACGTCGCTATTCTGCGACTATTTGCGATGGCAATAGAAGGGCGTCGCTATATTACATATTTAGCGACGGTATTTTGTTCCGTCGCTAAACAACGTCGCTAATATAGCATATTTTAGTAGTGGCCCGTGACCAACCCCATTACTCCCGTTACCTTACCAATTTTGTACTTTCATATGTCTACCCTAACTAATTTGACCGTCCTGGACCAGATGGAACCATCTGTGTCGACATCAGAGGTCACCTTGCCTAGTTATTGTACCAAAGTCGCAATTCATGCCAGCTTGATCATTGTCGCACACCAGGCGTCCTACCAGGCAAGATACCTTGCCATTTGCTGTTTATTTATTTTAGCTCATATTTCATGCATTATTTATTTTCTTTATGCAAAATAAACTGTGATATATGGCATAACCTGTTAGAACTTATTGTTCAGTTACATTTCTTGCTATATATTATTTTTTTTACACATTAACCCTAGATTTAAGGGACCACCTTGTATGTTGCATTCATTGGCCTTGACACGTCGTACCACAAAGTTGTGTGTCGCATATAGAACATGGACGTGCGTGATTGGCTGGCCACCAGTACGTACAAGCTGTGTGATAGGATTAACCATTAATAGAATTGTATGCTAGTTTGACTTAGCGGTTATAGAAGTTTACTGTTGTGGATACAACATAATAGGCATTAGGTGGGAAGAACAGTTCCTTAATATATGGGTCATATATGCACTGCCCTGATTGCCGGTTATCTCCAATATGAGGTACGGTCCTGATAGCCGGTTATCTCCAGTGGGAGGTACGGTCCTGATTACCGGTTATCTTCAGTGGGAGATACGGTCATGATTTCTGATATTTCCTCATCCGGCCCATCCGCCAAAGGTTTGTTCATTATTGCAGATTTACTATAGTACGGTTAGGTACCCTATTGCATGCATCCCTTATTTATTTGAGCAATATTTATTCATTTTATATTGCATGATATTATGTGTCTTGTTACGTCCCTCTGAGGACCTGGTTATCTCGCCAGGTGTGTGCTCTTATCTTTCGCAGGTGTTCTAGCTCTAGTCGTGATCATCGCTATTTCTTCAAGGATGATTGCACTTGAATCGTCTTCGCTTCGCTCGCCAAATTCATTTCTTTTCTCATGTATTTTTCTTTACTTGTTGGTAGTGGATTTGTCTCCGCTCAACATATTGTATCAAGACAATTCATTATCATTATATGATATCTTTTATTCATTTATTTTTGTGGATGAGATTAGTTATGGTTCTACTGTATTTTACAGCTTATGTATTCATACGAGGTTTCCATATATTGGAGTGTACTTCATATATATACAGCTGGCATGTCTACGTTCCTAGTCCTACGTATTTTGGGACTGGGGCGTTACATATCATCATTAGAAGAATTAAATAGGTTATATGATGAAACTAATTAATTTAAAAATCCTATTGAGTCACCTAAATATTTTGAACGTGTCCCCACAATTGAACCTGTGAACAATTTCTATGATATGTTTGTTACAAATAATTGTAACAGTTTACAGGAAATAATAATTGATTACAGAGGCAATCATTTTGCTTTTCTGGAGACACCGAGACATCCAAAAGTTGTTGAAGTGCTTGATAGGTCTCTGCTGAATATTCTACTTATTCCACTTTCATAACCCCCAGTACCGCCATAGAGTTTTGTCGTCTTGTCAGAAGCTTCAAAGCAAAGGCCTCTGCCATGGCCGAATTGGAGGGCATCAACAGAAGCATAACTCTTAAATTTTACACTTGATTCACCAGGAGGTGAATTTTTCAAAGCCGAGGAGAATGATGGAGAACAACTTGGATTTTCGGTTATTTTGGATTTCTTTAGTTTGTTTTTAGGATAAATCAAAATAAAGAGAATTCTATCTCTTGAGTTGGTTGGGGTTGGTTAAGAATTACTTATCTTGTGTATAAGTACTTAGAGATTTAGTTTTTCTTTTCATTGTTTTGTAGCTTATAAATAATTTGTAATTTTATAAGTTATGGATCGAAGAATTGAGAATGAAATCTATTTTGAGTTTATATGGTGGGATGCCAAAACCTTAAAGTGGATCGAACTATCAACGCTGCTTCTCCGCTTTCGACGTTGACGTCCTCAACGGTAATCATCGTATTATTTTGCATTTCTATTATTATTTTTTGAGATAAATTAAGGCAATTTTTATTGGCACCTCAAGTTTTACTTGAGCGTAGCCCCTTTTTTAAAATTTATTTACAAGTTTGTCACTCCAAACTTTTACTTGAGGGCAGTCCACATATTTGAATTTAAAGTAGGACTACAACAATGTTGGCAGTCCTACTTTATATTAGGACTGCCAGCTTTATTGACAGTCCTATGTGTCACTACAATATTTCTAGTTTGAGGGTATTTTTGTCATTTTTGGGGTTATTTGAATTTATTATAATTTATTTGAATTTATGGGAATTTTTAGAATTTATTTTGGAATTGTTTGAATGAGGGTTGACTAGGTTGACTTTGACTAGCAATGACCATGGTAGACTAACTTAGGAGCTAACCCTAGTTGAGTTTGGACTTGGTTAGGTTATGCAACCCTAGTTAGACTAGAGTTGACCCATGGTATGGTTATTTGACTTAAGTTAGATCATTTAAGTCATAAGCCATGACTTGTGATTAATCATTAAATCAATAACTAGCCAAATAGGCCCAAAGCCCATTGACTAATGCCTAACCCTAACCCTAACACTATTTGTCCAGCCACTACACCCATTGGGAAACCCCCTCCTATAAATATTCTCCTCCATTTAGGGCTAGCCTCATTAGGAAAGAGCAAGCTTAGAAAGAGGTATTTTCCCTACTTCAAAAATCCCTAGAAAATCCATTTTAACTCATTTTTAATCCAAACAAATTGCAATAGGTTCTAATTATTGTTTTCTTGCTGTTGGAATTAGTTATTCTCAGTTTTCTATCAATTTGAAGGAGTTTGGTGGCTTTTGGGAATCCTCATTCAAAGGGGTTTTTGTGTTGGAGAACACCATAGGTAAAATCCTAATCCACCTATTTAAATTTGATTTTAATTGCATGGATGCCTAGCCCTAAGTACCCTGACCTCGTAGGAATAGAATTTGTAGGAATTTGTGTCCTATACGTATCCGTATCGGACACGTATCAGTAACAGCCAAAGGTGTTTGACGAAATATCTCAATGGATATTTCGTTCTATTTTTGTAAAACTTTTTGAATAAGAAAATGTAATTTTGTGTCGCTTACTCATTTTCATTGCTCTGAGCTTGAATCGAGTATGTGTCGTGTCGATTGGACACGCGTGCACACGTTCTCGTACGCGCGCGCGCTGCTACAGTTCTCCCCTGCTGTTCGGGCCTCCTTCAGGACACGACACTGGATGGTTCAACACAAAATTTTGTGGACACTAGGGGGCATGCACTGACATCTTGCCCCCAAAATTTCACTAGGTTTCGTAGTCGGGTTGGAGAGAAATCAGTCGTACACTGATTTCTCACTGTTCTGCGCACAGTTTAAATTAGCCACTGATACGGCCTTGTATCTTTGGACACGACACGCAATGACACGAATCAGGGTGACACACACCTAGGTCTACCCTAGGCTCACCCACTGACACGTGCACGTGGCCCAGTTCGCGTCGTATCGAGTGCACGACACGCGTGCACCTGTGCACGACGCACTGTCTGTGCAATGTGTCTCAGTGCACTGTTTCGAGCCTATTTGTGTTGGACACGTCGAGACGTGTCGTGGTGGACACGAGGCACTTGGTATGACACGTGCACATGCTGTTAGTACTTTACCAACCATTTTAATTGCATATTAGTTTGATTTTGTTCATCAATTGTCATTTACCCTTTTTCTGAAAGCAGTGTTATTAAACCTGTATTTTTCTATTTTTCGAATATGGTTTTTGCCATACATTTCAGCTAGTTTAAGTGCTGATAAGTCACATAATTAAATCCCTAACTTGTTCTCCTATTAGTCATCTAAATGTGTGTCAATTTTGGGTTGGAATGGTTATGTTTTGATTTCGAAATGGGGGGTGGTATGATGTGTGGACTGTTTGTGCAAATCTGGGTTCATGAAATGATTCCCTGTTTTCTAATACCTGAGATATATTTAATCTGAATTTGTGTTTTGATACAAACTGGTGTACTGTATAGGGAGTTCATGAGTTGTTTCCTTCTCTTTCTTACTTCACTGTTCTGAATTCCTGCACACAATCATTCACACATTGTCACCTCTCTCACTCACTTTTCCCTCTCACACAACACCCACACACACACCCTATCCTATTAAACCCCTATCACATGCATCATGTTAACACACACATATCAACACATTGACACCATTTTCACACACACTCCTATTTTGACACCAGTTACACTTGTTGGCACACACTTGTTTGACACCTAGCTAGGCCCACTCTCTTTCACTCTCTTCCTATCCTTCTCTCACACACTTGACACTTCCTCACTACACTTATGCAAGTGACACAAACACACATGCACACTTTCCCTCTCTCACTCACATTCTCCTCTCACACATACCCTCTCTATATATATATCCTACTTTCCTATGTAAATGTATGTAAATATGTAATGTTATATATAATGTAATGTGTGTATTTACTATATATATGTAATATACATAAATACATGTGTTATGTATTATGTTATGTAAACATATCAATAGTGTATTGTTTAGATATAGATTTGGCATGGTGTATGTGTTTGGTTTGGCCTAGGTAGAATAGCCTATGGCCTGTGTATGCCTGTTTGACTAATAGGCCTAGATTGGGCTTGTATAGCTTTATTAGACCTAGAATAGACTTGCTAGACTAGTGTAGACTAGTTTGACCATAGTTGACCTAGTTTGACTTCTAGGGTTGACCAGAGTTGACCAAGAGTTGACTTTGGCCTAGTTTGACCTAGATTCATGTAGAATGCATTGTAGTGTTTCATTTTACCATTCTGGACTTGTTGTGACTTGTGCTGTTCTAAATAGGAGCCAGACACCACTCCTCGGACAGTACTTTTTAGTTGGACACTCAGATACCAGGCGAGTACATTCTCTGATCATTTTATATCCTGTTAGAATTATTTTCCTGCTTTAGATTACTTTACTTGATGCTGTCACATTGGTAACACGGATTAGTACTATATGGATCCATTCTTGAGATGTTATCCCCTCAGGGAGCATCGTATACTACATGTTCTGTGCGTTTCACTTACATGGTGTACTACTATGCTTCACGATTCTTCGATCACTTGTGACATGTACTCTCATGATCACAGAGTCTTCCCAGAATCATCCCATTATGGGTATTCCCAGAATCATCCATTTATGGGCTATCCATGTATCACCCCTTGTGGGCCTTTGCATGGGATCATAACATAACCTGGCTGGATCCTTGTGTATTGATTGGGGGTACGGAGAAGTAGAAGTAAACATGTGAATAATATCCAAGTAGTGTAGTTCCCAGAATCACTCTATAGTATAGTTCCCAGAATCTCCTATGCCATTCACATGTTTATATTGTACTCTGACTCACTAGCCACAGTTAGCTCTTTATTTACAGTATATACATTTCCATTACAGTTTCCTCTGTTTACATTCCATGCTTCTTTCAGTTTCCTGTATCTTACTCTACTGCATGTCTATATTTTCTAACCTGCTATGAACTATTGAGATGTATTGTGCTCGCTCCTGTCCTGACTGGACTTGTTGAAAATATTACAGATGACGAGGAGGAGGCTGGTGTGGATACCTATTACGGTGCTACTTTAGATGAGTACATGGACCTGGACCAGCAGCAGGTCCCACTAGCTGTGGATGACACACCCTTAGACTAGAATATTTTCATTTACAGTATTCTATGGATAATTGTACTTATTGATACTTGGGATCTGGGATTATGTATTATCTTAGACACTTAGACTTTCTGATGTACTTGGGTTTTCCCTTTCATTTCAGCAGTTTCTTTTATCTATCTATCTGCTATCTTATCATCTGTCTTAGTTGTGATTTAGTTTACTTTCTGCTATATCACCCCCATTCAGGGAGTATAAACTGTTTAAGCTTTATATTGTTAGATGTTGTGACCTAGGACAACGTTCTACCGCCGACACTGCGGCATAGGCTGGACGTACCCACGTCTCGTACCCTAACTCTAGGGTGCGGGTTGTGACATATTTTTAGTGGTAGACCATGCAGGTCAAGACCTAGAAGTGTAGTGGTATTCAAATTAGAGTATCACTACAGCCTGCAGTAGGATATAGGACATTAATTTTAAGGTACTCGATCACATTAGGAAAAATTCTTTTATTGCCATCTAAATCTTTATTTTCAGCTGATCCTTTTGAATTTTAAATTGTCCGCCTTTGTTATATCGCTTCTTTCTCAGAAATTGATACTCTTGTTTGTCTATCTTCAGGATGGTAGAGACTCGATCGCAGCGTACCATTCATAAGGATGCTATGGAGGGGACTGCTACCTCTCAATCAGTACAGCGGTGCCAGGGGACTACAGCTCCTGCCACCTCTGCTCGTATTGAGACCTCGGCAGCAGCAGCAGGGGGTATGCTTCCACCGGCTCGGAGGCAGGACCCAGTTCTCCCAGATGATCCTTTCCAGCAGCCACCTGCAGGGACAGTTGACGCCATTCAGCTGTTGGCCTTCTTCAGGCAGAGGCATACGATAGAGCTCACTCGAGGCATTGAGCTGGCAGTGACCGCAGTGGAGAGAGTCATAGCTCAGCCAGCGGCAGCCCCGCAGCCGCACCAGCCACGGAAGAAGGGCATCCAAGATTTCCAGAAGATGCACCCTAGAGACTTTCGGGGGACAGAGGGGATCTTATATGCCGATGAGTGGATCGAGCATATGGAGGAGATTTTCAGATTGGCTGAGATCCCGATGAGGCTCCAGATAGAGGCAGCGGCCAGCATGATGCAGGATCTGGCCCGTACCTGGTACCAGACCGACCCGAGGGTCGGCACAGCAGGACAGACTTGGGTAGCATTGAAGAAGCTGTTCAAGGAGAAGTTCTTTCCAGACGCAGCACTGGGAGCCCTCGAGACCCCGTTCGAGGCCCTAGTTCAGGGGAGCCAGTCCGTGGAGGAGTACGCAGGAGTATTCTGTCGCCTGAGCAGATTTATGGAGGACTTGTCAGAGACGACGAAGGCCCGGGGGTTCCGGAAGGGCTTGGTAAAGGAGGTCAAGTCCTACACCAAGAACGCCCGCAGTGCTACATTTAAGGAGATCCTGGTGGACGTACTAGCTGCAGAGGATGATCTTGAGCTTAGGCTCAAGAGGGGGCAAGACTCCCAGGGAGGCAGCAGTAGCGGAGGACCGGCCAAGAGGCCGCACTTTCAGCAGCAGCACCAGCAGCACCACTAGCAGCAGAGGTTCCAGCCGCAGCAGTTTCAGCAGCCGAGGCACCAGCCAGTGCAGCATCAGTAGCAGAGGGTGCAGCAGCAGGCACCGAGGCAGCAGGCCACCACCTGTGCTTATTGCAAGAAGCCAGGGCACGGGTGGAACGAGTATAGGAAGAGGATGGGCAAGTGCCTGGTATGTGGCTCAGGAGATTACCAGATGAGGGAGTGTACCTTGACCACGGGACGAGCAGCTCAGGGAGGAGGAGCCAGGACAGCTGCAGGCCAGCAGAGGGGACCAGCCATGCCGACCCAGCAGCAGAGATTTGTTCAGCACCAGCAGCAGGCCAGGGTTGCCAGCCGGGGCGAGATTTCGCCATGGCGGCTGAGGATGCAGAGGTGATCGAAGAGCTGATTGCAGGTTCGATTCTCCTCGACTCCAGTACAGCTTTTGTATTATTCAATTTCGGTGCTTCGTATAGTTTCATATCAGTATCTTTTACGATTAGACACGGTATCATAGCTGAATCGTTGCCTAGGACTTACAAGATCACGACCGGGGGTGGCATTATCCTCGTACGTGATGTTTGTTAGGGTCGGAGAGTTATTTTGGGAGGCCGTGAGTTGGAGGTGAGCCTGCTCGTAATCCCATTGCCGAACTACGATATAGTACTCGGCATGGATTGGTTGAGCAGGCACCATGCCAGCATTGATTGCAGAGGGGGTAGAGTTCTCTTCAGAGCGCCGGGGGAGCCAGAGTTCGAGTACTCTAGACGTCAGGCGGAGCAGAGCAGCGGAGTTTTCTGCGGAGTCTCGGTCGAGGAGCAGGCGATTCCACACCCTTTGATAGCAGAGTATATGGATGTTTTTCCAGAGGAGTTGTCGGGATTTCTACCAGACAGAGACATAGAGTTCTCGTTAGACTTGGTTCCAGGAGCGGAACCCATCTCTCAGCATGTCTATCGGGTGAACAACAGCGAGCTGGTGGAGCTGAAGAAGCAAGTGGATGAGCTGCAGGACAAGGGCTTCATCCGCTCGAGTTCGTCATCATGGGGTGCACCAGTTTTGTTTGTGCCGAAGAAGGATGGGTTAGTACGGATGTGTATTGACTATAGGGCACTCAACAACCTCACAATCAAGAACAAATACCCACTGCCGCGGATCGACGATCTTTTTGACCTGTTGAACGGAGCTCGGGTATTTTCTAAGATTGATCTGAGATCGGGATATCACCAGGTGAAGGTGAAGGGGGATGATATTCCTAAGACCGCTTTCAGGACGCGGTACGGGCAGTTTGAGTTTTTGGTTATGCCGTTTGGGCTAACCAATGCACCAGCAGTGTTTATGAACCTAATGAACAAGGTGTTCCACCAGTATCTGGATCAGTTTGTGGTGGTGTTCATTGACAACATCTTGATATATTCCAAGACTGAGGAGGAGCACGAGGAGCATCTGCGGATAGTACTGGGGACTCTCAGGAGGGAGCAGCTTTATGGAAAACTCTCCAAGTGTGAGTTTTTCTTGGACCGGGTGGACTTCTTGGGGCACGTTGTGACTGGAGATGGTATCTCAGTTGAGCCCAAGAAGATTGTAGCAGTTGAGGCATGGGCAGCGCCGACTTCAGTTGCAGAGATCAGGAGCTTCCTGGGGCTGGCAGGATATTATCGGAGATTTGTCCAGGATTTCTCCCGGGTTGCAGAGCCGTTGACTCAGTTGACCCGGAAGGATGCTGAGTATGTTTGGTCAGAGGAGTGTCAGGCATCTTTTGATGAGTTGAAGAAGCGGCTTACGACAGCTCCGATTCTGACATTGCCTTCAGGATCAGGTGGTTTTACTATTTATAGTGACGTTTCAGGAAAGGGGCTGGGTTGTATTTTGCAGCAGCATGGGAAGGTGATTGCCTATACTTCCAGGCAATTACGTCCCCATGAGAAGAACTATCCTACCCACGACCTGGAGGTGGCAGCGGTGATATTTGCTTTGAAGTTGTGGAAGTATTATCTGTATGGGGAGAGGGTGGAGATCTTTACAGATCACAAGAGCTTAAAGTATGTGTTCACACAGAAGGAGTTGAACATAAGACAGCGCAGATGGCTAGAGTTGATGAAGGACTTTGACATCCTACTTCAGTATCACCCAGGGAAGGCCAACGTGGTTGCCGATGCCTTGAGTAGGTATCCGACAGCCATGTGTTTGACCATGGATCGGCATTTTCTTGCAGATTTGGAGAGCCTTGGGATTGAGGTGATCGTGCCCGGGGTACAGATGCAGCTATGGGGGATACAGATTCAGTCGGACTTGGTGGAGAGGATCAAGTCGGCACAGTTTGAGGACGTTGCTCTGCGGTGTCTCCGAGAGCAGGATTGCTGAAGGACGAGTTTTCTCTTGCAGAAGATGGTGCCTTGAGGCACGGTTCCAGATTATGTGTGCCCAGCGGAGAGCTCAGGAAGCAGGTTATGCAGGAGGCCCACAGATCTCAGTACTCCATATACTCGGGTGCCAACAAGATGTACCGAGATCTGAGGGAGCATGTTTGGTGGTCCGGGATGAAGCGAGAGGTGGCTCGCTTCGTAGCTAGGTGCTTGATCTGTCAGCAGGTCAAGGCGGAGAGGCAGAGGCCCGGTGGATTATTGCAGCTGCTGTCCATTCCCGAGTGAAAATAGGAGCATATCACTATAGACTTCGTATCAGGATTGCCGCGTACACCAGAAGGAAAAGACGCGATTTGGGTCATCATTGACAGGTTGACCAAATCGGCCCACTTCTTGCCATTCAAGGTGGGTACGTCTACAGAGAGGCTGGCGGAGATGTATATGCGGCAGATAGTCATGATTCACGGAGTTCCGGTCAGCATCGTCTCAGATCGAAATAGTCACTTTACTTTCCATTTTTGGAGGAGTCTGCAGACTAGCTTGGGCACTCAGCTCAAGTTTAGTACCGCATACTACCCCCAGACGGACGGACAGTCAGAGAGGACTATTCAGACACTTGAGGATATGCTGCGGACGTACGTCCTGGACTTTGGAGGCTCCTGGAAGGATTATCTTTATTTTGTGGAGTTCGCTTACAACAACAGTTTCCAGGCCAGTATTGAGATGTCACCTTTCGAGGATCTATACGGGCGTAGGTGCCGTACACCCTTATCTTGGGATGATGTTGGTGAGCGAGCTATACTGGGGCCAAAGACGGTTGTTGATGCAGCCGAGAAGGTGAAGCTCATCAGGGACAGACTTCACGTGGCGCAGGACAGACATCGGCACTGGGCCGATAGGCACCGGAAGCCCTTGGAGTTTGAGGTACAGATTAGAGTAGGATTAGATTAGGTTTAATTGTTGTGTTTTATTAATCATGTTTGTTTATTAAAATTAATTGAGACCTTGCTTGTGATTAGGTCGGGGACCAGGTTTTCTTGAGGATATCTCCGACTTATGGTACGATACATTTTGGTGGAGGCGGAAAGCTTAGCCCGCGCTTCATTAGCCCTTTCGTTATCAGCGGAAGAGTCGGTGACATGTCATACAGGCTAGACTTGCCGCATGCACTTGTGGGGGTCCACAACGTATTCCATGTATTACAGTTGAGACGGTACGTGGCTGACCCTAGCCATGTGCTCGATCATTCAGAGATTGAGGTTGGGCCTTCTCTCAGCTATCCAGAGCAGCCAGTGGAGATTCTGGATCGACAGGAGAAGGTTCTGAGGAACCAGGTGATACCTTTGGTACGCGTCGCATGGAGGCATCATTCTCCAGAAGAGTCTACCTGGGAGCGGGAGGATGAGATGCGCGAGCGATACCCTTATCATTTTGGACCGTGAGGTATACTTTCTATCCTTCTCACCAGTTATATTTTGCCTTTCAATTTTGATGACGAAATTCTTTTAAGAAGGATAGATTTGTCACTATTACATTTCTAGTTTGAGGGTATTTTTGTCATTTTTGGGGTTATTTGAATTTATTATAATTTATTTGAATTTATGGGAATTTTTAGAATTTATTTTGGAATTGTTTGAATGAGGGTTGACTAGGTTGACTTTGACTAGCAATGACCATGGTAGACTAACCTAGGAGCTAACCCTAGTTGAGTTTGGACTTGGTTAGGTTATGCAACCCTCGTTAGACTAGAGTTGACCTATGGTATGGTTTTTTGACTTAAGTTAGATCATTTAAGTCATAAGCCATGACTTGTGATTAATCATTAAATCAATAACTAGCCAAATAGGCCCAAAGCCCATTAACTAATGCCTAACCCTAACCCTAACACTATTTGTCCAGCCACTACACCCATTGGAAAACCCCCTCCTATAAATATTCTCCTCCATTTAGGGCTAGCCTCATTAGGAAAGAGCAAGCTTAGAAAGAGGTATTTTCCCTACTTCAAAAATCCCTAGAAAATCCATTTTAACTCCTTTTTAATCCAAACAAATTGCAATAGGTTCTAATTATTGTTTTCTTGCTGTTGGAATTGGTTATTCTCAGTTTTCTATCAATTTGAAGGAGTTTGGTGGCTTTTGGGAATCCTCATTCAAAGGGGTTTTTGTGTTGGAGAACACCATAGGTAAAATCCTAATCCACCTATTTAAATTTGGTTTTAATTACATGGATGCCTAGTCCTAAGTACCTTGACCTTGTAGGAATAGAATTTGTAGGAATTTGTGTCCTGTACGTGTCCGTATCGGACACGTATCAGTGACAGCCATAGGTGTTTGACGAAATGTCTCAATGGACATTTCGTTCTGTTTTTGCAAAACTTTTTGAATAGGAAAATGTAATTTTGTGTCGCTTACTCATTTCCATTGCTCTGAGCTTGAATCGAGTCTGTGTCGTGTCGATTGGACACGCGTGCACTCGTTCTCGCACGCACGCGCGCTGCTACAGTTCTCCCCTGCTGTTCGGGCCTCCTTCAGGACACGACACTGGATGGTTCGACACGAAATTTTGTGGACACTAGGGGGCATGCACTGACATCACGCCCCCAAAATTTCACTAGGTTTCGTGGCCGGGTTGGAGAGAAATCAGTCGTGCACTGATTTCTCACTGTTCTGCGCACAGTTTAAATTAGTCACTGATACGGCCTTGTATATTTGGACACGACACGTAATGACACGAATCAGGGTGACACACACCTAGGTCTACCCTAGGCGCACCCACTGACACGTGCACGTGGCCCAGTTCGCGTCGTGTCGAGTGCACGACACGCGTGCACCTGTGCACGATGCACTGTCTGTGCAATGTGTCTCAGTGCACTGTTTCGAGCCTATTTGTGTTGGACATGTCGAGACGTGTCATGGTGGACACGAGGCACTTGGTATGACAAGTGCACATGCTGTTAGTACTTTACCAACCATTTTAATTGCATATTAGTTTGATTTTGTTCATCAATTGTCATTTACCCTTTTTCTAAAATCAGTATTATTAAACCTGTATTTTTCCAGTTTTCGAACATGGTTTTTGCCATACATTTTAGCTAGTTTAAGTGCTGATAAGTCACATAATTAAATCCCTAACTTGTTCTCCTATTAGTCATCTACATGTGTGTCAATTTTGGGTTGGAATAGTTATGTTTTAATTTCGAAATGGGGGGGTGGTATGATGTGTAGACTGTTTGTGCAAATCTGGGTTCATGAAATGATTCCCTGTTTTCTAATACCTGAGATATATTTAATCTGAATTTGTGTTTTGATACAAACTGGTGTACTGTATAGGGAGTTCATGAGTTGTTTCCTTCTCTTTCTTACTTCCCTGTTCTGAATTCCTGCACACAATCATTCACACACTGTCACCTCTCTCACTCACTTTTCCCTCTCACACAACACCCACACACACACCCTATCCTATTAAACCCCTATCACATGCATCATGTTAACACACACATATCAACACATTGACACCATTTTCACACACACTCCTATTTTGACACCAGTTACACTTGTTGGCACACACTTATTTGACACCTAGCTAAGCCCACTCTCTTTCACTCTCTTCCTATCCTTCTCTCACACACTTGACACTTCCTCACTACACTCATGCAAGTGACACAAACACACATGCACACTTTCCCTCTCTCACTCACATTCTCCTCTCACACATACCCTCTCTCTATATATCCTACTTTCCTATGTAAATGTATGTAAATATGTAATGTTATATATAATGTAATGTGTGTATTTACTATATATATGTAATATACATAAATACATGTGTTATGTATTAGGTTATGTAAACATATCAATAGTGTATTGTTTAGATATAGATTTGGCATGGTGTATGTGTTTGGTTTGGCCTAGGTAGAATAGCCTATGGCCTGTGTATGCCTGTTTGACTAATAGGTCTAGATTGGGCTTGTATAGCTTTATTAGACCTAGAATAGACTTGCTAGACTAGTGTAAACCAGTTTGACCATAGTTGACCTAGTTTGACTTCTAGGGTTGACCAGAGTTGACCAAGAGTTGACTTTGGCCTAGTTTGACCTAGATTCATGTAGAATGTATTGTAGTGTTTCATTTTACCATTCTGGACTTGTTGTGACTTGTGCTGTTCTAAATAGGAGCCAGACGCCACTCCTCGGACAGTACTTTTTAGTTTGACACTCAGATACCAGGCGAGTACATTCTCTGATCATTTTATATCCTGTTAGAATTATTTTCCTACTTTAGATTACTTTACTTGATGCTGTCACGTTGGTAACACGGATTAGTACTATATGGATCCATTCTTGAGATATTATCCCCTCAGGGAGCATCGTATACTACATGTTCTGTGCGTTTCACTTACATGGTGTACCACTATGCTTCACGATTCTTCGATCACTTGTGACATATACTCTCATGATCACAGAGTCTTTCCAGAATTATTCCATTATGGGTATTCCCAGAATCACCCATTTATGGGCTATCCATGTATCACCCCCTTGTGGGCCTTTGCATGGAATCATAACATAACTTGGCTGGATCCTTGCGTATTGATTGGGGGTACGGTGGAGTAGAAGTAAACATGTGAATAATATCCAAGTAGTGTAGTTCCCAGAATCACTCCATAGTATAGTTCCCAGAATCTCCTATGCCATTCATATGTTTATATTGTACTCTAACTCACTAGCCACAGTTAGCTCTTTATTTACAGTATATATATTTCTATTACAGTTTCCTCTGTTTGCATTCCATGCTTCTTTCAGTTTCATGTATCTTACTCTACTGCATGTCTATATTTTCTAACCTGCTATGAACTGTTGAGATGTATTGTGCTCGCTCCTGTCCTGACTGGACCTGTTGAAAATATTACAGAGGACGAGGAGGAGGCTGGTGTGGATACCTATTACGATGCTACTTTAGATGAGTGCCTGGACCTGGACCAGCAGCAGGTCCCACTAGCTGTGGATGACACACCCTTAGACTAGGATGTTTTCATTTACAATATTCTATGGATGATTATACTTATTGATACTTGGGATCTGGGATTATGTATTATCTTAGACACTTAGACTTTCTGATGTACTTGGGTTTTCCCTTTCATTTCAGCAGTTTCTTTTATCTATCTATCTGCTATCTTATCATCTGCCTTAGTTGTGATTGAGTTTACTTTCTGCTATATCACCCCCATTCGGGGAGTATAAACTGTTTAAGCTTTATATTGTTAGATGTTGTGACCTAGGACAGCGTTCTACCACCGACACTGCGACGTAGGCTGGACGTACCCACGTCTCGTGCCCTAACTCTAGGGTGCGGGTCGTGACACTATGTCCAAACAGAGAGTTTGGATTTGGACTGTTAAGAAAGTTGGTAGTCCTAACATAAAGTAGGAATGACCTTGTGGCCAGTCCTACTTTAGGTTAGAACTGCCAATTGGCAGTCCTATCAAGAGCTTCACCAGCTCGTCGTGGCCCGTCTGAGGTCGGCTCCGCGTGGTGAGGAGGGAGAGGGAGAGGCCGAGGACGAGAAAGATGAAGAGGGTCCGGAGGAGACTGAACAGGAGAGGGGTCTGGGTCTGTGGGGAAGGTCCATGGATTCGTCGAGGGATGAAACCCTAGGGATCATTGTCGACATCATCGAGGGGTGGTGGAGTTAGGGTTTTCTTTTTCTTTTTCTTTTTCTTTTTCTGGCTGAGGTGGTCGACCGAGTCGGCCACGCACCACTCTGGGTCGCACGTGGGAGCAGGCGAGGGAGGCGAGGGAATGCGGTGGGCGGAAGAGCACGGGGAAGAGTGACAGTAGGACTATCAAAAGAGTGACAGTCCTATAAAAGGTTAGGACTGTCAGTTTGTTGATAGTCCTAAAGTATATTAGGGTTGGGCAGCCCCAAAGAAAATTTGGGACTGTCCTGAGTAAAAATTGCACCAAGCTGGGTTGTCCAGAAGTAATGGACTGTCCTGGAGTAAAATGTGGAGTGCATATAAAAAAAGGCCTAAATTTACAATAATTGTTGTTTACTATTCAATAAAAGCTTCCGTACCCAAATCTTCTCCATCCCTAATTTTATAGTTGTGAAGCCTCATAATTAGGATAAAATTGTTTACCATATGTAAGCATATCTAAAATCTCAACTAATAATTAGATTACCACCAACGATGGTCCAGCGATTGAGGCTGATGTGGGACAAAGAAGCCTGTGTTCGAATCTAGGCCTCAAAAAAAGTAATAATTAGATTACTATGGTTTAATATGTAAGTTCATCAATAAAATATAACTACCATTTTAGAATATAATTCCTTACATGCATAAGCTCATCAAAAAAAATTCAACTACTCCTAGTTAGGACTTAGGATTTGGGTCTTTCTTCACATAGGAAGGAATGCTTACCCAACTGATCAATCAATCTATATTACTTTTCTTTTTCATGTAAATTTATGTTTTAACTTTATCTGTTATTGCTGAAAAGAAATTTTGTGTCTCATTAACTTTTGGTCCCTCGTCATTGAATCCTCCGTCTGTCCTTCAATGCGTGTGTCCCATAACTATTAATATATAATATTAGGATCAATATTTTTATTTTATTTTTCCCTTTAGGATCAATATATATTAGGAGAATTATGTGGCATAGGCTCAAACATTTTTCTTCTTCTTTTATTTTTTCTTTTAGATTGACCCTTTTTTTAAAATGAAGAAGATTGGCTAGTCAACGAAGAAGTCCCAAGTCAATAATGATACAACTGACTGTGATAGGTGGGCAAAAAAAACCCACAAGTCATAGCAAAGCTCTTATCGACATACTTGAACTGAACGGAGCTTTTGCTTCTTCTCTCTTTAATCTACTGCTTTGACCAGCTTCCGCTTGTGCTTATTCTCTGCACCAAACCTTAGCTGGAGAGCTAGAATCATTTGAATACATGTATCAACAAAAGTAAGTTCTGCACAAGAACTATAATCCAATTAACAGAGGTATGACCTCTCTTCTATTCTCCTTTGCTTTTATTTAATTTCATGTTTACATAACAAATATCTGTTTATATATAAAAAAAATATTTATAGACATACATCTTCATGTCATTGACGTTTGACAGAACTTTATATCTTGTATATTTCATGCATCTTTCTAGTTTCTTATGCCCACCATTGATTCCTTGCAAGAAGTAGGACCTAGCAAATTAAGATGCACTCTGACAAGCTCAGACTTCTTCCTAGTTCCTAGAATCAATTTTTTGTCATAAAATAGATGAAAGAATATACAGTTTCTTATATAGTATAGTTAATCCCTTATTATGGGTCAACAGTTAGGTGTTCCTTTAAAATTGGTCCAATAAATTGGTGTTGATCGGTTTACATTAAATTAGCCAACTCTGTCAGCGTTCAATCAAATTATATGTTAGTAAAATTTCCAACTCTGTATTTTTAGAGACAAAAATAATAGAATATAATGTAAATAAATAATCTGACCGAGAACTTGGTTCAATGTCCTTAAAACAATATTTATCCCGCATTAAACTTACGGTTTAATGGCGATTAGTCTCCCAGGATACAAAGGTTCTTCTCCTTCGGTAGTATCACTTCACACCGCAAGAACTCGACGAAGCAATGTTGGTAGTCCCTCTCTCTCTTGGACTTAATGCTAGATGAATGAATGAGTTATCTTTAATGCTTCAAACATTTACGCTTTTATAAATAATAAAGAGACACAATGAAATTAACACACATTTTCAATAGATTCGTTGAATAGATTCGTCTATGGAAAGGGCACATCTTTCCAATAGATTCGTTGCCATAGATTCGTTGTAATTGCACACATTTATTATAAAACAATTATTATTATTATTATTATTTCAAATATACATTCATTTTTCCAACATTATAATCGGAATCTTGTCACATTTAATTAACAATTGATCATTTCGTTCAGACGAACTTTAATTTAATCATGGATCCAGTGCTTGGATTATATTTAGGACAGCATGTAGAAACCACGTAGAGTATCAAGTTTAATTCCTTCCTAGATGACAGAAGAAATTTTTTTTGAGGGAAGCCTTTGAATGCTTGTGAGAAAAAGTAGCACTATTTTTGTTTGTGATATAGCTTACATTGGTAAGCTATAAAGTGGGTTCTGAACTTCTGACTGTAGGATTGATGATCGTCAAGAGACGATGAGTCCTTTCGGCAGAAGCACTGGTCATGCTGCAGGGCTAGTTGCGGCTGCGTCTCTCCTGGTCTGCGTCGTCACTTACGCTTTCTTGTGGACGTCGACAGTCCCCGGGACTTCCTTTGCAGTACAGTCTACACCAAGTGTGGTAAGCTTCTTCAATCCAGTAATGAGTTAGATATAGATAGATATCCTGTTAATTGTCTACACACACTTTTAGTTAAGAGGGTTAGAACCTGCGTGAGAGTTTCTTGATTTTTATTGTACTCTTTGTTATCATTTTTGTTTGTTTCTCATCTTTACTTTTGAGGAGTAAGTTGTGTTGGCTCGAGTTCCTCTTGGAATTTTTTTGGAATTTTCTCTCTTCATGAAAGCAGAAAGAAAATTTTACAATAATGTACAAAGGCCTAGTACTGGCAGAGTACTTCATAAATTATGTTGTTGCTTATGCGTATAGTTGCAAAATTAATGGTTAATACAAGGTGTTGATAATTAAATTCATTGATATTTGTCTCATAAACATCATTCTGTTTCTTGTATAGATGTGCAAATAGACATTTGCAGCAATAGTTCACATGTAAATCATCTAATATTAACAGAAGGAAATGTAGATGTACTCAAACGCCAAAACACAAGAGCGAAGGATATGCAAACCTAGAGCAATAGCATGATGAACCAAGAAATCTTCCGGACCTATTGTTAAGAATAGTGAATTATTATTCTCATCAATAGCATTCAACGTACCGGGTAACCATATGCTTCGACCCGCATTGAATGCCGGGCCAGTTGTTGAAGATAAAGAGTACTACATCAAAGCCATATGAAGTCTTACCATGAGCGGATTGTAAGTGCTTAGTCTTATACATCAAGAGCTCATATTCTGATATGTAACCAACTGATCACATGTATTGAAAACTAAAACTACAAATCATGTTCCTGCAGAAGCAAGAAAGATCCCATGTGAGATTTACTAAATTTCTTCACAATTTGTTTTTCCAATCATTAATAGTCAAAACTAGTATATTGTCAGTGTATTGTTATTATTGTTTTGGCTATGTTTGAGTCTCGGTTCAGCCACCGATACTCCATCGCTTGATGCACTCCAGACTGTCCCCAACACCTCGAATCGAGGCTGGAATCCCAATAGTTCGTGCACTTCTTCATATATATTTTTTGTACGTGGCCAGACAACGATCGAGCATGGAGATGAACTACAAGTAGTTCTAAGAAGAGCTTCCATGGGGAACAAGACCGTTATCATCACGGTCATAAACAGCGCCTACGTGGAGGAGGACGGCATGCTTGACCTCTTCCTCCGCAGCATGAGGGAAGGCGAGGACACCGAGTACCTGATCAAACATGTTCTCCTTGTTGCAGCAGATGCGGTGGCCTTCAAAAGATGTGAGCTCCTACGGCTCAATTGCTACCGGCTAGTCACAGAGGGTGTCGAATTTTCGGAAGAAGCCATATACGAGTCTGAGGACTTCATTAAGATGATGTGGAGAAGAACCCTCTTCCTTGGAGATGTTCTCAGGCATGGATACAATTTCATCTTCACGGTAGGTATCAGGAAAAAAAGAAGAAGAAGCTTTTCTTCATCCTTACAGTTCATGAAACAATTTCCTGTTACTGAGTTTAAAATTTAATAAAATTCTGATTCGAAATTGTTCTAACTCTCATGAATCCTTTTAGCCAGCATCTCTGTAATTCCTGCTTGCTCATGTGCACATATGTTTGCCCATAACCGAAGTTTTACGCAAATATCTCCTATGTTAGTACCGAGTACGGATACTTCTCAAAGGGACCGGTAACTGAAATTTTATGCCTCTTTTAGTTCCACATTAGCTAGGCTAGCTAGCCTCCTTTGATCGTATCCATAATGTGTATGTTCCCTTGTCCGTGTCCATATCTGTGCAGCATGGGTAACTACATGTACCAATTTGAAAGTGTCCGTATCAGTATGAGTTTTTATTCGTGCAATATAGCTTCCATGTAATCCCCTCTATAGATAGCTTCATGCTAACTAATGAAATCAATCCTTCTTCATTCTCCAACATAATGTATTTATGTGACATGTCAAATATTTAAGCTTTATTCAACCAAGGTTCACGGTATCGGTATTGGAATCTGTATAGGACCGTTCCTATGAGTATCTGAATCGGCGTATCAACAGTATCCTTAGTTTCGGATCAGAGTATCAGATTTTTTTTTGATATCAAAAAATAAATAATTATTAATAAATTATTAACATTTTAGAAAATATATTTTATACATTTAGGCATAATTTTAAGTATTTCCAGTGTTTTTAGTACTTTTGAAATTGAATCAAATAGTAGTCACTTATGCCGATTGGTTTACATGCGATAGATAAGTTTTCTTCTTTTACATGCTTTTACCAATTTACTATGCTTTTTCGCATTTGTTGACTCGTCTTTTTCGTTCAATTTTCTTTGCCGAATTGACCGGAAAAAGGGTCAGTATCGATCAGTATCGGATATCGGTCGGTATCGAATCGGTACATGCATGTATCGGCCGATCGGATCGATATCGGCTGATATTGCAGACTATGATTTCAACAACATGATCATGGCCATAGTCCTTTAATGATACCAATTTTAAACAATTGAAACTTACCTTAGTATTACTTCAGTTAACTCAAAAGTGTGCATATTTTTCATATGTTTTCTCTCTACTCTATCAGGATATGGATGTCATGTGGCTCAGAGATCCCTTACCTAAACTGAACAACGACGGAGAAGACATGCAGATAAGCTGTGACTCCTATAACGGCAATCCAACCGATGAACACAACCCATTTAACACAGGGTTCTACATGGTGGTGTCGAATAACAAAACCATAGCTCTCTTCGACGAATGGTACGGGAAGAGGCATAATGCGACTGGCAAAGATCAAGACGTGCTGTCTCAGATGAGATACGAGGGCGTCTTTAGGCGATTGGGCATGAAAGTGAGGTTCTTGGACACTCTGCATTTCAGCGGGTTCTGCCAAGACAGCAGGGATTTCAGGGAGGTGAGGACGGTGCATGCTAACTGTTGCCGGCTGGTGAAAGCGAAGCTCAGCGAACTGACAGACGTCTTGGAGGTATGGAAGAGATTTAACCGCACGGCAAATGCCACTTGGCCTGCGCACAAGATATGCCATGAGGCATGGGAGGTACACATCAAAACTGAACTCTGATACTCTGAAAGGTTTTGCGCTCATCTAGGAAGCACGGACACTCCTAAATGTAGGCCGTGTCCAGTTCTGTCCGACATGTATCAAATATACACAATCCGACACTTCAAACTACACAGGGACAAACCAAAAGAGGTTCTGTGGTAGACAAAACTGAACTCCAATACTGGAAAGGTTCTAGGAAGCAGACACTCATAAATGTAGGCCGTGTCGTGTCCGACATGTCACTTCAAAATACACTAGGACAAACCAAAATAGGTTATGTACTCGTGTCGCATTGTCCTTACCGTGTCGTATCAATGTCCTTGCAACAACATAGCTGCTCATGCGTACATCATAAATTGGCAACAGTGCTGGAAGTGACGGCAAATAACATGAAAAAGAGGGTAGACAAATAGATTTCAATATTTTAGGTCATTTCCACTACCTTTAAGTTGAAATAGTTAATAACCTAAGAAGCACGGAAACCCACAAAAATCAGTCAAATGTCTGTGTCTCGTCATGCTAGACATGACACGGACACTCCAACAACATTACGCAAGGACACACTAGCTAAATCAATGTGATGTCTGTTGGATTGTATCATGTTTCTGGTTGAGCCCTCAAAAGGGGTGACAATGGAGTTGGTAATTTAGTCCTACATTGGGTAGGAGGTGGGATCATGATGTGTAGATAGCTGGTATTACTACATGGACAAACTCTGGTTCGGGTCACACCACGTTCCCAACATTGTCTGTGTCGTCATGTCTCTACCGTGTTGGTATGCATTATCCGTGTCCAACGTAGGTACTCTGCATAAACAGAATTTGACATTTCAGGATTACTGTAAGTCTATTTGCAAACAATCGATGGAAAAACTCAGTTGCAATCCCTAAGAAGAGATGCAAAGAATGCAGTTGCAATCCCAAAAAAAGAGATGCAAATAATGCAGTTGCAATCCCTAAAAAAGAGATGCAAATAATGCTGATTGCGTAGCCTAAACGATTAAAAAAATCGAATCGCGTTTGCAATAGCGGTTTCTCGAAGGCAACAAGAGATGATCAACAACAGTTGAGTCTCAGATTCTCGAAGGCAACAGAAAGAGGAAGGAAGAAGAAGAGCGGATCTCGCTGGGGTGTTGAACACCGGCGCTCAAAGCTATACCCGCAGTACGGATAAGCTCCCAGGAACCAGCAAGTTCAGGAGAACTTCTGGAACGCTCGTAAGTCAATATTTGAGACATGAACGGGCTTCCTGGACTTAACAGACTCCCTCAACTCTCTTCTTGGTGCATTTTTCAAAGGAGGCCAAGGGGCTCTATTTATAGAGTGGAGTTGAGACTTCACCTCTTCTCCTATCCGATGTGGGACTAAAATACCAATACTCAAAAATAGAGTTTGATATTTTAGATCATCCCACAATCAGCATAGAAGTGTGCCAGTCCACGCCTACCCCCCGAACCCTCCCGTGCATGTACGAGACATTTTGGAGTCCGCTCCGAGTCCGAGTCCGCACAACAAAAATTAACTTGCATCCTTGTTGGATTTAATCCTTTTTCCTTCTAGGAAAATACTTCCACATGGCACAAACTTGTGCCCCACTACACCTCATGTGCACACCTCAACACAAGCAATGCATTATATTGAGATACTCACCATTTGGTGTAGCCGATGTGGGACTATCTTTTCTAGTCCAAAGGCAAAAACACCAACAATCCCCCACATATCTCAATATATGGGTTGAGCGTTCCCCACAGTGATTGTCCATCATGCATTAGGAGAGATGTCGCTACGACTTGAATCTTCCCGCATAGGTTAAATAACAGCATGATACAAGAATGGACTAAGCCTTGAATTCTGCACCATAACTGCAATTCTTCCTACTCACATAGTGACATCAACTGTGCTTCTGGCTGCACATTGAAGGCCTTGTGCCAGCCTGGTTTCAGTGTATAATTTTTGGGCGTCTACAAGTTTACCCTCAAGAGACGGCCTGATATCTCTGTCCATACACTATAGGTGAGTTCTATATAAAGAGTCATTGGCATGAAGCATTGCGCTTCTTTGCGGTGCTACGCCGCTATGACATGGCTGACAAAGCCAAGGCATTACCCCTACCTGGGAACCTCATCGTAGTGTCATACTACTGTAGTATGAGGTCTCAAGCCTCTTTGTAGTGCCAAACTACCCAGCATGAAGCCTTGCGCTCCCTTGTGGTGTTACGCCACTATGACATGGCTTGCAAAGCCGAGGCTTTACCCCTACCTGGGTACCTCATCGTGGTGTCATGCCACTGTAACATGAGGACACCGGCCTCTTTGTAGTGCTGCCTACATCTCTTTATTACGATTATGCAACATTAGGCTACCTGCCTATATGCGGTGCTACGCCGCCTGTAACTTGGCTAACAAAGCCGAGGCATTACCCCTACCTGGGAACCTCATGGTGGAGTCACCCCACTGTAGCATGGAGTTGTAACACTCCTTTGTGGTTGTTGCGCCACCATGCTTCCTGTAAAGCATAACAGACCTTCACTCAGTCTGAGAACTCATTAAGGCATTATGCCATCCTTCTCACAGGATCAATTTTCCGTAGAAAATTCATAGTAGACAACAGTGGTTCTGGGTCCGAAACCCTTACATGTTCCGCAGAACAAGTGCCCACTGTTAACTAATATTTTTCCAGTCAATAGTCCTCCCTTGAATCAAAAAATTAGATATCTGGTAGATTTCTCTTTGAACCAATAACATAAAATTTATTGATAGGATTATAATGACACAATATTAGAATGCCTTCAAGCCCATCTTCCTTGCTGTGTCCTCGACCAGCTGACGCTTGAGACCCTTCGTGAACGGATCCGCCAGGTTTTCCTGACTCCGAACATCGATCACTGCAATGACGTCCCTTTTTATGAGATCGTTCACTGCTCTGTGCTTCAACCGCACAGTCCTCTTCTTCCCGTTGAAGAGTTCATTTGATGCCACTGCTGCTGCCGCCTGGTTGTCACAGTATATCGGAATCGCCGGTATCTGAGCCCCAACCATTGGAAGGTCATACATGAGCTCCCGAAGCCACTCTGCTTCATCTGCTGCAGCGTCCAATGCAAAGAATTCAGATTCCATGGAGGAGCGAGATAACATAGTCTGCTTCTTCGACTTCCACGATATAGCAGCTCCACCCATGGCGAACACATATCCACCTGTGGAATATTCGCTCTCCACCTCTGAACACCAGCTAGCATCACTGAAGCCTTCCACTACTGACGGATCTCCGCTGTAGTATAGTGCATATGTCTGAGTCTTCTTGAGATATCTCATAACACGCTTCACAGCTTTCCAATGCTTTACGCCTGGATTGCTCGTAAATCGACTCAACATTCCCACTGCAAAGGCTATGTCAGGTCTTGTGGCAGTAGTAGCGTACATCAAACTTCCGATGACGCTAGCGTACTCCAACTGCCTGACGCTCTCCTTCGAATTTGGCTCCAGTTTCAGATCACTCCTGTACGGTGTATCAATAATAGGAAGATCTTGATACCCGTAGCGAGAGAGCATCTTCTCAATGTAATGAGACTGTGACAGCGCTATTCCAGTGCCTGTCCGGATGATCTTGAGCCCCAAGATTACGTCGGCATCCCCCAAGTCCTTCATACTGAACTTGGTCGAGAGAAATTTCTTTGTCTCTGTGACGCAGCTTAAATCCGTACCTAGGATTAGCATGTCGTCCACGTATAGACAAACGATTACTCCTCTTCCGTCAGCAAACTTCGTATAGACACACTTGTCTGTTTCACTGACCCTGTAGCCATTTGACCTTATCACCTTGTCAAACTTCTCATGCCACATTTTGGGAGCTTGCTTCAAACCATACAGAGACTTCATCAACTTGCAGACTTTGTCTTCCAGACCTCTGACGACAAAACCTTCTGGTTGTTGCATGTAGATCTCTTCGGTCAGCTCGCCATTAAGGAATGCTGTTTTCACATCCATCTGATGTATCACCAGCTTGTGTATTGCTGCTAAAGTAATTAACAATCTGATAGTTGTCATCCGAGCTACTGGAGCATAAGTGTCAAAGTAGTCGATCCCCTGCTTCTGAGCAAACCCCTTGGCCACTAGCCTGGCCTTGAACTTGTCAATGGTTCCATCTGCTTTCATCTTCTTCTTGAAGATCCATTTGCATCTGATGGGTCTTGCTCCTTCTGGTAGGTCGACCAATACCCATGTGTTATTGGAGGTGATTGAGTCAATCTCGTTGTCAATCGCCTCCTTCCAGAATATAGCATCTCTGGTCTTCATCGCCTCATCATAGGTAAGCGGATCTGCTTCCACATGATAGGTGACGAAGTCATCTCCGAAGTCTTTCGGCCTCCTCGCTCGCTTAGTTGACGGCTCAGCGAGTTCTGGTTCAGCTGGTGTCTCCTCGACAACAACTCCATCTTGGACTACTGGTTCGATAAAGATCTCTGTCTGCTCCGCACCCTCATTATTCTCCGGAATGTCCGCGAGAACAATGTTCTTGTGCCTTGCAAACTTTTCTTCAAAATATTCAGCATCGCGAGATTCGATGATATGATTTGACTCGATATCAAGGAATCTCCGAGCATCACTCTTCTCGGCATACCCCAGGAAGATCGCCTTAGTAGTCCTTGTCCCCAGCTTCTGAATCTTTAGATCCGGGAGCTTCACATATGCCAGGCACCCCCACACTCGAATGACATTCAGGTTGGGTCTGACTTTGAACCAGAGTTCATGAGGAGTTATGTCGGAAGTTGCATACGGCACTCTGTTCAGAATGAAAGTGGCCGTTAATGCAGCTTCTCCCCAATAGCACTTTGGGAGACCCGCAGTCAACAGCATAGAATTCATCATCTCTGTCAACGTTCTGTTCTTCCTTTCTGCTACTCCGTTGGATTATGGAGAATACGGAGCCGTCGTCTCGTTGATGATTCCATGTTCTTTGCAGAATGATGAGAATTCATGAGACCTATATTCCCCACCTCGATCACTCCTCAGCCTCTTGAGTTGTTGTCCAGTTTGCCGTTCAGCCTCGGCCCTGAACTCCTTGAACTTCTCGAATGCTTCGTCTTTAGATTTGAGTAAATAGACGAAGGCATACTTGGAGAAGTCATCGATGAAAGTAATGAAATACTTCATCCCGGCCTTTGTAGAGAATTGTTTGAAGTCACAGATATCTGAGTGAACCAACTCCAGAAGATCTGTGCTTCGATGGACCCTGTGGAAGGGTTTCCTAGTGATCTTCGTCTGAGCACATATCTCACATTTCTCTACCTTACCCCCACACTTGGAGATAAGTCCTAGACTAGACATTTTGTTTATTCGCTTACAATGAACATGTCCTAGTCTATTATGCCACAACTCAAGAGAGTAATTCAAACTAGTGATAGCATTGACATTATTATGCTGGGTTACAACAAGCTGAATTTTGTACATTCCTTCAGTCTGAAAAGCTTTCCCGAAGAAAGTACCCTTCTTGGACATCACCATTTGGCCAGCATTGATGTCCATCCTCAAGCCTGCGTTGCAGAGCAGGCTCCCAGAGATCAGGTTCTTTGCGATTGCAGGAACATGCTTCACACCTTGAAGCGTCAGAATGTTCCCCGATGTAAGCTTCAGCTCCACCGTCCCGATCCCCAGTACTTCAGCTTGTGCCTGGTTCGCCATCATGACTTTCTCGGAAGTAGGCTCATAGGAGACGAACCAGTCCTTGTCTGAACAGACATGACATGTCGCGCCAGTGTCTATCCACCAGTCCAAGTCTGCCCCCACAGTTGCAACCTGTGCTATCATGGCAACCTGATTAGTAACCAAAGAAATCTTGTTAGGCTCACCTTGCTCTTTGGGCTTGGACTTGCATTCACTTTTATAGTGACCCTTCTTGCCACAGTTGAAGCAAGTCACATGGGACTTGGACTTCTGTTGCTTGAATCCTGGACCCTTCACTTTCAGATTCGAGAAGTCCTTCTTCTTGTGGTGAGAAGCCGCCTGCTTCCCTTTGTTCTCTCTGGTGGCTTGAACCAGATTCGCCGTTGCTAGTTGCTTGGACAGGGTGTCCAACTTCTGTTGAGAGCGCATCTCGTCCTCAACATGAATCTCGCTGAGGAGATTATCCAGGCTAATCTCCATCTTCTTCCTATGCATCCTTGCATAGATGTTGCTCCATCCTGGAGGAAGTTTTGCCACGATCCCTCCAACGACGAACTTGTCGACGAGGGGCATGCTATCGTCCTCCAGTTTCTGGCGCAGCTTCAGGAACTCTTTCACTTGGGGCAGCATGGTCTTCTCGTCTTCAAAGACCCATTTGTGGTATTTTTCAACCATGAACATCTTCGACCGGGCCTCGTCGTCGTCATACAGCTTCCCCACGGACTCCCAGATCTCTTTGGCAGAAGTCCTCTTTGTGTAGGACTCGGCCAGAGAGTCTTCCATGGAATTCAGGATCAGCAGCCTGCATATGCTGTTATCCTTTTTCCACTTCGTCTGCTTGCTCGTAGCAGCGGCCAGAACAGCAGCAGATCCTGTTGCTGGAACGATTGGTTCTTCCTCATCCAACACGTGATCAACATCCACGAGTTGAAGGTTCAGAGTCACCTTTCGCTTCCAGATCTGGAAGTGTTCGCCGTCGAATTTCTCCAACTTGTTAAAGCCGGTATCGACAAGCGAAGCACGAGTGTTTTCCATCGAATCGTATAGCTTTGAGATTGTAAGTCTATTTGCAAACAATCGATGGAAAAACTCAGTTGCAATCCCTAAGAAGAGATGCAAAGAATGCAGTTGCAATCCCTAAAAAAGAGATGCAAATAATGCAGTTGCAATCCCTAAAAAAGAGATGCAAATAATGCTGATTGCGTAGCCTAAACGATTAAAAAAATCGAATCGCGTTTGCAATAGCGGTTTCTCGAAGGCAACAAGAGATGATCAACAACAGTTGAGTCTCAGATTCTCGAAGGCAACAGAAAGAGGAAGGAAGAAGAAGAGCGGATCTCGCTGGGGTGTTGAACACCGGCGCTCAAAGCTATACCCGCAGTACGGATAAGCTCCCAGGAACCAGCAAGTTCAAGAGAACTTCTGGAACGCTCGTAAGTCAATATTTGAGACTTGAACGGGCTTCCTGGACTTAACAGACTCCCTCAACTCTCTTCTTGGTGCATTTTTCAAAGGAGGCCAAGGGGCTCTATTTATAGAGTGGAGTTGAGACTTCACCTCTTCTCCTATCCGATGTGGGACTAAAATACCAATACTCAAAAATAGAGTTTGATATTTTAGATCATCCCACAATCAGCATAGAAGTGTGCCAGTCCACGCCTACCCCCCGAACCCTCCCGTGCATGCACGAGACATCTTGGAGTCCGCGTCCGAGTCCGAGTCCGCACAACAAAAATTAACTTGCATCCTTGTTGGATTTAATCCTTTTTCCTTCTAGGAAAATACTTCCACATGGCACAAACTTGTGCCCCACTACACCTCATGTGCACACCTCAACACAAGCAATGCATTATATTGAGATACTCACCATTTGGTGTAGCCGATGTGGGACTATCTTTTCTAGTCCAAAGGCAAAAACACCAACAATTACACTAGTTCATCAGTCAAATTGTGTCTGATAATAATGCGATACTGGATTTTATTATGAGCTCATTTATCTGCACGTACATTGTTTGTGGCCAGACAGACGTCTCCAAATATGAGCTGCAACTCCTCCTGAACAGAATTTCCATGGAAAACAAGACGCTGGTCATCAGCTTCTTGAACATGGACCAAGCGGCGGAGAATGGCATGCTAGACCTCTTCCTCAAAAGCCTCCGGCAAGGTGGGGACACCGAGCCCTTGATCAAGCACCTCCTCTTCGCGGCGGTCGATCGTGTGGCCTTCGACCGGTGCAAGCTTCTGAAGCTCCGTTGCTACAGGCTGCTCACGTACGGCGTCGATTTCTCCAAAGAACCGCCCTTCACGGCCGAGGAACTCAACAGAATGATGTGGCGAAGGGTCCAGTTTCTCGGGGACGTTCTCAAGCTCGGTTACAGCTTCGTCAGCACGGTAAGTCGGAACGTTTAAGCTACGCATGATCGATCAAATCCATGAAAGTGACGTGGTCTTTGTATCTCTCTTCAGAACGTAGATGTCATGTGGCTCAGGAATCCTTTCGCGAACTTGGGCAACAGGAGCGAAGACGTGCAGATGAGCTGCGATGCTCACGACATTGTCGACGCGGGCTTCTACTTTGCGGCTTCGAGTAGCAGGACCGCTGCATTGTTCGATACGTGGTACGGCTATCAGTACAACTACCCCGGCATGAAAGAGGACGATGTGTTGCGCCGGATGAGGTCCGACGGCGTCTTTCGGAAGCTGGGCGTGAGGGTGAGATGCCTAGACGCCCTCTACTTCGGCGGCAGCTTCTGTCAGGGCGGCGGGGACGTTAGGGAGGCGATCACCGTGCACGCAAATTGTTGTCGCGACGAGAAGGCCAAGCTCGCCGGCCTGGCGTCTGCGCTTGACGTCTGGAAGAGCTCTGGCGGAGGAACGGTCGGCTGGCCTGAGCACAAGGCATGTACTTAAGCTTTGTTATTCGTAGTCCAGTACAGGATTAATGAGGTCGAAGGAGGAGAAAGGACTACAAGGAAAAAATAGAGGAGCGCACACTCAAAATTTGTTTCCATGAAATTCATTACAAGGTGGCAATGGCCGTATTAGACATGCGAAAGGCCATGTACAAATATTAAAAATATATTATTTTTTTAATCACTCTAAATAAAAAATAATCTTTTATGACATTTTAAGGATGTGTCACTACAATTTCTAAAAAAATAAGGAGGCCTAACTTATATTCTAGCTTTTAGGAAAGAGCTATATATTTCTATTTGAACAAGAAGGAAATAAAAATTCGGACCTTGAACCAAATTAGGCCCATCACTGACGAGGTTGAACGGGCGAAAGTGGTGTGGGTGAAAGGGACTACAGTCAAAAAAAAATTGTGCCTATACAAAATGATTCGAAACCGGCTTTTTACTTGGGACCGACTTAGCATGTTTGGGGTTGACTGCGTGGATAAGAGGTGCTACATGTGTGGTGTTGGGAACGAAGCGCAGAAACCGTTCCCCCAAACTAGAGAGTTCTGCGAGAGAACCGAGCAAAAGCACAAAAACCAAAAACGTCAAACACAAATCGCAGACACAGAAATTTTTGACGTGGAAAACTCAGATGGAAAAAATCACGGGACGATCGGAGTCCAACCATGAAGAACCTCCACTAATGGAATAAAGAGAATACACGCTCTACAAGCTCCTCCAGATCCAAACGGATCACCACAACTTACTTGAAAAAAGAAATTTTGATTGTAAACTCTGAAGAACAAGAGATGTCGAAAAATTATTCAAAGCGATCTCTCCTTCACAATAGTCTTCAATCCTTTCTCTCTCTCTCTCTCTCAATAGTTGTAAAGCACTATTGCTCCTCTTTTTTTTTGAGATATATTTTATTGTGAGAAACACCTAATATATATAGCCTCAAATCCACAACTAATTGAGGTATTTTACTATATGTAGGAATACTCAATCTAAACCATTGATGTATTCCTAATATGTATAGAAATACCAAATCCAACTCTATTGAGATATCAATCTAAATCCATTGGAATATTTCTATTATATATAGGGATACCCAATCCAACTCCGGGGTATTTTTCACATAGGTTGAAAATCCCACCCACTCCAATAAATCTCTCCCTTCACAACTATGTGGAGGGGGTCGTCATCCCGACGATCCTCCTGCAGTATTCGAACTTTTTTCTTGGAAGAACCTTTGTGAACATGTCTGCTCCGTTGTCATCTGTATGAATCTTCTCAAGCGTCGCATCCTTCTTCTCAACCACATGCCGTATCCAATGATACCGAGTCGCAATGTGCTTGGACCGACTATGAAGTGTCTGGTTCTTCACAAGGTGAATGGCGCTCTAGCTATTGCAAAGCAAAGTATACTGTTCTTGCTTTAGCCCCACTTCCTGCAGCAGCTTCTTCATCTACGTCAACTCCATGTAAGCCTCCGTCGCCGTAATGTACTCTACCTCTACCGTCGACAAAGCAACACACTTCTGCAACCGTGACTACCACGATACCACTCCACTAGCAAGAATCATCACATAGCTCAAAGTCGATCGTCTCGTGTCTACATCTCCAGCCATATCAGCGTCAGTATACCCAACCAACTTCGGCTCGACACCAACAAAGAAAAGTCTCCAATCGACAGTGCCCTGAAGGTACCGTAGAATCTACTTGACCGTACTCTAATATACCCTTCCAGGATTGGAAAGATACCTGCTAACTGTCCCAACTGCATGAGCAATATCTGGCCTCGTACACACCATAGCATACATGAGGCTTCCCACAGCTGAAGCATATGTGTAACCACCACTTTTGTAAATTGAGGGTAATTTTGAACTTTTCATTAAATAATAGGATTTAAATCATGTTAATGACTTATGGTGATTTTTAATGCTATTTAATTTAGTGTATTGTGACCTTGGCCTTTTCACTAGTATAACCTTAGAGTTACTTAACCTAGAGACTAATTATGACCATGGAGACCTAACCATGTGATTAGATTGACTACCACTTTTTAGGTTAAGGGCATTTTGGTCATTTTTGACTTGGTGAAAATGAATTTTTGATTAATTAATATTATGCTAATCATTATGTTAAGCCTTAACCTAGAATTGTCCTAATCTAGAGGTTAGTCATGAGCCTAGATATTACATTAGAAGGTTCTAACTAGATGACATGGTTAGGAATATCTAGATATTATGTTTAAGGAGATATTTAGCTTGAAACCCTAGTTACTTGGACCTTTCCTAAGAGGGCTTGAATTAAACTTGTAGAAGCCTACCCATGACCAAAAATATCTTCCCAAACCCTAATCTACACCCTCTTGGCCGGCCATAGCCTCCCCCTTCCTATAAAGATCATCACATGGATGAATCTTGCCTCTTTTTCGTAGCCTCCTTTAAACCTAATTTGTGTTCTTCCCCAAATCACCCCATTTTTCTTCAAATCACCTCCAGATTGAGCCTAGTCTTTTGCATTGCACTCCCTTGCCGTAGAGGAGATCATTGGAGGATAACTAGCAAGGATTTGAGGCTTTTGGACCATAGCAAGTTGGTGAAGGGACTCATTTCTAGGCATTTGTATTGAGATCTAACTCTCAATAGGTAATGGCCCTAAACTCATTTGTTTTTTCTGTTTTCTCTTCATAGATGCATGCATCTAGGCACCATAGACCTGTAGACCAAGTTTGGTAGGATTCACTACCAAAATACAGTAAATTAGCGACGGAACATTAGCGACGGATATTGTCCGTCGACGATAGCGACGGCTTTATGGCAACTAGCTGACGGAGTACCGACGACAAGCCGTTACATTTTTTATTTTATTTTTAGGGGGAGAAAAGGTCGCTCATCCGTCGCTAGGGCGTCAGAGATATAGCGACGGATATTTATCCGTCGCTATGCAGTCGATTATTTGGCGAGAATTGTGCAGAGAATTGGCGGGACAGTTCTTCGACTACGTAGCGACGAATATTTCGTCGGCAAGCATCAAAAAGAGCGACTAACGATCGACGGATAAAAATTCGTCGCTAGTCCGTCGCTAAATATACGTTCTAGACTTAAATTGAAACGACGAGGGGAACTTTTCATATTCCCCCCAAATTCACTCTCTCTCCTCTCTCTCTCTCTCCCGCGGCTTTGGTGATCGGCGTCGGCGTCCTCTCCTCTCTCTCTCCCGAAGGTAATCCCCTCTCTCTCTCTCTTGATCTCTCTTTCTCTCTCTCTCTCGTGGTGTCGTAGGGGCAGCGGGGGCGGTGGGGTTGGGGCGGGGACGTCGAGGGCTGGGCGGCGGGAGGCGGCGGTGGGCGAGAAGTTGTGGGTGGCGGGGCTGAGCGGCGGGCTTGGGGCGGGGGCGTTGGGGGCTGGGTTGGGGCGTTGGGGGCTGGGCGGCGGGCTCGGGGTGGAGCGGCGGGGGCTGGACGACGGGCTTGGGGCGGCGGGCTTTGGTCGGGGGCTGGGCAGCGGGCTTTGGTCGGGGCGGCGGGATCTTTGCTTCTCAAATTCATCTGAGTTTATATATTGGCTAAATAATGTGTTATCCATATTGGGTGTTATCTATTAGTTTGGTGGTGTTTGGATTAGTAAATGTGAATATAGAGTTTGGGTTTATGGTATATATGTTCACTGTGTCAAGGACAATACGAGTTCTTCATCTGCCTTCTTTGTTAAGAATATCCTTGGGACATTCGCTTCACCAAAGTCACTGAATAAGTAAAGTTTTTTCTGGAAAATCGACCCTTATAGTGTATCAGTTGTGTGCTTCTATATAGATGTATATATCCATACATCTAACTGTGATATACATATGTGTATGTGTGCTTTAGTGAGTGAGGAATGAAGGCAGGCCTACCATGTCTATTAGCATACAGAACAGCTTGGGGTGTAATGTGTGACTGTAGGCATAGTAGGAAATATAGGTAATGCTAGTGTAACTAGACTAAGGTAGTGCTTGCTAGATAGTAAGGACACTCTAGTATCCTAACCAAGTTAATTTTAGCCTAGATATTTAGGATATAGCTCCCATATCCTAGAAGTAGACTCTTGCAATTTAGAAATAGATAGATTGACTCAGTTTGATTAATTGACCTATAATGACTCTAAAACTTGATTTGCTACTGCAAGCATACAACACCACAATGATGATCAGGACTCAGTTTGATTAATTAGGGACATATTGTCCCTGTAGCCATTCGACTGGCGAGGCAGAAACTATGGTACGACATGGTGATCAGGACATAGTCCCTGCAGCCATTCGACTGGCGAGGCAGAAACTATGTAGCCGTAGATAAAGTTGACTGTCCTCCGACCCTCATCGCTCGGCAATGATGATATGACAGCCTATCACTATATCTTATATAGTAGTAGATGATGTCTTATTATTACATTATGTGAGTTCATCTTGATTCTATTATATTCTTCATATACTAGATACGATAAGAACATATACTACACCATATGTACAAAACATAGATGATTCACACTAATGTATGCTAGAATAAATTTTGGGTTGTGTTCTGAGCCATTCGTTCTCACACTTAAAATACATAGGAATTAGTAGTGTGAGAGCGCCGGAGAGAGCGAGAGCGCCGGAGGGAGGAGGAGAGAGAGTGAGAGAGTAAAATGGTACGACATTGTGAAGTAGTACTGTATTTTGGCTCCAGCTCCAGCTCCATTTGCATTAATCTACGGTACGACATGGTGATCAGGACATAGTCCCTGCAGCCATTCGACTGGCGAGACAGAAACTTTGTAGCCGTAGATAAAGTTGACTGTCCTCCGACCCTCATCCCTCGGCAATGATGATACGACAATCTATCACTATATCTTATATAGTAGTAGATGATGTCTTAGTATTACATTATGTGAGTTCATCTTGATTCTGTTACATTCTTCAGATACTAGATATGATAAGAACATATACTACACCATATGTACAGAACATAGATGATTCATACTAATGTATGCTAGAATGAATCTTGGGTTATGTTCTGAGCCATCCGTTCTCACACTTGGCCAAAAATCAAATTTTTTGTACTTTATCTGCTTTCGAAAATGTACTCAAATTACATGATGGTTCCTTTAGTTAGCTTGCTTATGTTATAATTATATTATTTGTGAATATCGATCTTACCAGATGGCACCCATGACCCGAGGAGCGGCACGTTATTTGAAGGAAACAGTGAATGCTAAGGTGGCTCCTCCTACTGTTAAGGAGGAAGTGGCACCGGTAGCTAGTGAGACCGAGAGTTCTATTCATCCAGTACCGGTAGCTAGTGAGACCGGGAGTTCTATTCATGCAGCACTTGCAAAGGACTACATCTCTCCTCATGCCAAAGATCCCACTTATTCGAGGTGGTTGCGTGATCGTATTACTGAGCGTTTGCGTGAGCTGCATGGTTGTAATGCCCATATTTCAGAATACGTATTTTAATTAGGCATATATGTATTTTGGACCTGTATTTAATTTTTTTTAGATTATGGCCTGTAATTATGTTTTGTCTTAACTTGCGAATTTTGGTTTTTTCGAAAAACGGGTTTTGGACCTGGATTGGTTTTATTTTGTAGAGAAGGAATTAGTTTGGTTTGGTTTAGTATGCATGGAACACTTTAGCTTATACTCCACCCTCATTCCACCACAACCACCCTCATTAAAATCCCCACCTAACTTTCTCTCTCCTCCATAATTTCTATTAATTTCCCCATCTTCTTCTTCCTCCTTTCTCCACCAACACCATAGACAAGTGCATCTTGCCACAACATAAGGACCCAATTTTATTTATCCATTAGCTAGATTAGGACATAGAGAACAACATTAGAACTTGGCATTTTGTGATTTGGAGTCTCCATTGTTCTAGATCTAAGTTTTAACTATTTTCAGATTTTCTTGGTTTTGATCTATTAAACTTAGATTTTTCCTTGTTTTGAGGCTTCCATGTGGAAGAGAATTCAATTTTATACAAGTTAGAACTTTGAAAATCTAAATTTGGTTTTGATTTGGCCAAGATATGGAGATTTAAAGTTTTTGGTGTTCTTGGTTCATCTTCTCAGCCTAGCAGGAGAAGAAGACCTCTCGGCCTGCGCTCTTTAGCGCAAGGCTGAACGCGCAGCCTTCCTCGGCCAGCGTTTTTTAGCGCTGGCTGACCAGCGCAGCTTGCCCTTTGGTGAACCGCGCATCCTCCAGCGCCACCTGATCTCGGCCAACCCGACCTAGCGCGGCTTGGCTCAGCACAATTCACCCTGTGCAAGCCGACCCAACGTGCTTGGATCCAGCACAATCGAACCCCCGTGCAATCCATCCTCAGCACAGCCCGTTTCCTGCACAATCCGACTTAGCGCAGCTCGTTCCCTGCGCAACCCGACCCAGCGCAACCCGACCCAGCGTGCATGGCTCAAGCGCAATCCAACCCCTGCACAACCTGACCCCTCCCCCTTTGCGCAATCTACTTGTCTGTGATGGTTTGGTCTTATTTCTTGGACTCGACTTCTCTTTTGTAGATTAGAGTTTTGGGATCTTGTTCCCCACAACACGACTGTCTTGGCCCAACACGACCTGGCACGATTTTCGATGTTTTGATTATGACTAGTATGGTTCTTGTGAGTTATGTGGAGTATGATTTAGTACTTTCTGGATAACTTGATAGTGGCCCATGGCGGTGTACTCCTGACTTGTAACTTGTAACCTGTAACTTGTAACTTGACTTGACTTGATGCTATTGCGACGGCTAACTTGACTCGTATAATCAACTCTGACTCCGTGGGCGTTCATTCTTGCTGCTTGTGCAATCCACTTGTCTTGTCTCACATCATGTCTAGGACGTGACTTCCTGGTTACCACGGTCAGGGATTCACACTAATTATGGATTAGGCTAATGACTAGATCAAACTATAGTTCATGGAGAATTTCCAGTCACAGGCGATCTCGTTATCTGGGCGCTTTAAATGGACTTGTAGCCTGCCGACGAGTAGGGCACATTTTCAGCACACTGTCATGTGTTGCACCCTCTAAGTCACCTAAGGGTATATCATCTCCTGGGCGATGTACCCAACCATACTCTCAACCCGCGAAAGGATAACTAGATAGTATGCAGGGCTTGGGACTGGGAATTTCTTATTTGTATCTTGCTAGTAATTAGGCTTGTGATAACCCTAGTTAGTTATGTAGTAAGTCGTAGTAATTGCTTGGCCGTTTGTGAATGGATGGTGTCCAGCCCTGTCTAAGTCTCGTCTAGTCCCTGTACCTGGTACCCCTGAACATGATTGTTTTACTTATCTTAACAATAAATGGGTAGAGACAAAGTGCTATTCAGGCGAAGGGTTACGACCCCGGTCCTTGTTTGGTTTAAGGGTTGTAACCTGGCTCCCGGAATGGTTCCACGTCCCTAGTCGTTGATTGTCCTGTTGTTCTCTTTTTTACTTGTATCTTTCTTTATTCCTTATGATCTGATATGCTGGCTTTTGTTTTTATTTCGTGGCCTCCTTTGTGGCACTTGCTCTTTCTGGGGTTTGACCCAGCTGGTTTTGTGTGGCCAGATTTTGGAGCAGCTCCCGAAGATCTATCGAACCTCCAGCCCGATGGTGGCGACTAGAAGGAACCCAGGCTACGAGTGGGTTTTTCATTTTGTTTCGCTCACTACATTATAAAATTATTCTTTTGAGGCGTTTAGCTGACGAGCACCTATTAGCTCGATGCATATTTACTTACTGTCTGCCTACGGGATGTAACATGATTAACAAATCCTAGGGTTGCTCATGTATGACTGAACTCTTGCTGTCTTGACTTTTGTACGACTAGCTTCATGATCATCCAATATGTAATATTTGGGACGCCTTTTATTGTATATTTGGAGGTCTAACATCTTGTAACTATATTACTTGCTTGAGATTGAGACAATAGGCTTGACCTTAAGAGACCGTTGGCTTGTAGTAAACTCTCATATCTAGACAGCCGTGACCGTATAGCAAGATGGATTCCATTTCAATATACTAGCTGGCTATGTACGCCCCCGCTCTCCAGTATTCTGGTTCTGGGGCATCATATGGTTTAAGTGGTGGTCCATGCAGGTCTTGGTATTCAAGATATGTGAGGGTTTACTGGATAGATGTCTTAATCAGTACTCGTCTTTGATCTCCATTTATATCCTCTGAATCTCTGGATTTTTGTCCTAATCATGTGCTTGTATCGTTGATCTGTCCTGGTCCTTCCTTATTGTTTTTCCTGTGTCGTCTTCTTCAGCGGCACTGTACTTGACCCCGTCGATCAGCAAGGTGGAGCACTTCCTGTGGACCAGCAACCCGGAGATCAAGTCCAGCATTCCGGAGTAGCCTCCAGAGTTGTACCTTCCGGAGGAGAACCCCCAGTTCGGCCCGTCCAGCCTGCAGAGCCTGACGATGGCACCTTGGTATGTCTCATCAGGACCTTGATAGCTTCCCATGATCGTCGAGGAGATGCCTTGCACCAGGTAGTGGCAGATGCCTTGACTAGAGGCGGTCATCCAGGAAACAGCGGGGCCAACAGCTTCAAGCGCTTGAACCCTCCATTCTTCGACGGCAACGAAGATGCGATTGCCGCGGACGCTTGGCTTCAGGATACCGAGGTAATTCTGGAAGCAGCTAGGACACCTGAGAATGTGAAGGTGGCGATGGTACGTCTGCAGTTGTTAGACTTGGCTCGCAGTTGGTGGGCAGCACAAGCCATGGGATTAGTGGTACCCATTGCTTGGACAGTGTTTAGAGAAAGATTCCAGACGAAGTATTTTGATGTTGTAGCTCGGTACGACCTACAGACGAGATTTACCAACTTGAAGCGAGGAGGCAGAACGGTCGACGGTTATGTATCTGAGTTTTCTAGACTCAGTAGGTTTTCTCTCACCTTGGTGGCGACCGAGTTTGATAGGGCCCAGCGATTCCAGCAGGGACTACATTTGGAGATCTTGTTGGCAGTCGAGCAGTTCGAGCACCAGACGTTCGATGCAGTATTGAGGGCAGCTAGGAGGCACGAGTACACCTCCCAGAGGATCGTGGATAGGATCGGAGGTAGGAAGCGGTCCCACAATCAGATGCACCAATCATCAGCTCCAGCCCCGGCAGCTAGAGGTTTGACCATTAGAACTCCGAGGTGGGCGGCCTCAGTAACGTCGGTTCAACATTCAACCCCGACGTACCCGCAGCAGCAGAAGCAGAAGCAGACTTTCGCGATGGGATGTTCTCATTACGGGAAGCCAGGCCATGTAGTGGCGGATTGTCGTAGGACGCAAGGATTGTGCCAGGCTTATGGAGCGGCAGATCACAAGATAGGAGCCTGCCCGAATAGGGGTAGTTCGTCCTCTTCTAACCTAACCAGCCCATCGGTTAGGGGACCAGCACCTATGCAGCAGCAACAGTACCCGAGGCCCTTGTTGCCTCAGGCCCAGGCATTTCATCAGCAGAACCAGCAGCAGTACACCCAAGCCCAAGTGAAGAGTAGGCAGAGAGGTTTCTAGCAGAGGGGACCCGCAGCTAGAGGACAAGGTCAGGCCATGATGATGACTATGGAAGAAGAAGTTGCACCAGGTGAGGTAGTGGCAGGTACTATTCTCGTCAACTCCTCTCCAGCATTGGTATTATTTGATTCTGGTGCATCGCATTCATTCATGTCTGCATGATTCGTGACACGGATAGGATTGGAGCCCGAGTCATTATCAGTGAGGCTCAATATACTTACTGGTAATGGTCTTGTGGGAGTAGATCGAGTGTTTTCCTCGTGTCGGATCGTAGTTAGCGGTAGAGAGTTCCCCGCTAGGTTTATAGAGTTTCCTATGGCAGACTATAATGTAGTCTTAGACATGGATTGGTTGAGGAACCAGTATGCTAGGATAGACTGCCACATTGGCAGGGTTGTTTTCAGCATTCCAGGCGAGCCAGAGTTCTCATTTTCCAGAGGCGCAGTGGAACCATCTTCCCCAGTATTGCAGATGGCAGTAACAGCAGTACAGTTACCCCGAATAGTTGAAGAGTTTCCAGATGTCTTTCCAGAAGAACTTCCAGGGATGCCACCAGAGCAGAAGATTGAGTTCACTATAGACTTGATCCCTGGGACAGCACCAGTATCAGAGCGAGTCTACAGGATGGCGCCTTCAGAGTTGGAGATTTTGTACAAGATGATTAAAGAATTGAGGACCAAGGGATTCATTCGTGCAAGTGGATCGCCTTGGGGAGCCCCGATGCTTCTTGTGAAGAAGAAGGATGGTACGTCCAGGTTATGTGTAGATTATCGTACCTTGAACTCAGTGACAATCAAGAACAGATACCCTCTCCCGAGGATAGATGACTTGTTTGATCAACTCAAAGGGGCTTCAGTGTTCTCGAAGATAGATTTGCGGTCGGATACCACCAGATCAGGGTCAGAGAGCAGGACATCCCGAAGATAGCGTTTAGATCAAGGTATGGACATTGGAAGTTTCTTGTTATGCCATTCAGAGCAACCAATGTGCCGGCAGTATTCATGGAACTCATGAATCGTATTTTCATGCCTTACTTGGATCAGTTCGTGATCGTGTTCCTAGATGATATCCTGGTCTACAACAAGAGCGAAGCAGAGCATGAACAGCATCTCAGGATCGTCCGACGCTTAGAGAGCATTAGTTGTACGCCAAGTTTAGTAAATATGAGTTCTGGCTCGATCGCATTTCGTACTTGGGTCACATCATTACTCGAGGAGGAGTGGAAGTGGATCCCTAGAAGATTGTGACTATCGAGTCATGGCCAGTACCTAGTTCAGCGGCAGAGGTTCACAGCTTTCTTGGATTGGCCGGCTACTACCGACGATTCGTATTAGATTTTGCAAGGATTTCGACGCCAATGACCCAGTTGACCTGCAAGGATGTGCAGTTTGCTTGGACGGCAGAGTATCAGGAATCATTTGAGAAGTTGAAGCAAAGTTTGATAACGGCTCCCATTCTCACACTTCCAGATGGGATCGGAGGATTAACAGTTTATTACGACGCTTCAGGCAGAGGATTGGGGTGTGTCTTGATGCAGCATGGGAAGGTAATATCTTATGCATCACGTCAACTTTGTGATCATGAGAAGAATTATTCGACCCACGACTTGGAACTGGCAGCATTAGTGTTTGTACTTAAGCTTTGGCGGCACTACTTGTACGGAGACAGAGTGGAGATATTTACTGATCACAAGAGCCTGAAGTATGTTTTCACCCAGAAGGACCTTAATATGTGGCAGAGAAGATGGCTTGAGCTATTGGTGGACTACGATGTGGATTTGCAGTATCATCCAGGGAAGGCCAACGTCGTAGCAGATGCATTGAGCAGGAGAGCCGGGGTTTATTTTCTAACAGTGCAACCAGATTTATTGGCAAATTTTTAGAAGATGGGAATTGAAGTGGTTCTTCCTACCAACGTGGCATTGATGGCCAGTCTATAGGTTCAATCCAGTATAGTTGAGAGGATCCGGATGGCGTAATCTACAGATTCCAAGCTTCAGCGACTCAGAGCAGAATGTGAGGCAGGAAGAAGGCCAGAGTTACACAATCATGAAGATGGTACACTTCGGCACGGCATTCGTCTTTGTGTACCCAGTGGAGATATCAGACAGGAGGTCATGGCATAAGCTCACAGTTCATAGTATTCTATTCATCCCGGTGGCACGAAGATGTACCGTGATATTTGTCAGCATTTCCGGTGGAATGGCATGAAGAGGAAGATAGCCCGGTTTGTCTTTCGGTGTTTGGTTTGCCAGCAGGTTAAAGCTGAACATCAGAGGCCCGCTGGACTTCTTCAGCCCTTGCCGATTCCAGAATGGAAGTGGGAGCATGTGACCATAGATTTTGTGACTGGATTGCCTAGATCCCCAGCTGGTCGAGATGCTATTTGGGTTATAGTTGACCGGCTCACGAAGGTGGCTCATTTTCTTCCATTCAGAGTTGGTCAGTCTACGGGCCAGTTGGCAGAGATGTACCTCAGGCAGATTGTCAGGCTTCATAGTGTGCCCGTCAGTATCACCTCGGACCGAGATTCAAGGTTTACGTCACACTTTTGGCGCAGCTTGCAACAGAGTTTGGGAACTCACCTTCAGTTTAGCTCAGCTTATCACCCGCAGACAGATGGCCAGTCGGAACGCACAATCCAGACTCTTGAAGATATGTTGAGATCTTGTACCCTTTACTTCGGTGGTTCATGGGAGGATCACCTGCACCTGGTGGAATTCTCGTACAACAATAGTTTCCAGGCCAGTATTCAGATGGCTCCGTTCGAGGTACTATATGGTAGGAAGTACAGATCCCCGTTAGCCTGGGATGATATTGGAGAGAGGCAGATGCTCGGTCCAGAAATGATTGCCCAGACAGTTGAAGTGGTCAGAGGGATCAGAGATCGTCTTCGAGTGGCCCAAGATCGCCAGCGGCATTGGGCCGATGCTCATCGACGTCCCTTAGAGTTTGCTATCGACGATCAGGTATTCCTTAGGATCTCGCCTAACCGCGGCGTCATTCGCTTTGGCGTACGGGGAAAGCTTAGTCCTAGGTATATAGGGTCGTTCGATATCCTGGAGCGAGTAGGAGATGTATCCTATCGTCTTGCTCTTCCGTCGTTGCTAAGTGAGGTGTATGATGTATTCCATGTGTCCTAATTATGACGGTATATCCCAGACCCGAGCCATATCCTAGACCATTCGAAATTGGTTGTTGGTACCAACTTTCGTATGAGGAGAGGCCCGTGTCTATATTGGACCGGAGGGAGAAGATACTCAAGAACAAGACTATTAGCTTAGTCCGTGTTGCTTGGGGTCATCACTCTCTCAGTGAGTCAACATGGGAGCGTGAGGACGACATCCGATCGCGATATCCCGACTTGTTTGACTCGTAAGGTATAATGTCTTCCTTATGCCTTCCATCCCTTGCTTGTATGTATGATTGTATGATTGAACTGCTTAGTGTAGTTGTTGGTGCTTAGTGTAGCTTGTCGTGGCAGTCTCTAGCTCCTTGATTAAATTTCGAGAACGGAATTCTTTTAAGGTGGGTAGAGTTGTAATACCCGTATTTCAGAATACGTATTTTAATTAGGCATGTATGTATTTTGGACCTGTATTTAATTTTTTCAGATTATGGCCTGTAATTGTGTTTTGGCTTAATTTGCGGATTTTAGTTTTCTCGAAAAACGGGTTTTGGACCTGGCTTGGTTTATTTTGTAGAGAAGGAATTAGTTTGGTTTGGTTTAGTATGCATGGAACACTTTAGCTTATACTCCAACCTCATTCCACCACAACCACCCTCATTAAAATCCCCACCTAACTTTCTCTCTCCTCCATAATTTCTATTAATTTCCCCATCTTCTTCTTTCTCCTTTCTCCACCAACACCATAGACAAGTGCATCTTGCCACAACATAAGGACCCAATTTTATTTGTCCATTAGCTAGATTAGGACATGGAGAACAATATTAGAACTTGGCATTTTGTGATTTCGAGTCTCCATTATTCTAGATCTAAGTTTTAACTATTTTCAGATTTTCTTGGTTTTGATCTATTAAACTTAGATTTTTCCTTGTTTTGAGGCTTCCATGTGGAAGAGAATTCAATTTTATACAAGTTAGAACTTTGAAAATCTAAATTTGGTTTTGATTTGGCCAAGATATGGAGATTTAAAGTTTTTGGTGTTCTTGGTTCATCTTCTCAGCCTAGCAGGAGAAGAAGACCTCTCGGCCTGCGCTCTTTAGCGCAAGGCTGAACGCACAGCCTTCCTCGGCCAGCGTTCTTTAGCGCTGGCTGACCAGCGCAGCATGCCCTTTGGTTAACCGTGCATCCTCCAGCGCCACCTGATCTCGGCGCAACCTGACCTAGCGCGGCTTGGCTCAGCGCAATTCACCCTGCGCAAGCCGACCCAGCGCGCTTGGATCCAGCACAATCGAACCCCCGCGCAATCCATCCTCAGCACAGCCCGTTTCCTGCGCAATCTGACTTAGCGCAGCTCGTTTCCTGCGCAACCCGACCCAGCGCAACCTGACCCCTCCCCCTTTGCGCAATCTACTTGTCTATGATGGTTTGGTCTTATTTCTTGGACTCGACTTCTCTTTTGTGGATTAAAGTTTTGGGATCTTATTCCCCACAACACGACTGTCTTGGCCCAACACGACCTGGCACGGTTTTCAGTGTTTTGATTATGACTAGTATGGTTCTTGTGAGTTATGTGGAGTATGATTTAGTACTTTCTGGATAACTTGATAATGGCCCATGGCGGCGCACTCCTGACTTGTAACTTGTAACCTGTAACTTGTAACTTGACTTGACTTGATGTTGTTGCGACGTCTAACTTGACTCGTATAATCAACTCTGACTCCGTGGGCGTTCATTCTTGCTGCTTGTGCAATCCACTTGTCTTGTCTCGCATCATGTCTAGGACGTGACTTCCTGGTTACCACGGTCAGGGATTTACACTAATTGTGGATTAGGCTAATGACTAGATCAAACTATAGTTCATGGAGAATTTCCAGTCACAGGCGATCTCATTATCTGGGCGCTTTAAATGGACTTGTTGCCTGCCGACGAGTAGGGCACATTTCCAGCACACTGTCATGTGTTGCACCCTCTAAGTCACCTAAGGGTATATCATCTCCTGGGCGATGTACCCAACCATACTCTCAACCCGCGGAAGGATAACTAGATAGTCTGCAGGGCTTGGGACTGGAAATTTTTCATTTGCATCTTACTAGTAATTAGGCTTGTGATAATCCTAGTGAGTTAAGTAGTAAGCCGTAGTAATTGCTTGGCCGTTTGTGAATGGATGGTGTCCAGCCCTGTCTAAGTCTCGTCTAGTCCCTGTACCTGGTACCCCTAAACATGATTGTTTTACTTATCTTAACAATAAATGGGTAGAGACAAAGTGCTATTCAGGCGAAGGGTTACGACCCCGGTCCTTGTTTGGTTTAAGGGTTGTAACCTGGCTCCCGGAATGGTTCCACGTTCCTAGTCGTTGATTGTCCTGTTGTTCTCTTTATTATTTGTACCTTTCTTTATTCCTTATGATCTGATATGCTGGCTTTTGTTTTTATTTCGTGGCCTCCTTTGTAGCACTTGCTCTTTCTGGGGTTTGACCCAGCTGGTTTTGTGTAGCCAGATTTTGGAGCAGCTCCCGAAGATCTACCGAACCTCCAGTCCGTTGGTGGCGACTAGCAGGAACCCGGGTTACGAATGGGTTTTCCATTTTATTTCGCTCACTATATTATAAAATTATTCTTTTGAGGCGTTTAGCCGACGAGCACCTGTTAGCTCGATGCATATTTACTTACTGTCTGCCTACGGGCTGTAACATGATTAACAAATCCTAGGGTTGATCATGTATGACTGAACTCTTGCTAGTCTTGACATTTTGTACGACTATCTTCATGATCATCCAATATGTAATATTTGGGACGCCTTTTATTGTATATTTGGAGGTCTAACATCTTGTAACCATATTACTTGCTTGAGATTGAGACAATAGGCTTGACCTTAAGAGACCATTGGCTTGTAGTAAACCCTCATATCTAGACAATCGTGATCGTATAGCGAGATGGATTCCATTTCAATATACGTAGCTGGCTATGTACGCCCCCGCTCTCCAGTATTCTGGTTCTGGGGCGTCATAATGGTTCTCATTAGCTATTAGTACTTATTTGTATTGGACTATTTGTATTGGGTTTTTTTATTAGACTATTTGTATTAGACTACATATATGAATTAGTACTGTGTCAATCTCTGGATTGTATTGGACTACGACATGGTGATCAGGACATAGTCCCTGCAGCCATTCGACTGGCGAGGCAAAAACTATGTAGCCGTAGATGAAGTTGACTGTCCTCCGACCCTCATCCCTCGAAAATGATGATACGACAAACAACCAGAGAGGATACTCTAAGAGATCCATCTGAGTAGGACGTATACTCTGAGAGATCACCTTTACAAGAATGATATCAGTAGTGGGACGAGCACGGATACTTTGACAAAGGAGACCACCATGCTGTCAGGAACCTCTCATTCGAGCTCTACACGAAGACTAACATGTCATAATTTTTTAAGCCGTGTGTTTTGACATAATCCTCCCAACTCTTTCCTCCTATGTAGTAATCCTGCATTACTACATAGCAGGAAAGAGTTTGGAGGATTATGTCAAAACACACGGCTTAGAAAATTATGACATGTTAGTTTTCCGACACCGCGGTAACATGGTTGTCACATTAAGGGTCTTTGATAAGGTGACATATTGTGAAAAGATATATCCTTACAGTTCTCCTACGGATGTTGAAGAAAACCTATGTACTTCCGTCGGGTCATGCCGTCGGCTGTGCTACTTCCCCCTCCTCTTCCTGCCCACTTCTTCTCCTCCGACTCTACACTTGAGGTGGATATCATATGTGGCTGAGAGAGTCAAATAAGAAGAAGGGAAGTAGGGAGGAGCAGATGGGTCCAGAGCCATGGTGGAGGAGAGGAGAAGGAAGATGCTTGATCAGAACGGAGGAATTGATGGATGGAAGAGAACTAAAAAGCACTGATCCTTCATATTGTGAGAACTGTGAAGATTGAGAAAGGAGAGGAGGGTCTTTGATTTTTGCGTTCATCATCATTAGAGGGAGCAGCACTGGAAAAGTTGTGACGTTGATAGCATGAGAGAGGGAGAGGGTAAATGGAGGGAGGGAAGTGGCTGCATGCCTTTGGCTCACTCAAGCGGTATTTGTGCGTCATCTGGTGGCGCTCCTCCAGCTCCGGGTCCAGCTCCAGGCGATCAGTAGTTTCGTTTTTTCATTTTTGGACTATACTATATTTTTGACTTTGTACGTATTTGGGGATATTCAGTTTTTTCGTTGAGGATACTGAGTTTGTACGTATTTGCATTAATCTACGGTACGACATGGTGATCAGGACATAGTCCCTGCAGCCATTCGACTGGCGAGGCAGAAACTATGTAGCCGTAGATAAAGTTGACTGTCCTTCGACCCTCATCCCTCGGCAATAATGATACGACAACCTATTACTATGTCTTATATAGTAGTAGATGATGTTTTAGTATTACATTATGTGAGTTCATCTTGATTCTGTTATATCCTTCAGATACTAGATACGATAAGAACATATACTACACCATATGTACAGAATATAGATGATTCACACTAATATATGCTAGAATAAATTTTGGGTTGTGTTCTGAGCCATCCGTTCTCACACTTAAAACACATAGGAATTAGTAGTGTGAGAGCGCCGGAGAGAGTGAGAGCGCCGGAGGGGGGAGGAGAGAGAGTGAGAGAGTAAAATGATACGACATGGTGAATTAGTATTGTATTTTGGCTCCAGCTCCAGCTCCATTTGCATTAATCTACGGTACGACATGGTGATCAGGACATAGCTCCCTGCAGCCATTCGACTAGCGAGGCAGAAACTATGTAGCCGTAGATAAAGTTGACTGTTCTTCGACCCTCATCCCTCGGCAATGATGATACGACAACCTATCGCTATATCTTATATACTAGTAGATGATGTTTTAGTATTACATTATGTGAGTTCATCTTGATTCTGTTATATTCTTCAGATACTCGATACGATAAGAACATATACTACACCATATGTACAGAACATAGATGATTCACACTAATGTATGCTAGAATAAATTTTGGGTTGTGTTCTGAGCCATCCGTTCTCACACTTGGTGATAAATCGAATTTTTTCTATTTTATCTGACGCACAAATACCGCTCGAGTGAGCCAAAGGCATGCAACCACTTCCCTCCCTCCACCGCCGTACCTAGTAGAGGAGTATATTCGTCAGTCGCAGCAGGGATTACCACCACCGGGCAATCGAACTCCTCCTCCTTAAAGTATTGTAATTAAGAAAATTGGAAATATTTATGGGAATTTTGGAATATTTATGCTATGATCGGATTATAACGACGGATATTAGATTACTCTTCAGGATAATTGATGTCTATTTTATATTAATTTGGTTTGGTCTATATGATTCTTGGATAATTGGTGTGCATTAAATTCGTATGTGCATATTTGGTCTATATGATTCTTGGATAATTGGTGTACATTATATATTTTGTCTATGTGATTGTTGGATAGTTGGTGTGCATTATATATTGGTTTGGTTTGTGCATATTTTTGTGAACAGGGAAAGTGCAGCAATTTTTTTTAAAAAATCTCAGTTAACGACGGACTAGTGACCGGTTAGCGACGAATATTTCCAGTTTTCGACTACCTTTCGACGGAAGTTCCGTCGCTAACTGGAGATTTGAAACTGTTTCCAGGTAGCAACGTGTGGTCGACGGAATATTCGTCGGCGACGTTCTGGTGGTATATAGTTCGACGAAATAGCGACAGAAAATCCGTCGACAAGGTTCTGGAAAAGCTTGACATTTCCAGAACATTGGCGACGGATAATCAGCCACAAATCAGTCGCTGTCTCGACGGTCTTGCGACGGAAAATTCGTCGCCAAGGTTCTGGAAATGTCAAGCATTTCCAGAACATGGTCGACGGATAATCCGTTTGTATTCCGTCGCTAATCCGTCCTTTGTTAGCGATGGCGATCGACAGACTAGCGACGGAACGATACACTCTGATATGGTATTACGACGGTTTAATGACGAACCATTACGTCGCTAGTGTCTACA